>JAABKJ010075445.1:176763613-176864930 GCA_011634705.1 Andricus grossulariae
GCCCTGAGTACTTTGTGTACCTGATGTAACAATTTTCAAATTTTAAATTTGGTGTCTTAAATCTCTGCGAAGGGAGGGGGGGGGCGGTCATTCTAATCGAACCCTCCGTGATTGGCCTGCCCTAGTTTTTCAAAAGTTTTTCAATTAAATAATAAAATCGAAAAGTTCTTATTGTAACAACTTTATTATGTAATTGAACAGCTTTTGCAAAGTAACAAATAATATCCAAATACACATTATCTGACATAACAAAAAAAAAGAAATTTCGTCCCATGCAATTGGTATTAATGCTAGGCAGTGCTATCAGATGGGCAGCCCGGAATGCGCAGACACGATGTCTATTAGGCATTTTCACTTCATAGTCAGCTAGCTTCACTTCGTTAACTGCTGAGGGAAAAACAATGGGTCAAATGCATGGGATTTTATCCATTTTTGCTCTATTTTGTTAATAACTTCGTAAAAACTAATTTTTTCTATATAAATTTATTTAAAAATTAGTTCTTTTTTAATTACTATTTAATGAAATAATGAAATGGGACTAATTATTATTTATTACGAAGATCTTTTTGACGAGTCTATGAAAATTAAATATACATAACTTTAAAGCAAATAAATAAATTTAAAAAAATCATTTTTGGTTTAAAATTATAATTTTTCAAAATTTTTTCTTTCTTTCTTGACTGGAAAATTTATTTTGGTCGAAAAGTCAACAATTTTTTTTCAACTTCCTTTTTGGTTTGAAAATTGATGTCTGACTTTTTTTATTGAAAATTTATATTTTCAGGTTAAAAAATTCAACTATTTTATAAAAAATTATTCTCTCTTGGAAAATATTTAATCCTCATTGGTTAAAAATTAATCAGTCTGAAAATTAATCTTTTTTAGTTAAGTATTCAACTATTTTGTTAGAAATTTGTCTTTTTGAATAAATTCCACTGTTTTTGATTTTAAGTAAAAATATTTTTGGATTGAGATATCAACTATTACATTTTTGGTTGAAAATATCAATTTCCGACGAAAAATACTAAAATAACTTATTAATGTTCGAATATTGTGAACATTTTTTAAACTCTAATGATTTTTCATTAACAATAGCAATTTTAGATGAAAAACACTAAATAAGAAAAACAAATTTTAAGTCGGTAAATCTTCCTTTGAATCAGTAATCGACACATTTAGCAACAGGAATCCTGATGTTTTTTGTTTGAAATCATATTTTTTGCAACAAAAAATCTCAACATAAACTAAAATTGTTCGAAATAATCCAATTTTTTTGTGAGTTTATGAATCTTGTTCAATTTATAATGATTTTGGTTTGAAAATGCCAATTTTCAAATTAAAATTTTAACGTAACCCGAAATTGTTGAAAAATGATGATTCTCTAATCATTTGTTGTTTAAAAATACCAATTTCCGAAGAAAAATACTAACATATTTCAAAATTGTTAAAAGATTCTAAATTCTGTTCAAATTATAAGGAATTTTGTTTGAAAATGCCTATTTTTGTTGTAAACTTCCAACCTAACCCAAAATTGTTCAAAACGGAAAAATATTAATCTTTTTTAAAATCTAATAATTTTTAAATACAAATTTTAGTTTTCGACGAGAAGCACTAAGAAAATACGAAATTTTTCAAGATTGTAAATTTTATTATTTTCAACAAAAATTATTGCATACAAATATGATTTTTTTTATTTAAAAATACCCATTTTTTAAAAAAACACCAGCATAATCTAAATTTGTTGAAAGGTTGTAAATCGTTTTCAAATCATATTGATTTTTGTTTGAAAATGCCAATTTTCGATGTAAAATTGCAACGTAACCCAACATTTAGAAAATAAAAAAAAAATTAAATTTAGTAGAATTAAATCTAAATTTAATAAAAATTAAAATGAAATTAATTGGAATCAAATCAAATAAATTAAATTTTAATTTTAATTAGAAATGAAAATCAATATTAAAAAAATATTGATTTTAGACCAGTAGACAAAAAACAATTAATATCAAATTACCAACATAACCTGGCTCCTTATTTATTTAGCGCCAGAAGTAGTACCGTCTTCTTTGCAAGCTGTTGGTTAAATTTGGAATAGAAGTTTATTGGTCCCGGGAAACCACGCAGTTGTTTCATGTTTTTGGGTATGGGGAATTCCTGTATAGCCTTGAGCTTCTTGGGATCTTAACGAATGCCTTCGGTGGTAAGGATGAAGCCCAGGAATTTTGTCTCCTTTCAAAAGAAATGCGATTTTTCTAGGTTGAGCGTTATTCCAGATGCACTTAGCCTTTTGAACAATTCCTCCAGGTGTGATTTCAAGAATCTTTTGTAGCTCTTGTAGAAAAGAATTAATATTTGGAATCTGCGTCAAAAAACGCATCAAACTAACTTGACAGATGTCTAAAAGATTTTCGTTTCAAGCCCTAAAAAAATGGTTACATTTTTCTTTTCAAAAAATTATGTTGCAAATATCTATTAAACTACACTTGTTAACGACGAATGGAGGGCAGCTTTGTGTTCAGAGTCAAAAAATATTAAAAACGCGATATGTCGCCTCTAACTAGGGGCTGTTCAATCAATAAAATTAGCGACTGACCAGATGGTCTGGAGATTGTTACCAAACCCCCATAGAAGAAGGGAAAACTTTTGCTTGCTAATTAATTAATTTCCTTATTTGTGCATTATTAAATATTTTACGAAATGTTCTTTTCAATAACTTCGCTTTTGAAATGGCGTCGCCAAAAAGCGGGAGTTTTCCCCATTATTATTAACAAGGTTTTTAAATTCGTTCATGAATTATTTTGTCATTTTTTCATTTAGGCAGTTTTCCAATTGAAAGATTTTAATTTTTTTTTTCACTCACAAAATTAAAAATAAAACGAAAGCCGGACATTTTCTCCAATTTTCCAATTTTATTTTTTTTCCTTTGTTGGACTTTTCAGTTTTCTTTAACATGCAAAATATTACCTTTAATAGTTTTGTTTGAGTTCATTCAGTTTTTGAATTATTACCACTATGTTTTACATCCAAATATGTGTTTTAAAATGATTTAAAATGTTTTTCAGTTTTAACTTAAAACTTTTTTCTCAACAGTGACATAATGTTTGGGATTCTTAGATGAAAATTCCTGTGAACATTTTATTTTTTCATTTTTATTTTATAATATTATTGCATCACATGTATTGGAACGTTGCCTTACATCTCAAAAATAAACTTCCAATATATTTAATGGATAGTTTCAACATACATTTTTTACAGTACACCTAGCACTTCTATTACCTCCAGTTTGAAAAAAATCTTTTATGTCGGTAACCACCATGATATTCCTGACCTGAAACCTCTCAGCGTGAAGTGGTAACAAATCATTATTGGATATGAGGTAGTGTGTATGAAGATCGAGGAAAAGATTTTTGAACCAATTTTACAGAGTATTTTCCATGCAAGCTGGTGTAAGATAACAAAATTCACCTTTGCCTTATTCCTTATTTTATCTATAGACAAAAAATGTGTTTACAAAAACTTTGCATAACGTATTTGGTTCATAAAACTTCGAACAATTAAAGTTAACATTGAAAAAATGGAAATAAATTGGAAAAAATGCAACACTCCGAAATTTCATTTAATCTTTGATCTCTTTAAAATCGAATGAAAATTTCAAAAATAGCCTAGAATATTTAAAATCCTTTGAAATTCCTTGAAATTATTCAAACGAAAAAATTCTTCGAAGTCATTAGAAACTTCCCAAAATTTTTTTGAGAATGGACATTAATTTGAAGTCTATTAGAATCACTTGAAATTTTTCAAATCCTCTGAAATCCTATCAAATTAGTGAAATCATTCAAGTAAATTTAGGATATATTTTAAAGTTTTGAAAAAATTCAAAAATAATTTCGCACAAACTTTTACAAGCTTTTTAGAAACGTTGTAAGATTTCAAGAGAATAAAAGAAATTTCTTAAGATTCCTAAGAAAATTTCAAATGATATTTTATTTTGAAATATACAATTTTCAATAAAAATTGATAAAGATTTGAAAACATTTCACAAGATTTCGAAAAATGTCGAAAAAACGTGAAAGATTTTAAGGCAATTTTGCAGAATTTACTAGAATTTTACCAAAATTCGAATAATTTTGAAATATATTTAGAAGTTTTGAAAAGATTCAAATATAATTAAAGTTTTTAAGAGATTCAAAAAAAATCAACAAAATGTAGATTCCTGAAGATTTTTTATGAAGAATTTTGAAAATTTGTGAGAATTTTCAAACGTTGGAAGAGAATATAAAAAGTTTCATAAGATTCAAGGAAAAATTTCAAATTATTGTTTATTTCAAAAAATGAATTTTTAGATAAGATTGAAAAAGATTTAAAATAATTTTCTAAAATTTGTAAAAAGAAGGTAGAAGATATTGAACCAAACTTTTAGAAAAAATTATAGTAAGTTTAAGAGATAATGAGATGTTTTGAAAAATTCAAAAACAATATATAACTTGAAAATATTCCTAAAACTTTAAAACAAAATATTTTCAAGAAAGGAAAATTTTCTTAAGATACCGGGGTAAAATTCAATTTATATATAATTTGAAAAAAAATATAATTTTTAAAGAAAATTGAAAAAGATTTCCAAACATTTCATAAGATTTCTGAAAATATACAAGACAAATTGTAATAATTTAAGAATATTTTGCAGAATGTAGCAGAATTTCATCAGAAAATCATAAATTTTTCTGAAGATTTCTGGAAACATTTCCAATGACGTTTTATTTTGAAAAATTAATTTTAAAAGATTTGAAAAAAAGCTGCAATGGACTTTGTAAAATCTCGAAAGAAATCTTGAAAATTTTAAGCAACCTTTTTTAAATTTTCGAAATTTTGGGAATAATTTAGGTCCGAAATTTTTTAATAACACCCTAAAATATATTTAATCCTTTGAAATTCTTTCAAATTATAGAAAAAATTCAACGGTTGAAAAAAAAATTAAAAATAGAATTTTCAAGAGTTGAATTTTCAACACTTAAAAATCCAATTTTTTTTCTTCGACTTTCAAACATTTAAATTTAATTTTCAACACTTGAAATTCAATTTTCATTTTTTTTTTAATTTTTTTCCGTTTTCCTTTTTTTTCAATTTTCTTTCATTTTCAAATTTTTTCATTTTTTCTTAGAATTTCAACGGTGAAAAATTGAACTGTTGATAACAGAAGGAAATTGAAAAAAGAAGAAAATAAAATTTTAAATAGTTCAATTTTTAACAGTTGAGTTTTTAGCAATAGAAATTTTAGCAGTCGAATTTTAAACTATTCAAAATTCAAATATTGCATAGAGAAGAAAATTAAGAATAGAATTTTCAAGAGTTGAATTTTCAACACTCAAAAATTAAATTTTTTTCAACTTTAAAACATTTACATTTAATTTTCAACACTTGAAAATTCAATTTTCTTTTTTTTCTTTTTTCTTCCGCTTTCTTTTTTTCAATTTTCTTCCATTTTCAAATTTTTTTTCATTTTTCTTCAAATTTTAACGGTTGAAAATTGAACTGTTGATAACAGAAGGAAATAAAAAATTGAGGGAAATTAAATTTAAAATAGTTCAATTTTTAACAGTTGAGTTTTTAACAATAGGATTTTTAGCAGTCGAATTTTAAACTATTCAAAATTCAACTGTTAAAAAAAGAAAATAATTTAAAATTGAATTTTCAAGAGTTGAATTTTCAACACTTAAAAATTAAATTTTAAATTGTCTTCAATGTTCAAACTTCCAAATTTAATTTTCAACACTTTAAAATTCAATTTCTTTATTTTTTAATTTTCTTCCAATTTCCTTTTTTCAATTTTTTCATTTTTCTTCAAATTTCAAAGTTGAAAATTGAACTGTTGATAACAGAAGGAAATTTAAAATTGAAGAAAATAAAATTTTAAAAAGTTCAATTTTTAAATGTTGAATTTTTAACAATATAATTTTTAGCAGTCGAATTGTGAACTATTAAAAATTTAGCTGTTGAAAAAAGAAGAAAACCAAAAATAGAAGTTTCAAGAGTCGAATTTACAACACTTAAAAATTAAATTTTCTTCAACTTTCAAACTTTTAAATTTAATTTTCAACACTTGAAATTTAATTTTCAATTTTCTTTTTTTCCATTTTCTTTAGTTTTCTTTTTTTCAATTTTCTTCCATTTTCAAATTTTTTCATTTTTCTTTTAATTCTAACGGTTGGAAATTGAACTGTTGATAACAAAAGAAAATTGAAGAAAATAAAATTTGTAACTGTTCAATTTTCAATAGTTGAGCTTTTAACAGTAAAATTTTTAGCAGTCGAATTTTAAACTATTCAAAATTCAACTATTGAAAAAAGGAGAAAATTTAAAATTGAATTTTCAAGAGTTGAATTTTCAACACTTAAAAATTAAATTTTAAATTATTTAGGGTATTTTAAAAGATTGCAAGGAATTTGTAATAGATTTAAATAATTTGAAGTGATTCCAAAAGGATTTAAAAAAATTTAGGGTATTTTAAAAAATTCCAAGGAATTTTTAAGAGATTTAAAAAAATTAAAGGAATTTGACAGGATTTTAAAGGTTTTGAATAATTTGAAGTGAGTCGAAAAGGATTAAATAAATCTTAGGGTATTTATAAAAATTCCAGGGAATTTCAAAAGATTTGTAATGATTTGAAATATCTTAGGGTATTTTAAATAGATTTCAATAATTTAAAGTGATTCAAAAAGCATTAAAAAAACTTTAGCGTATTTTTTTTGGAAATTCCGCGGAATCTAAAAAGATTTCTCAGGATTTGAAATATCTTAGGATATTTTTAATAGATTTCAATAATTAGAAGTGATTTGAACAGGATTTTTTAAATTTTTAGGGTATTTTTAAAAATTTGAAGGAATTTAAAAAGATTTTTAAAGATTTGAAATATCTTTGTATATTTTTAATAGATTTTAATCAATTGAAATTATTCTAAAAGCATTTTTAAAATTTTAGGTTATTTTAAAAATTCCAAGGATTATTTAAGAGATTTATCAATTTTCAAGGGTTTTTCAAAGATTTTAAAGGATTTGAAATATCTTAGGGTATTTTTAATAGATTTTAATAATTTAAAAGGATCCAAAAAGGATTTTAAAAATTTTAGCGTATTTTTAGAAATTCCGATGAATTTTAAAAGATTTTCAATATATTGATATTTTTAATAGATTCAAATAATTTGAAGTGATTCCAAAAGTTTTTTTTTTCAATTTTATGGTATTTTAAAAAATTCCTTGGAATTATTAAGAGATTAAAAAAAATTAAAGGAATTTGAAGGGATTTTAAAAGATTTGAAATGACTTACGGTATTTTTAATAGTTTTCAATAATTTGAAGTGAGTCCACAAGGATTTAAACAATTTTAGAGTATTTTTCAAAATTCCAAGGAATTTTAAAAGATTTATAAGGATTTGATATATCTTTGGGTATTTTTAATAGATTTCAATAATTTGAAGTGATTCTCAAAGGATTTGAAAAATTTTAGGATTTGAAACACCTTATAGTACTTTAAATAGATATAATTAATATAAAGTGATTCCAAAGTATTTTTAAGAGTTTACGGTATTTATTTTAAAAATTCCGAGAAATTTTCAAATCATGTTTAAAAATTTCAGTGGATTTAAAAAACTTTTCATGTGGTTGTAAAGAATTTCCTAGAATTTCAAAAGATATGGGACGATTTTAGGGAATCTATAATGTTTTAAACAATTTAAAGAGATTTCAAGGGATTTTACATTTTTCAAGATTTTAATGATTTTAATGAATTTTAAAAGCTCTCAAAGTATTTTAATACATTTTCTAGGATTTCAGGAAATATCGTAGGATTTCAAAGATTTTCAAATATTTCGTTATATAATTCAACTATTTGTTTAAAAATCACCTTTTTTTGTTGAAAATTCAACTGTTTTTGTTGAAAATTCGTTCTTTTTGGTTGAAAATTCTTCTTTTTGGGTTAAAAATTCCACTACTTTGATAGAAAATTCAACTATTTGTTTAAAAATTATCTTTTTTGTTGAAAATTCAACTGCTTTGTAGAAAATTCGTCTTTCTGGATCACAAATTCCACTATTTTCTTAAAAAGTTGAACTATTTTGTTGAAAATTCGTCTTTTTGGGTTAAAAATTCCACTACTTTCATAGAAAATTCAACTATTTGTTTAAAAATTACCTTTTTTTTGTTGAGAATTCAACTGTTTTTGTTGAAGATTCGTCTTTTTGGATAAGAAATTCCCCTATTTTGTTAATAATTCGTCTTTCATGGTTGAATTTGCATGTTTTTTTATTTAAAATAAAAATCTTTTCTTGGATAAAATATAAGATTTTTTGTTAAGAATTTATCTCTTTGGTTAAAAATTCAACTATTTGTTTAAAAATTACCTTTTTTTTAGAAATTCTTTCTTTTTGGTTGAAAATTCTTCTTTTTGGCTTAAAAATTTTACTACTTTTAAAGAAAATTGAACTATTTGTTTAAAAATTACATTTTTTGTTGAAAATTCCACTGTTTTGTAGAAAATTCATCTTTTTGGATCACAAATTCCACTATTCTCATACAAAATTGAACTATTCTGTTGATAATTTGTATTTTTGTGTTAAAAATGCCACTATTTTTATAGAAAATTCAACTATTTGTTTAAAAATGAACTTTTTTTTGGTTAAAAATTCAACTGTTTTAGTTGAAAATTCGTTCTTTTTGGTTGAAAATTCTTCTTTTTAGGTTTAAAATTGCACTACTTTGATAAAAATTTCAACTATTTGTTTAAAAATGAACTTTTCAGTTGAAAATTCAACGATTTTGGTTGAAAATTCGTCTTTTTGGATAAAAAATTCCACTATTTCCGTACAAAATTGAACTATTCTGTTGAAAATTCGTTCTTTTTGGTTGAAAATTCTTCTTGTTGGGTTTTAAATTCCAATACTTTGATAGAAAATTCAACTATTTGTTTAAAAATAACCTTTTTAGTTTAAATTTAACTGTTTTGTAGAAAATTCGTCTTTGTGGGTTAAAAATTCCACTAGTTTCATAGAAAATTCAACTATTTATTTAAGAATAATCTTTTTTGTTGAGAATTTATCCTTTTTGGTTAAAAATTCGTCTTTTTCTATCACAAATTGCATTATTTTCGTGAAAAATTCAACTATTTTGTTGAAAATTTATGCTTTTTGGTTGAAAATTCTTCTTTTTGGATTAAAAATTCCACTAATTTGATAGAAAATTCAACTACTTGTTTAAAAATGACCTTTTTTTTGTTGAAAATTCAACTGTTTTGGTTGAAAATTCGTCTTTTTGGATCACAAATTCCACTATTTTCATAAAAAAAAACTTGCCTTTAAATCTTCCAGATTCTGTTTTGTCAATTTTGGAAATCTTTTGAAAAGTTGAATTTTTTTATATTATCTTAAAATTAATTTTTCGAGATAAAAAATTAGTTTAAATTATTCCATGAATTATGAGAAATATTTTTTATTATCGTGAAACATTTTAAATTTTTGTTTCAAATTTTTTATAAAATTTTGCAATTTTTCTAATGGAAAGATTTTACTTGAAAATCTTTCCCATTTTTTTTTCAAATTTTCAGAAAATTATTTAAAATCTTTTCAAATATTTCTCAATTTACTCTTAAAATTTATTTTTAAACTGAAAAATCAGTTTGTATTCCCCAGGAATTTTAAAACAGTTTTTTTATTTTCTCGAAGCCTTTTAAACTTCGTAAAGAACTTTGAAATTTTTTTAGAAATTTTCAAAAATTGACATTTTGTTTTAATATTTTTAAAATATTTTAAAATTCCAAATTCCTTTTTTAACTATTTCCGAAACATTTAAACCTTATAAATATTTTTTCAAATTAAATGTTTTAAATATTCTCTTGAAATTAAACTAAATTAAATTAAATTTTTTTTCCAAATATTCAAAAATGTACGTTTTCAAAATTTTTGAAATATCTTCAACATTCAAATTAATTTCAAATCTTTTTAAAATTTCGAAAAGTCTTAAACTAACTCGCATTTTTTATAAATTCTTGTAATCTTACTAATTGAAAGATTTTGCTTGAAAATCTTCCCCATTCTTTTTCGAAATTTTGGAAAAAGATTTAAAATCTTTTGAAATCTTGGTCAATTTTCTCTTAAAATTTATTGAAAAAATAAAAAATCAGTTCGCATTTTCCCAGCAATTTTAGGTCATTTTTTATAATCTTGAAACATTTTAAAATTATTAAAAAGCTTATTCATTTTTGAAATATTCAAAAATCTACAAATTACATTTTGTATATCAAAATGCTAAGTACCTTTGTTACATTGAATATAATTATTGTTTATATATTATTAAGAGTCAGTTTGAAAGATATTTAAGACATTTAGAAGTTTTGAAAATAATTTTTTTTTTCAAGTAACTCGAATAATTCCTGAATTTTTGAAAAATATTTGAAAATTAAAGTAATTATCTTTGAATCTTTCAGATTTTTCTGACATTTGTAGAAATCTTTTGAAATGTTATAAATCATTTTTCAAATGTTCTTTAAAAATTAATTTCTCAAAGTAATAAGAAATTAAAAACTGTTCCAGGAATCTCAAGAAAAGTTTTTTTTTTCTTGAAGCCTTTCAAACTTTTTAAAAAGATTCGAAAATGTTGTCGAAAGCTGCAAAATTTTACATTTTAATTTGAAGTTTTGTAAATCTTTTCAAATTTCAAATTATTTTTTAATGATTTCCAAAACATTTAAACCTTTTAAATATCTTTATTAATTATTCGAATTTTTCCAAAGATGTTCCTAAAATTCTCAATGTTCACGAAACGTCGGCAAGTTTCGTAGTTTTGCACACGATTGAAACCCGAAAAAGCTTCAAATTTAAATTTAATTGTCATCAATAGTGTATTTAATTTTATTCTCAGAAAATATGGAGATCCTTTCTACTCTGGTCCTATTATTGACAGTCATTCTTTACTTCGTTGGTGAATATCGTAATGTAATAAAGTTCATTGTAATCATTTGAAGTATTTGAATTTTGTTGACATTCATTTGCATTTCGAAAATTTTTTGAACAATTATTCAAAATTCATGTCTTTGAATACTCGGAAATCCGTGGAAATATTTAAAATTTCAAGGAATACTTTAAAATCTCTTAAAAGCCGTTGTAATATCAAAATCTTCTCAGGTCTTTAAATTATTCAACATTTTGATGAAATTCAGAGTTAAGAATGTGAACTTTCGAAGCAGTTGAATGTTTGGATGTTCCCAGTTCCCATGATTGCATCATTTCAGTTTTGAATTTAAATTTTAAAAATGTCAGAACAATATCAACTTTGAATCATCAGTTTCACTGTTAGATCATCAGTTTAAGAGAATTTTTGAATCTAGAATGCTGAAAATTGTGTGGTTTAAAATCACAAAAAATAAAACCAGATATATCTAAAATTAATACCCCGAAAATTGAATAGTTTCTTAAATTTTGAATAGTCGCAACTTAGGAGTTCTAAGTTTCCATGTAGAAAACTAATTCTTGAATTTTCCGCTTTCGTAAGATGTGCTTTTGCAACTAAAATTGAAACGGTTGAATTTCGGAAAGTGTTATTCATAACTATATAACTTTGTTTTCAATTTTGACAGATTCTAAATTGTCTTAAATTCTAAACGCTTATTATGCGCTATTATTCATTATTTTGTTGAAAAATGTTGAAACAAGGCATATCGAATTTGTGAGGTGAAAGCTAAAAGATAGAAGATACAAATAAAGATGAAAGTATATATTATATGTTGTTAAAAGCAGCAAAATAACGACCTTTATTGCACATTTTTCCAAATTCTGTTTGAATTTGCCTGACTTCATCACAAATTTAGTCTGCATTTATACCGGGCAAACCAGAATGTGTGTGTTATAGCAAAGATAATTCAGAAAGTTTGCCTACTGATAAGGAATTTGTCGAAATTAAAATACTTAGTTATTGCGTACTTTATTAATATTCGTTTCAGGAATGAACTGAAGTTCTTGAATCCAAATATCAATAACATTCTTAAAATTCTGTTTATACTACTTCGTGGTTTCAATTTCTTTATCTATTTCTTAGCGACTTAAATTATTAAAAATTAAAAATAGATCTGATATTCGAAATAACATGCTGACATATTATTTTAAAAATTAGCTTTTTTATAAATAATTTGATCGTAAAGCTATAATAATAAGATTACTGGACCCTTTTTGTAGGAAAAACTTTTTAATTAAATAACCAGCCAAAAAAATTTTTACATTTCGCATTTCGTGTAATCTTGTTATTAATTTTATTGTATAATCGTCGTATGTTTCGAGTTTTTCATGTGGTGGTGGTGGTTCGCTTGATGGTTGTCGTGCTATTTTTCCAAAAACTAACTCATATGGGGTACATTTTGTGCCTTCGTGTACACTTGTATTGTAAGAGAATGTTGCTAATTCTAAACATTCAGACCATTCTGAATTTTTATCAACGAATTGTTTAAGATATTCTGCTAATGAATGATGAGACCTTTCAAGTGATCCGTTTGATTGAGGGTGAGAGGCAGTTGTTTTGAATTGTCGGATTCTAAATCGCTTTGCTGATCTTCTTAATAAATTACTTAGAAAATTTTGTCCTTGATCTGCCAATACTCCTTTCGGTGAGCCATAAATGCATACAAATCTTTTAATGAATACGTCAGCTATAGTACTAGCTTGTTCATTTGGAAGGGGTATGGCTAATCAGTATTTTGTGAAGTTATCCTGAATGGTCAAAATGTTTAAATTACCAGATGCTGTTTTAGGAAGTGGACCAACTATGTCCATAGAATTTTTTTCGGGCGCTGTACCAGGTGTATCAGTAATAACCATCGGACTTTTCGCTTTTACGCGAACTAATTTTTTTAATTGACATTGTAGGAATAATTGTATGTATTTTTGGATATCTAGCTTCATGTTCTCCCAAAAATGTTTTTGTCTAATCTTGTTGTAAGTTTTTGTAACTCCTTTATGACCTCCTATTGCTGATGAGTGGGCTTCTTCAATTAACTGATATCTTGTAACTTTAGTGGGATATTGTGTTATTCCCAAGCAAATAATAACTTTTATATTTGATTCAGAAAATGAGGTTTGCAGTGTGTTTAATATTTCCTCCCATGGTATGTTATTGATATATGGTGTTTTTGTTATACTGAATGACAGTTATAATATTTCTGCTAAATTACGTAAGGAAAATATGCATAGTTTTATGTTTTTTAAAGTTTCTGTAAGTTTATCTTTTATGTCTCCTTCAATAGGTAGTGCAATGTGAAATTGCTTACCTTTTTTAATTTCTTTCGCGAGTCCTTTTTGAAGTTTAGTAAATTTTGGCAATTGTTGTCGTTTTTCGAGAATGTTGGACCCAAAATCACGAGGTTCTCCTTCCGTCGTTGTAAAATATACATAATTATCTTTCCTCATAGACATTTTGTCACGACATTCGACGATATTTTTGTTTGGATTAAACGGGCCGGATAACGGGATTTCAATAGGGGGTGGTTCTGGTGGTGGACGATTATCTACTGATTCTATCGCCTTTTGATTTTCAAAATCATCTTGAAGTATTTGGTTTTCCTTTTTATTATTAGCATCGTGTTCTTTGTCAGTATCATTGATTTGATTATCGTTATCATTATTTAGATTATCATTATTAATATTTTCGTCATTAAATTTATCATTAGAATAATTTTCATTGTTTTATTTATTATAATAACCAAACAAAGAAACGTCTCTGCCCTTTTTGCTTTGAAAAATTACCACAAGAGAAACAAAGAGATTTCGATTGCTATTTAGAATGGCATTCTATTGCTAAAATTAACGTATACACCGAATGTCACAATTGCGCAGTAGACCTGATAAGACCATGGTGTGAATCAGAAGAATGCTATTTATGCATAAAAGAATTTCTTTGCAGTCGAAGTAAAATTTTGAAAAATGAAGAAGTAATAGTAACTAACCATTCTTAGATTTCTCTTAAGTCTCTCTCATTTAACCTATCTTTCTTCTTTCTTCTACATGCCTATACAAATATAATAAATTTTAATAAATAAATGTTATATTTCTCTTCAGAAATGACGCCCCCTGTTGAGGAAACAATTCAATTAGGAGAAAGCGCAGAAACAATAACTAAAAGAAACAATGTAAATTTTAACGAATACGCCGACTTAATGCGTTTTTTTTGCTCTTCTATGTTGATAGGCATACCACTGGCCTATCAACACAGAAGACGTGGCACGTTCGTATTCCATAATTGCTACGAAACAAAAATTGTTGAGGCAGAAAAAGTCAATTGTCCACAATTGATCGACCCTCACGTAGCATCCGAATCCCCACATCTCCTTTACTGTTGCGTCTGCACACAACAATTATTCGTAGTTCGCAATCGGGCACAAGACTGCGAAACTTGCGTCAGAAAATTAATTAGACGCTACAATGAACGAAATGCCAGAATTGTGCTCGATGCGGACCCGGATGTGGATTTTGATACCGACACTGACATTCTTGAGGACAATAATTAAAAAATATATATATATATATATATAGATATTACCAATACTGTTATCATTACTGTTACCATTTAAAGTGCAATTGTATTTAATAAGTACACTTCGTGAAATTTTAGTACGTAAGTACCATGATTATAATTACAATAAAATTAGCTTTTTACCTTATTTTCTCTTTTTTTCAAGTACATTTCAGTACAATTGCACGCCTTGTCATATTTTTGTAAATTTAAAGGTTATGTTAATATGTATCTTTAATTTTTTTTGGTAGCGAAAGTCTTTGTATGCGTTTTAATTTCGTTTTAACGATGAACAATAACAAATTAGATATTTTAATTAGCAAAATATGTCTTATATTTTGTAAAAAGCTGCCAAAACAAAAAAAGAAAAAACAACAACAAAAATTAATAACTTCAAACTTGACGCCAAACTTTTGTCAGTTATGGCCCAATATAACACTATCATCGAAAGTAACCAAATTTTTTTATGGCAACACTGCATATGTAATTAAATATTGCTTTAAAATCCGCTACGTTACGTAAAGAAAAAAAAGTTTTTGGCTAACTACTGATCAAGTAAAAACCATATATTATAATACCGTATAGTTTAATTTAATTCCCAATGCCATGTTATCTACAAATCAAAATATTGCTCCGAAAAATTCTTAAATCATGGGATTAATTATAATGATTTTTCACTGAATTTTATAATAATATTTCAACATTTTTTCCAAGAATTTGACTACCAGAAATCAATAATTAAACAGTATTCCGCAGATTTTTACATTATCGAGAGTATGTCCGAAAAATTCTTAAATCATGGGATTAATTATAATTATTTTTCACTGAATTTTATAATAATATTTCAACATTTTTTCCAAGAATTTGGCTACAAGAAATCAATAATTAAACAGTAGTCCAGAGATTTTTACATTATCCAGAATATATCCGAAAAATGCTTAAACCATGAGATTAATTGTAATGATTTTTCGCTTAATTTTATAATAAAATTTCAACATTTTTTCCAAGAATTTGATTACAAGAAATGAATAATTAAATAGTACTTCACAGATTTCTACATTATCGAGAGTATGTCCGAAAAATTCTTAAACCATGGGATTAATTATAATGATTTTTCACTGAATTTTATAATAATATTTCAACATTTTTTCCAAGAACATGATTACAAGAAATCAATAATTAGACAGTACTCCACAGATATTTACATTATCGAGAGTATATCCGAAAACTGCTTAAATCATGAGATTAATTATAATGATTTTTCACTTAATTTTATAATAATATTATAACATTTTTTCAAAGAATCTAATTACAATAAATCAAGAATTGCACAGTATTCCACAGATTTTTACATTATCGAGAGTATGTCCGGAAAATTATTAAATGATGGGATTAATTATAATGATTTTTCACTGAATTTTATACTAATATTTCAAAATTTTTTCCAAGAATTTGATTACAAGAAATCAATAATTAAACAGTAGTCCACAGATTTTTACATTATCCAGAGTATATCCGAAAAATGCTTAAACCATGAAATTAATTGTAATGATTTTTCACTGAATTTTATAATAAAATTTCAACATTTTTTCCAAGAATTTGATTACAAGAAATCAATAATTAAATAGTACTTCACAGATTTTTACATTATCGAGAGTATGTACGAAAAATTCTTAAATCATGGGATTAATTATAATGATTTTTCACTGAATTTTATAATAATATTTTAACATTTTTCCAAGAACTTGATTACAAGAAATCAATAATTAGACAGTACTCCACAGATTTTTACATTATCGAGAGTATATCCGAAAAATTCTTAAATCATGTTATTAATTATACTGATTTTTCACTGAATTTTATAATAATATTTTAACATTTTTTCAGAAAATCGAATTACAATAAATCAAGAATTTCACCGTATTCCACAGATTTTTACATTATCGAGAGTATGTCCGAAAAATTACTAAATCATGGGATTAATTATAATGATTTTTCACTGAATTTTATAATAATATTTCAACATTTTTTCCAAGAATTTGATTACAAGAAATCAATAATTAAATAGTACTTCACAGATTTTTACATTATCGTCAGCTCAGTCATTCTAGCCTTGAGAAGAATGATAAATCGAAGAGGAAGCCCGGCAGAAATATATTCGGACAATGGTACAAATTTTTGTGCTGCGAATGAGGAATCAAGACAAGCGGTGCAGGAAATCGACCGTGAAGCGCTGCTGACCGAAGCTGCGAATCGACAAATCGCGTGGTACTTTATACCACCCTCCGCTCCCCATATGGGTGGGAGCTGGGAACGTCTGGTAAAAAGTATCAAAATAACATTACATGCTATCTTGAAAGAACGAGCGCCGAAAGAGGAGACCCTGTTGACTTTACTAACCGAAGCTGAACATATAGTTAACAGTCGCCCATTAACTCACGTGTCTGTGAACCATCAAGATCAGAAAAGCATAACACCGAATCATTTTCTAATCGGATCATCATCCGGTGCCCCTGTACCAGGAAAATTCTCGGAGGCAGATCTCAATTTAAAACGACAATGGAGAATTAGTCAACGACTGGCGGATATGTTTTGGAGCAGATGGATGAAAGAGTACCTTCCGAACTTAGTGCCACGAAAGTGCTGGAACCAGGAAAAACGAGCATTGACTATCGGAGATGTAGTCTTGATTGCAGACTGTAACTTACCAAGAAACGTGTGGCCTAAAGGTAAAATAACCGATGTTTTCCCTGGAAAAGATGGTCGGGTACGAGTCGTCGAGGTCCTCATGAAAGGCAGACTTCTAAAAAGACCGGCGACGAAGGTGATTGTGATTGCCACTGAGATGGAAGATGACTTATCAAATAACTGTGAAGTAGTAAGTTTAGAAATCTAAGTATGATACTGAGTTACTGATTATGTGAGATTGCTTTCATTCGTTTAAGAATTTATATTGTTCATATTATTGATCTTGCATTTGGCATATATCCAAATTCATCAAAGCTGCAAAAGGCGGCTAAATAATAAATAAGAGTTTAATCGGTCAAACAATCGTTTTGATTTTATTAGAAACCGTCATCCTAACATTCATTAAGTAGTCCATAATGGGTAAAGAGATTTCTCAACCTCTTATACCGGAGGGAGAATATGTTGCAGACGGAAATCCACAACTTGTTTATTATATTTCGATTGGCTGCCTGGACAGGTGGGGTGATCGTCACCTATCATTGGAAGGGGAGGGGACAATTAACCTGAGAGACTAGGAGTAGTAATGAACGGTAATTGAAAGTGGAAGGGTGTCTTGATCGAGTGTCCACATTGAGATTTGTCTACGTTAAGGCTAGTCCGTACGAGGGGATGTCGTGGCCGTATGTCCACATCGAGGTTTGTCTACATCGAAGATCGGTCCATGTGAGGGGGCATCTTGGTTAATGTCTACGTTGAGGTTAGTCAGGGTCTAAGTCCGTCTACATTGAGGTCAGGGTCCGTCCACGTTAAGGTCTGTCTACATTCTATCCTACCTTCTTCTGGGTTTGTTCATGTTAAAACTTGAAAAAGAGGGAGGAGAAAGAAAGGAGAAGAATGGAGAATTTATGGAGACAAGGTGGAAGAAGTTGACTGTTTCAAATATTTAGGGTATTGGTTTTCCTCAAGTGGAAAACACAGGAAACATGTCAAAATAATGGCTAACAAAATGCAAAAAGCAGCTAACATAGCATGGGGAGTCATGGCAAGGGCAAACATTTCAGGTCTAGATAGAAGATTATATCTGATGGACGTTCTCGTAAAATCTGGCGGTTTGTATGGAGTAGAAATTTGGGGTTGGGAAAGGTGGGAAGAATTGGAAAGAGCGCAAGCAAAATTCATAAAAATGGCAATGGGTTTGGATGAAAACACTCCCGGATACATCTGGAGATTGGAAGCAGGTCGGAACAGCGTAGAAATAGAAGCAAGAAATAGGGCTAGTAGATATATGAGAGATTTTGGAAATGACGGAAGGTAGGCTGCCGAATATTTGCCTCAAAGAAGAGCTTAGAGGAATTCAAAACAAGGATCCGACAGAGTGGGGCAAAGTATTAATGGAGGCCCTGAGGGAGGTCGATGACGGAGAAACTTTGAAGTGGACTTGGGAAGGAAATGGGGAAAAATTAAAAGAGATTGAGAATAATTTCGCTAGGGGCATTAGGATAAAAAAAGACCAAGAGATTCAAATGAACTGAAGTTAGGGTAGACGAATCTTCTTACTGTCAATTGTATAGGACTTGGAAAAAGGAACTGGGGAGAGAAGAGTATTGGAGTGACAAAAAAGTAAGATACAAAGACAAGAACCAATGGGCTAGACTGAGATGTGGCAATGTAGGACGAGCAGGAAACAAGGTCTCCAAAGAGACAGGATGTAAGCTTTGTGGAGAGAAAGAGGAGAACATGGAACACGTTTGGAGGTGTAGGAAAGCAAAGAAAAAAATTGCAAAGAAATGGGTAGATGAAGTAGATAAATGGGTGGGAGATAGGTATGAATCCAATTTAGTGGAAAAGATATGTAACACTTTGTCGGGGAAACTGAATATCAGTCTCTGCAGATATGAGAGCCAATTTGAGAAATTTTCCAAAGAAGTAAGCGAGGAGGTAATATAGGATGAGATTATAAGCGGCGATTAAATGAAACAGACTGCTAACCAACTTTAGTTAAACGAAATATTTTATAAATTTAAATGCTAATGTTTTTATTGATTTAATTATTCAGAATAAGGATCATCAAAGGGAGAATGTCAAGCGGCAATATTAAGCAATGTTCTTAGAGTTATGGGAAACAATTCAGAATGAATGACTGTAAGAATAATAATAAAGAGGGAAATGGTATGATGAGCTAAACATGTGAATTTTTTTACTTTTTGTAACGAAGCATATTAAAAAGTGCCAAAACATAAGTATAAGTATTATTAAGAAGGTATAAATGTAGTATATGTAAAAGTCCAATGAGGATGTACATGGAGAAATAAAATTCTATTCTATTCGTCAAGAAGTACACAGGAGAGATTGGGATGGACTTTGGATTGGATGAATGTGCCAAAATTCATCTGAAGAAAGGACAGATTGTTGGCGTTCCCAAGGACCCTGAGCTTGTGGATATAAGTTGTAGGAGTAAATTTTGGGAGAACTGAGTTTTACAGAGCCACGCCCATTATCTCAAAATTCTCAGAGCTAAAACAATAAAATTTATGAATGGATTGTTTGGCGCCAGGCGCACATGCGCCAACAGGACATTAAAAATACAAGTGACAAGACTCTTCAGTGTCAGGCAGGCGAGGCCATAAAGGTCAATTACACATTTTTCTACAGAAAATAGAAATTCGACAGCCAGTTACATTTGTCGGTAGCTCATGGCCACACGGGCCCTGCACAGGAAATAGCAAAGGGGTAGAATTCACCTGGTAGCATAATTAAACGCCAGTTTAGTGGTTATTTATAATAGATCGAAGTTAAAATACTACGAAAATTGTATAATGCGAAATTTCGGAGCATACCGCGATTAAAACAGAATTAAATTAAGTGGTGCTGAGCCGTTCAGCCGATACTCAAGGGGCTAACGCGGAAGCATGGAATTAGTAATTTAGTCTAATGATTCAACAAACCGATACGTAAGCAGAAAAACCCCCTATTTAACAAGAGAATCCGCGAGATCGCAAACATCCCGGCGACAAGAAGTTAACCTTACCTCATACAGATCATAAAACTGACTACGTTGACCCGATATTTCAACGAAACAAAAGAGAATAGGTTCACTCGGCGTGCGTGGACTTTCGCTGCGTGACTGCTGAACGATTGAGAGCGTTGCTTGTGGAATTTCGAGCGCGTCGTCTCGCCCGCCTTTGGCGTGAGTCCCCATCGATCAGCGCGGATTGGTTGCTTCCTCAGCGCTGCTGTGTGGTTGGCGCTTCGCCGCTCGACTCGTTCTCTGCCGTGCCGCCCAAAATACAAGAAATGCAGGGGCGACGCAATTAAAGGCTGCAATTAAGTAAAAATATCTAAGAGGATATCCGAAGCATTTCCGGTAAATGAGGAAGCTCTCGTCCTCTCTTGCACGACAGTTGTCCGCATTTAGTACACACATGACAACAAATAATGGACAACCAAACCGGATTCGCATCCCATCGCGGGAGTCTTGAGGAGGCTGGTCTCTTGGCCAGTGCTGTAGCGTCAAGGGCCCTGTTAGGGGATGTGAGGACTTTCTCCCATATGAGGATTACTAGTGCACACCAAGGTGTAGCTCAAAGGCTAGTAACTTCATTCCCAGGGCCTAGGGATAATAAGCCGGCGTCATCCCTGACTCTGGAGGCATCCAAGGTTTCCAGCCAGGTTCCGGGACTATTGGAGACAGCAAATGGAAAGGCGGCAACTAGATTCAACACGAGAATCTCAATTCTTGGGCAACGATGGCAGCAAGCGAATCTCAGTTCTCTGGTGCACTTCAGCAAGAAGGAACATTAACATGCAAGTTCCTCCTAAGCCCCAAGATCTGGCTGAAATGGATGCCTCCCTCCGTGGAGAAGTCTCGCAAGAGTCCGACCTCTGGACCATCAATTGCTCAGTTTATGGTGCTGCGAGAGATTTGGCTGATGCAAATCGAACGCTCAAACCGACGATGAACCAAAAGACCAAAAGACGCTTGCATCAACTGAACAAGAAGATTGGATGGGCAAGACAGAATGCGTCCGTCTTCAATGTGTGATTTACTACATAACATCTGGTAGCCCGTTCACGAAAAGGATTCGAAAGTTCGCCCAAGAACTGAGGATCTTGAATCACACACTGAACATGTCAAAGCTGCTGACAACCAAGTAGTATATTGTTGACAAAATACGGCTATTATCTGACGCAAGGAGGAGAATACAGAAGAGGGAGTGATGAATCAGGGATAATCCAAAGTTTCTCGCTGACCCATCTCGCCTCTTCAGTGATCATCCTGTTTCCGTCAAGAATCCACCCAAGCCCAACGAGGTAGAGACTTTTTGAAGCGAGGTATACAAGATCCCAAAAACACTAAAGTTGAAAGAAGATACGGACAATATCATCCGCTTCAATGAATTTTGCGAGAACCTCATAAAATCTGAGGAGGAATGTCCATCAATCACTGCCGGAAAGCTGAAAAAAGCACTTGGAGGCACGAAAAATTTTTTCCAGTACTGGACCAGATTGTATCAAGAACTTCTGGTAGAAAAAGTTTACTTGTACGCACCAACATTTGGCACGCATATTCACCTCATATTTAGAGTCGGAAACGCTCATTTCGCAGTGGCTGGTGTTAGAAAGCACTATACTCCTACCGAAAAAAGGCAACTTGTTCAACCCAGAGAATTATCGGCCAATAACTTGTTTGAACACAATGTATACGATCTTTACAGCTGTCCTAACCAACAGGATTGTTTGGCGAATTGAGCATGTGTGACATGAGATATATGAATAACTTGGCTTAAAAAAAAGGTGTAGCAGGCTGTCAAGAGAACCTGCTAATTGACATGTGTGTCTGTAAAGACGCTGCAGCCCATCAACGCGTCCTGTTAATGGCCTGGATTGACTATCGGAAAGCTTTTGATTCAACCTCTCATAGACTTATCATCTGCCTGTTGGAAAGCTTGAAGGTGCATCTACACATAGTGAGATGCATAGAGAGATTGATGACTCTTTGGAAAACTAGATTTAGTATCTCATCTGGAAATTACCGTGGAACAACGAACAACGTCACCTTCCAGTGGGGCGTCTTTCAGGGCGATACAATGAGCCCTTTGCTTTTTTGCATTACACTTTTGCCTCTATCTCTCGTACCACGAAAATCTTCTGGATACCTCTGTGGTGACACTAACCAGCGCGAGCATGAGGTCACTCATGTATTTTATATGGATGACCTGAAGATCTATGCCTCTGGTAAAAGCAAGCATTCTCTGGCGAGAAGATTCTGAAGAACGACCCACGACCTTTCAACTCAATACAATTACATACGGTACAGCAGCAGCTCCCTTTCTAGAAACCAGGTGCTTGGAAGAAGTTTCTGAGAACATCAAAGATAGCAACTCATTAGCAGGACAAGTGATAGCCGATGATTTTTACGTGGACGACATGATCACTGGTGCAGACTCCATCGAAGAAGCGTTCGACTTGCGCGCTCAAGTTTCTACAGCATTAGAGAATGTAGGATTCAATCTTCGAAAGTGGTGTTCCAACAGTGAGGAAGTGATCGCAAATGAACATCCACATTCTTCAACCAAAACAGATATGTTTGACTTTGGAATACCAGAAGAATCAAAAACACTGGGTATCAGATGGCATCCACCAGCTGACACATTGCAGTACAATATAAATAATAATGTCAAATCAAGCAGAATTTGAAAAGATCTATTCTTTCAGAAACAGCTCAAATCTTCGATCCTCTAGGTTTGCTCGCACTGGCACTGGAACGTTATCGAGAAACCTAGAGTGATCTCAACAACATCAAGATACGCAGGCGAGTCATCAATGGCGACTACACGGACCTTCAACTTCATAGCTTCTCCGATGCATCAGAAGAGGCGTACGGTGCTTGCATCTACATCCGAGCTACCAATCATTCAGGAGAGAGCTCGGATAGGCTGCTGTGTGCAAAGTCGCGAGTAGCACCCTTGAAGCAAAGGACTCTTCTCAGCCTTGAGCTCTGCGCGGCAGTGCTGCTAGCAGGAGTTTTCCAGAAGGTTACAAATTCACTGAAGGTCAGTATGCCATCGTGTTTCTGGACAGATTCTGAACTTGTTCCAGCATATTTAGCTCACGAACCGAGACGCTGGATTGCATTCATTGGCAACCGAGTCAGCCAAATTCAGCAACTGACAGATGTCAGTCAATGGAGACACGTGCCTGGAAGCAGCAATCCAGCAGACCTGGTCTCACGAGGCGTCTCACCAGCGGAACTCGTTGAGAATGAGCTATGGTGGACTGGACCCTCATGGCTCAAACTTAATTCAAACTGCTGGCCTAACAAAGGACAGACACCGAACGAGGTACTAGGACGAAGAAAGGCAACCCTGTGTCATGTCAGTGTACCAAAATGGCACATGATTGATCTTTTCTCCAATCTCAACGATTTATTGCGAGAAACTAGTTTTTTTCTTCAGGTTCTACCAAACTATCGCAGGAGAAACTACAAAGGTGCGCAACGAGACCATCACCACGGACGAGATGCAGCTTGCTTTAAGGATATTAGTTGGCATCAGCCAACGTGAGGAGTTCGCAGCAGAGTTAGGTTGCTTGAAGAAGGGACGTTCTCTCAATTGCAGGAATCAACTGCTAGCTCTAAATCCATTCATCGATTCTGAAGGACTGCTGCGTGTTGGGGGTCGCCTCGGCAATTCAGATCGACCAGAGTCTAGTAGTCTAGGTGTTTAAATCACATCTTCCTCGGGGAAGTAGGGTTAAGAACTGAAATGTGAGATATCGGAATGAGTTTTTCAAATTTCTTACTGTTTCAATAGTTGAATATAGTAGTCTAGGTGTTTAAATCACATCTTCCTTGGAAAAGTAGGGTTAAGAACTGAAATTTGAGATATCGGAATGCGTTTTTTAAAGGCCTTACTGTTTAAATGGTTAAATCTATTAGACTAGTTGCTTAAATCAAATCTTCCTCGGGGAAGGAGGGTTAAGAACTGCAATGTGAGATACCGAAATAAGGTTTTCAAAGGTCTTACTGTTTCCATGGTTAAATGTAGTAGTCTAGGTGTTTAAATCACATCTTCCTCGGAGAAGTAGGGTTGAGAACTGAAATGTGAGATATCGGAATGGTTTTTTCACAGGTCTTAATGTTTCAGTGGTTAAATCTAGTAGTCTATGTGTTTACATCACATATTCCTCGGGAAGTAGGGTTAAGATCTGAAATGTGAGATATCGGAATGAGTGTTTGAAATTTCTTACTGCTTCAATGGTTAAATATAGTAGTTTAGGTGTTTAAATCACATCTTCCTCGAAGAAGTATGGCTGAGAACACAAATGTGAGATATCGGAATGGGTTTTTCACAGGTATTACTGTTTCAAGGGTTAAATCTAGTAGTCTAGGTGTTCAAATCACATCTTCCTCGGGGAAGTAGGGTTAAGAACTGAAATGTGAAATATCGGAATGGGGTTTTGAAAGGTCTTACTTTTTCAATATTTAAATCTAGTAGTCTAGGTGTTTAAATCACATCTTCCTCGGGAAGCAGTGTCAAGATCTGAAATGTGAGATATCGGAATGGGGTTTTCAAATGTCTTACTGTTTCAATGGTTAAATCTAGTAGTATAGGTGTTTAAATCACATCTCGCTCGGGAAGTAGGGTTAAGAACTGAAATGTGAAATATAGGAATGAGGTTTTCAAAGGTCTTACTGTTTCAATGTTTAAATCTAGTTGTCTAGATGTTTACATCACATCTTCCTCGGGAAGTAGGGTTAAGATCTGAAATTTCAGATATCGGAATGGGGTTTCAAAGGTCTTACTGTTTCAATGGTTAAATCTAGCAGTCTAGGTGTTTAAATTACATCCTTCTTGGGGAAGTGGGGTTAAGAACTGAAATGCGAGATATCGGAATGGGGTTTTCAAAGGTCTTACTGTTACAATGGTTAAATCTAGTATTCTAGGTGTCACATCTTCCTCGGGGAAGTAGGGATCAGAACTGAAACGTGAGATATCGGAATGGGATTTTCGAAGGTCTTACTGTTTCAATATTTAAATCTAGTAGTCTAGGTGTTTAAATCACATCTTCCTCGGGAAATTAGGTTTAAGAACTGACATTTGAGATACCGAAATAGGGTTTTCAAAGGTCTTACTGTTTCAATGGTTAAATCTAGTAGTCTAGGTTCCGTTCTTGAAACACGTGTGACATTCTAGAGACATAACAGTTCTACCACTTTGTTTTATTTTATTTACATTAGAGAATTCCAGAACGGTTACGTATCCACACATTACCTGCGTTACAGAACAGTGTGACCTTCATGTTCCGTTCTTGAAGCACTTGTGATATTCTGGAGACGTAACAGTTCTATCACTCTGTTCTATACTAGTTACATTACAGAATTCCAGAACTGTTACGTATCCTTACAGCAACTGCGTTACAGAACAGTGTGACCTTTATGTTCCTTTCTTGGAACACGTGTGACATTCTAGAGATATAACAGGTCTGTCACTCTGGTCTATATTAGTTACATTACAGAATTCCAGAACTTTTATGTACCCTTACAGTAACTGTGTTACAGGACAGTGTGACCTTTATGTTCTGTAATTGTTATGGCACACGATTGTAACAATGTTATGTATAAATGTTCCATCATTGTTATGTAACATTTCCAGAACGTGTCCGCTGGGACCTTTGTTCTTATTATTATAATAATTTTTACTCAAAAAAATCCTTTTAAATTATTTATATTTAAATTATTGATATATTTATTTTATTTTAATTTGCACTGTTGATGGATTATTTTACATTAGCATACCTCGACAGAATTACTTTTAGTGAAATAAAGCACCCAGACTTTTGATTGAATTTAAAACAAATATTTAGCGGCCGTACAGAAATGTGTTTGCGAGACCCATAACTATGTTTTCAAGATTCTGTCAAAAATCCGGGTGATGTACTCCAATAAACATAATGCAGTGCAGATATGGTCAAGAAAAATAATTCATTAACAGCGGCAATTAAAATAAGAGAAGCATTTTTCGCAAAAAGGGGTTTGAGCGACCCCTAAATATTTTCTTCAAATTTAAGAAAAAATCAGGGGTGATTTTGATACCAAAAGATATACTTCGTAGGGGGCCTATTTTATAAAAAAATAAAGCCTTTTTTGAAACTCCCTAATATGATATATTACTATTTATTAGTATTTCTAATGTATATATTATTATATGCAGTCTGTGATTTTACGTGCTAACGGCAAATTATTGTCAAATAAGCTGCTTCTTGTGAGAAATTAATTTGTTTACTTTTAATTTTCGGAGAGTTTTCCCTTCTAGAAATAATCAATTGAACACGATTCAGAGCGATTCACAGTTGTCAAAACTTCAATCGTTTGCAATCTTTCCTAATCGGTGTACCATTTGGTAATCGATTTCAATTATTTTCTATTGTGTATAGAGGTTATGTTTCCATTCCTAATGTTCCTAATTGTTCTCAATCGGGGCGGCAATTTAGGTGGCGACTGGCGTTTGTTTTCTCTGACTAAAAATAACCTAAAATAGAAAAAATTATTCTTCGCGTCCTCGCGGTGTGTGTTGGGCATTCTTTATATCTTTGTGGACAGTTTTTAAGTGTTTTTAAGATTATGTAATTCATAATCACCAAATTATAGTTGTTGATGCTTTGACCTTTAATTTTAAAAGTGGGGAAAATACAATGACCGAGTGCGTAGCTGACGCACGTCTCTGACACGTTGAAATATTGTACATTCAATTTTTCATTTAGCCAATAACAAACAAAAAGCAAATCCAAAGTGGCCGACCACTGGTTCCAATGCTGGGCGGGACACTCATGGACGTTTTTTGCAGACATATTTCTCTTATTTTAACTCTTTTTGTGCAATTATTTTGCATAAATTGAATTTCTTGAATATTTGTTTTAAAAAAACAGTTTTTTGAAGAACGTAATTCTTTTTAAGCCTTCTTGTGCAATTTTTTTGCGCAATTGGTGTTGTTTCAAGATTGAGTTGGTTTCAAAAATGTACTTTCAAATATTAAACAGAGTCATTAAGCCATTAGACCCTGAGTCGTTCTCTAGCGTTTGGCTCTTTTGCCTTTCTCAAGAGTTCGATTCTTGCTCAACCAACAAATTCATGATCTGGCACTATGATCGATTTTTCCAAAAAATTCTTTCTGATAAGGATGTAATTATTCAGAAATAAGCTTCTGTTGCGCAATTTTGTTGTATTTACAAAAGTTTAAGAAAAATTACTTCCTTTTGGTTAAAATTAATTCTTCAAAAATGAAATTCTTTTTGATAGGGATTCAATTATTCATAAATAGACTTCTGTTGTGTAATTTTGTGCATTTACCAAAGTTTAAGAAAAATTGCCTCCTTATAGTTAAAATGAATTTTTTTAAATATATATAAAAAAAATTATAGGAATGTAATTGCGCAAAAATAGACCCCTGTTGTGTATTTTTGTGCATTTACAGAGGTTTCAAGATCAATTACTATTCTATTTTTTGAAAATAAAAAATATTTAAAAAAAAATAAAAAGTTATATCATGGCATTCCAGTACAAGCTAAACACTTGGTTGCTGGAGGTTTGTCTCATGTATGACATAATCACATTAATCAAAGACCTTCCATATACGAAAGCATCGCCCTTGATACCTGCAATAATGGTGGTCTAAGGAAGATTCTTTGAATACTTTACGGATATTCATTGAATACACTGTAAAAACTATGGTTCCATTTTAATTGAGCATCACTTTCTTAGCGTCCTGTTATAATACCAATTCGACTTGTTTTGATGCCATCGTTCGTACTATTTTACTTTGCTAATTTCAGATTGAAAAGTGCTACGTACTAGCGAACTTAAATAATGCACAGGGAGTATTGTTTTAATTGCTTGCAACTTCATACTTATGAGAATTATTCATTGTTTAAATTTTCTTCTACTTTTGAAATGTGATAGAGAAAATAGAAAAGAGGAAGAAGGTTGCATTAATTCAAAATGACGCATAGAATTACTTTTTTAATTGTAAATGTTACAAAGTTACAAAAGTTTGGAACGTCGTTTTAATTTTCATTTAAATTTAATAATTTTTGTATAAAATGCAACCTCTTGGTTGAATGCTGAATTCTGTGGTTAAAAGTTCATGCTTTGTTAAAAATTAATTCCTTGTTTTAAAGCCGAACTATTTTGTTGATGAATCTTTTTTTTCTAAATCAATTTTTTAAACTGAAAATTTAATTATACCACTTTTAGTAGCAACTTCCTCTATTTTGTTTCAAAATTCGTCCTTTTTGGTAGGAAGGTAAAAATCTCATCTTTTCACCTTCTCGTCATTTATGACTGAGAAAGTATTAGAATTGTCCGAAATTTGACGCCACCGTTTTTCAACAAATATTCACATTTTAAGACCCCCTGAAGCCGCAAATCAAGTTTTGGCGATGGCATCTGTCTGTCTGTCCGGCCGTAAACACTTTTTTTAAGTCCTGATAGTAAAAACGAGTTCGTTAACCAGCTTTCCTATACCAACCGTTATGGGTTTATCCATCGAAAATGCTATCAAGAAATCGAATGTTGCATTTTCGTTCACGAGCATGAAACGTCGGTGGCCACAGGTATAACTGTGCACGTCGCTGGTCACACGCACAACTGTGCATCGGCCATCTGTGCACGTTTATATTTCGACGTGCACAGTTGGAAGTCTCTCATTTGTGCACGTGAACTGTTGCTACGATACAATTTGTGCACGTCTAAATGTCGACGTGCACAGATGGTACTCTTTCAGCAATGCACGTCTCGAATATTACGATCAGATTTTAAAGTTGCAAGTCCACGTGCACAGATCAGAGATTCCAAACTGTGCGCGTTTAAATTAATACTATGAGATTTTCAACTGACAAGCCCACGTGCATGGATGGGAGACTCCCAACTGTACACGTTTTGATTAATGCGATCAGATTTCAAACTTAGAAGTCCACGTGTACAGATAGTACTCTCCCAACTGTGCACGTCTCAATTAATACGATCAGATTTTAAACTTACAAGTCCACGTGTACAGTGTAACAGTATTGTTACCTCAACACGGGACTCAGCACGGCCCTGCACGAAAGGGTTGCCGGGCCGCACACAAGACGGAAGGGAATCCGGCGAGGAGACTATCGTCTCTGTTCGTTCGGCTCACCGTCGACTAAGTTTGCCTTTCGGCTACCGGGTCGTTTTCCTCGCGTGCGAAGCACAAGTTCTTCTCACCTACGCTCTCGATTCGTCATAGACCTGTTTGCTATCTCTCTCAATCAATCGCCGGAACATCACCGAGAAGGAATCTCCGCCATTCTTTCAACGCCCTTTTCTGGACCACGCTGCCTTCTAGGCAGTTACGTTTGTGATTATCAACTCTCCGCCACGGACTGTCGATCTCCAACTTGTAAGTGGCAATAAATGTTTGTTATTTAAATGCCTGCCTGTTTTAATGTGTTAACCCTCTTTTCTCAGCGTCCTGATCCCACTTTCCCTCCTTGGTGGGCACTCCCTTCATAACAGATTGTACCCTATTCCCAGAATCCCTTGAGTTCTCTGATGCCTTTGAATATTCTGAAATTCCTGGACTCCTGAGAATCATCTGAATTCCTTCAATTCTTCTTAATTCCTGAAATTTTCCTAATAATCTAAATTTTCCAAATTCTCTAATTGCTTTAGATTTCTCTGAATTCCCTGTAATTCTTGAATATCCTGAATTCCTTGAATATTCGGAATTCTCTAAATTCCGCAAAATCTCTGTAATCCGTGATAAAAAAATCCCTTCCAAATTGCTTCCTGAAAGTGAATTAACTATAAAATTTATAATTGGAATCAGTCGTCGTGTTTCATATTTTTGAATTAGTATTACGTGGCAATGCAATGTTTCCCGCGCCCATATAATATAATGTTAGTTTGCGACAAACTACAAACAAACTACTTGCGACAAACTGCTGCCTAATTACTAAAACCTTATCAGGTGTATTTCCATAATTTGAAGTAGGCATGGGCCCCTCAAATATAATCCGTTGAAACTGTAGATCAAATTAGTGATTTTTTTTACATTATAAATCAATTTCAGTGCATTCTTATAAATATCATGCTTAATCTTCTTGAAAATTTCTGAGATTACGCAATGAGAGTTAACTACATTATAATCACACCTTTAGAAAATTGTTTACTACGCTTTCGAATGGTTCAAATGATTTGCGGGTTTTTTTTAGCGAAGGGGTATGGGCTCAAGTTTTAGGGACTGATTTATGAAATATAAATATGAAGATCTCAGAAGAAGAAACGTGAAGCCTATAATATATGAGACCACTATTAAAATATCAATATTATTTACAATTATGTAGCTAATGAAATTTAATTCAAATATATATATATATATGCATACGTATCTTAATGAAGCACCAGACTAGTCATTAGATATACTGTTAACCAAACTCTGCATTAACGCTCTGATCAGTTTTTACCTTAATTCAAAAAAATGGGGATTGTCTTTTCTCTCGTCTTTATCTTGACAGTCATCCTAAATTATATTGGTGAATATAATACTATAATATATCTATGATATTCAAAAAGAAAAGAATATCAGACTTTCAGCAAATATAAATTTCTCTGACGTAATCTGCATCATATGCCAATTACTTTTCTTCAAACTTCATTGAATTGTTTTGTATTTATTAAATTTTAAATTGAAAATTACGCAAGTTTTAAGTTTTGCAATTGAAAATTCTGTAATCATGATTATTCACATTTGCCATTCCTTTGAATTTGAAAGATTTATAAATGAAAACTCGCTACCTTTGGCCTTTGAAATTGACCAAAGTTAAGAATGTTGAGTTACACATCTGAAAATTAAAGATCCTAACATCTTTCTAACTTTTACGCATTAGGAATTGAAGAATCTTGAATTGAACATCTTTAATATAGAATTAGTTTAAAAGAACGTTAAAAATGTAATGATTTTAAACTATAAACATGCAAAATCAAATTAATTTGTTCCATAAGACATTATGACTAACTGAGGGAAATGCTGCTTTGAAATCCACATAGAGTACAAAAAGTTTTCCTCCGTTCAGTCTCAGACGATTTTGAACCATTGCGTTAAGTGCAAAGATCTGATCCGTGCAACCTCTCCCCTCCTGAAACCTGCCTGCCACTCCGGAAGGAGTTGCATGTCTTCTGCCCAAGCTGTCAGCCTTTTGGAAAGAATCTGCGTAAATCTTTGTAACACAGTTAACTAAGGCAATAGGGCGGTAGTTAGCAGGATCAGTGACATCCCCTTTCCTGTGTATCATTCTAAGAAATGTTTGAGGCCACGATATTGAGATCTTTTCTTCATCAATTATTTTATTAAATAACGAGTTTAAGTAGAGGATCCGATTGCCTAGCAAATTTTAAAAAAAGTCATAGCTAATACCATCCGGACCAGGGACCTTACCATTTTTTGACTGTTTACGAAAGTATACGAAGGTTTGAAGTTATAGCTATTCACTATTTTCCAGAATTGTTTAGAGTCGATTGCATTCGCGAGAGAATCTAATAAGGAATTTTTATAATCTTCCTTTTTGGAATCTAATAATTTTGTATGTACCTTTTTACAGTTCGTATAAATCGACACAATATCTGGATTGGATTCTTGTTCCTCGTATTTCCTAAGTATTTGTTTGAGCTCTCTTTTACTTTTTCCGCATTGTGTATCGAACCACGGCTTCGAACGACTCAGTTTTTTAGACAGTTTTACGGTCATGTTCAGTTCTGTCGCTGTCTCTTTAATAGCAATAATTAAATTTGTTGAAAGGTCATCTATCGACAACATTGCAGAGTTAATATTTGGTGGGTACTGGATAATTTCTTTAAATTTATCGCAAAGTCATTATCCCACTTAAAAAAAGGAGTGCTCAAATTGTTCGCATAATTTAAAGTCGAGTGATCTAATAATTTCAAAACTGTAGGAAAGTGATACGATCGAGTTGGAACTCTCAACACTTGGAAATCCTCGATTGACTGAATTCCCACACTATTAAACCAGGCAAAATCTATAATTGAAGAAGTTTTTTCTCTTAGGAATGTACATTGAGCTGGGAGGTCGCTTTTAGTTCTTCCATTCAGGACAAAAACCCCATTTTTTTCAAAGCCTTCTACCATCTGTTTTTCCCTTTTATCTAGATCAGTGACCAGGCTTATTCTTATGTCGTACAAATTTAGATTTTTACAGAGAGTATCCTCCTCTTATTGATTCATTTCTCCAGTTTTACCGTTAAAATCCCCATCCACAATTATCGAGTATTCCGGATATTCCAATGACAGGTCAAAAATTATTTTGTTTATATTGTACAGAAAATTTTCAAAATCAGAATTAGGGCTAGAGTATGTTTGATAAGTCAGTGACTTTTCGACTAAAAGATTTTTTTTCGGCAAATGAGCGTTTTACTTCTCAACATAATCTCCGTGTTGTTACTTGCGGATATCTTCGAAAATTTCCGAGAACAGTGTCTGAAAGCGTACGGTCTAGATCCAGCACACTTTTATGCGACTCCTGGTTTGACTTGGGATGCCATGTTAAAGTATACCAAAGTAAAGTTAGAACTCCTCACTGACATTGGTAAACTCATGTTTATGGAGGTAGGTATTAGAGGTGGAGTAAGCCAATGCTCTAACCGCTACGCCAAAGCAAATAACCCATCCATGGAAGTTTACAATGAGAATACTGAGATCATTTATTTGGTCTACTTTGAAGCCAACAACCTATTTGGTTGGGCAATGGCGCAATGGCTTCCCTATGGTGGTTTCGAGTGGGTTCCAAATGTAGATATTAACTTTAAAGTTCCCGATGAGTCACCTATTGGCTATATTTTGGAAGTAGACTTAGAATACCCGGAAGAGCTTCACGATGCTCATAATTATTTGCCTTTTTGTCCTGAACGCTTGAAACCGCCAGGGTCAAAGCAGGAGAAACTGCTAACTACCCTCCTACCCAAGCGCAAATACGTTCTCCATTATCGTACACTTAAACAAGCTTTGGAAAACGGTCTTAAATTATTCAAAATTCACCGAGTTCTCAAATTCAATCAATCCCCTTGGCTAAAATCCTACATAGATTTCAATACTTCAATGAGAGCAAAATCCCGGAACGAATTTGAAAAAAAAAACTTTTTAAATTAATGAATAACGCGGTATATGGAAAAACAATGGAGAACGTGCGCAAACATGTAGACGTAAAACTCGTCACAAAGTGGGAGGGTAGGTACGGTGCAGAAGCCCTCGTATCAAAACGAAACTTCACAGCCGCGCAATCTTCAGTGAAGATCTCGCAGCTGTGTAATTGAGAAAGAGCGAGGTTTTCTTCAATAAACCGATATACGAAGGGCTTTGTGTACTGGATATTTCCAAGACTTTGATGTACGACTTTCATTATGGATACATGTTGCCAAAGTACGGTAGTAACCTTAAAATGCTGTATACAGACACAGACAGCTTTATTTATGAGGTTAAATATCCAAATATTTATGCGGTCATTAAAGAAGATATCAGCAAGTGCGACACGTCTGACTACCCTCCGAATAACATCTACGGTATTCCGCAAGCCAACAAAAAAATCTTAGGTCTCATGAAAGATGAATGTAACGGTAAAATCTTAACAGAGTTTGTTCGTTTGCGGAGTAAAATGTATAGCGTGCGAATCAACAGCCAAGATTTTTTGAAGAAAGCGAAAGGCGTAAAGGCCGGAGTAGACAAGCAAGATATAGAATTTAACGACTACATTGACTGCTTCCAAAATATTAAAACGCAGAATAGGACACAGTATGTAATTAGATCGCGATTACACAACATCGAAACATTAAAACAATGTAAAATAGCACTAAGCCCTTTCGACGACAAGAGGTTCCTATTGCCAAGCAGTACCGATAAGAAAAGTATCGAGGGAACTTTAGAGTTGAAACAACTTCAAGTGAGACATTTGTTCTTCACTATTGAAGGAAGATTGCTGGAAATTTTCAGATTAATTAATTAAAAATTGGCGGAAATATCCATTTTGTACAAAGTATGCGACGCTGTCTACAACTCTCGTTAGCAGATTCAAACGCTTCTCAACATGAGTAGTCTCACCTGTACTCTCCTGTAAACATAAAGGACTTGTCTTTTCAATAATTAAACATTAAAAAACCTGCCCTCCCCCCAATTAATAGAAAATCGACTGCTTTATATTTTTGGGCATCACGCTGTTTTCAGTTAATTAGCAAATAATTCAAAATAGAAAAATTTGTGCTTTGCAAGTTGTTCCAAAGATTATTACTGAATCTTGGAAGAACACTTGGGTTTTCCGAATAGTAATACAATGTTTACAAAAAGGTAAAAACTTCAGAAAAACTCCCCACTATCAAGCATTATTGCAGGAAAATATAGTTAAAAAACAACCATAATTTGATTAAACACTTATTTTTGCTGAATTGCATTAATTATTACCTCACTCTAACTCTAAGTGAAAGGCTGACAAATAGTGGAAAATTTCAGGAAAAAAACGCATCTATCTAGCATTACTATAGGAGAAGATATTTATACACAATAATAATTTGTTTAAACAATTATTTGGAATAAATTTCAGTGAGTATTGCCACACTCTAAATTCTAAATAAAAAGTAGACAAAGAGTTGAATATTTCAGAAAAAATCAGCAACTTTCTAAACACTATACAACGAGAATATTATTAAAAATAAAAATAAGTTGTTAAAAAAATTATGCTCTTTAACGTGAATAATTTATTATTACCTCACAATAATATATTCTTTAAACAATTTATTGAAACATCTAATTATCAGTGTACATTAATATTTTATGTATTATAAATTCACAAACTCAAAAATCACTAGAAATGTCTAATTATATTGTCTAAGTCCTTTTCATGGTTTTGTTCAGTATTATTTAAAAAATTTTAAATATCACTTACATTAAAAAGAGATATCATAATAAAACAATTATGATGACAATTAATAATAATAAAGAGTGCTAAGTATAAGCAATTATTAAAAAACTCAAAAACACTTATAAAAACATCCTAACAATGTGCTTATTATAATAAATATTTAGCGAGAGAAATTAATCAAAATTCAATCGAAATATCCCAAACATCGTAAAACGCACATGTTACAAGACTTTATACAGATCTAGAAGAAAACCCAAACTATAAGAAATCGTTCAAAAATCACTGTAAATTTTTCAGAAATGAACACAAAAAAACAAGATATCAAAAAAAAAAAAATAATAATAATTCTAAAATAAAAAGACAAAATTGAAATATTTTTTAAGGATAAATTCAGCATATCATTATAACAGAGGTACTCATTGGTACATAAAAACAATTATGCACATGATTTCACAACGAGGACGAGGACTGCGACGAAAAACTATATGAGTAGAACTATGTAAGACGTTGAAAGTGTTCTTTAACAGTGCTGGCTTACGACTGAGGACTGTCGGCTTATATAGGTTGTAGAAATACCAGCTTTCTCCTTACACACGAAAAATCCGTTGGCAGCTGTGTGTTTTAGGGTGTGCATTTTTGTCATGTTTCGACGTGTCTAAACCAGCCCAGGCGTGTGTCTTTTATATAAATGGGGGTCGTTGGCAGGTGTGCACGTGGGGGCATGTAGTGTCATGTATCGTCATGATCAAACCGGTTTAGAGATGCGTCTTTTGTTACAAAACTGAATTTCGTGCATGGTCGAACTGGTTGAAACCTTTGTTGCGTTGAATCAATTGCTATAGTCTGCATTAACTTGCCTGGCACCGTCAATTTCCAAGACATTGTCGTACTTGGCATAAACTATACAATTGATAGTGTGTGCAAGTGCTTCCTCGAGACGAACCTCAATTCTTAAAGACATATGTTTTACAAGATTCCAATGTGAGTAGCAGTGTGCTGATAAATCTGATGTAAGATCAAATGCGACAAGGCAGAATCCGTGTGCATAATCATCACGATCTATATTATTTCCTTCACTGAGGAAATGAATACCACACCCGTAGAGATTATTTTTTGTAAAATCGGGTTGAATAGGTTTCGATGAGATCTGCATGCCGTCCACGTATAGTGAAAAGTGATTTATTTTATAATTTTGAAAATTGAACGTGTTTTTCAGGGCGTTTCCGTTGTATGCAGCATTGTCGACAAATCCAATGCTTATTATTTTGGGTAGTTGTCCAAGTACGATATTATCAAGAGTCTCGCTCTATATACCAGCGTGAATGGTCAACGCTTTCACTTCTACTCTAGTAATGTGATATTTGACTGTCCCTTGTGCTAGTGCTTTTGCGTGAGTAAGTCAAATACCAGGACTAATCTTTGCTCGACGAACTAAAAGAGTGGCCTCTTCAATATGGATGGATGCCTGTCCTGTAGGATCCATGAGATAGAAAGCATCTTTAGAACGTATAAGACGTAGGCGAAGCTCTACACCGTTCAACAGAAATTTATCCTGATTAAAAACATCACAGTGTGTATGACCAATCAAGTCAATTTTTCCAGCATTTAAATATGCACGACGGAGCCTAAGACCCTTATTTTCATCAGCAATACCTTCTATCTGCCCGGGGTTATCATTTACCCACAAAGACGCTGTAAGATGTCTTGATTTCGCAGCTGGTCCATAGTTGAGTAATGTTTCAATGTATGCTCTGTAAGCGTAAGCATTATTTGGTGGTACTACTAATTTCTGATTAAAGTATACATCCACCTGATTAAACATTGAGTGCAATATATTATTAACAGGAGCTATTTGAGCAATAGAAGCTGCATTTTCCTTTGTTTTTTCTGGTGCATGTAATGCTATAAATTCTTGAAAATTCCAGCACTTTTAAATCACGAACGTAACTTAAATTTCACGTACTGGTAACTGAAAGAGATTTTTATGCATTTGTAAATGAAAATTTATTTATGAAAATATACTTTATTCTATTTGTATATGTTAAAATAGCGTTTTAGTTTACTTACATAAATAAATTATGTAGTTTTTACAATATTATAATCCACAGATATTTCAAACTATGTATTCCACAGAATATTATAGATAGAATTCAAAATTTCGACCTAACCTATAGGTCACTTCATGTATATTTAATTTTAGATCTTTAAAAAGATCTCAGGTTAAATAATAATTCACCTGCAAACTCAAAAAACTTGATCAAAGGGAAATCCTAGGTGCATTATACCATTTTACAACTGAAATTAATTATTAGTGTGGAAGCTAAAACGAGCATACTTTTAAATTATCGTCTTTGAATTTCAATGCACACTATGCACGCAATTCAGTGTACGTGAGTGGAAAAAACTTTCAATAAATATTGTGCACTTAAGTTTAGCCAGATTTTTCAAGGTAATTGTCATGAGTGCGAAATTGTGTGAAATTGTACGAAAGACAGGGTGAGTGCAAATTTGCCAATCTTTCTCAAAATTTTATCCTGAGCAATAATATTTAAACGCTTGAATTATATATCTGAAATAGGTTAAATATATAATTTTTATGAATAAAAAATAACAATTTTAAACTGATTATTCTGGATAGTTATGTAAAGTGCTTCTTTTATCAATTATCTATCCTTTTCCTGATTTCCAGGTTTTCTCTAACCACCGAAAAATCCCTGATAAGAGATACGTGAAAATAATTTATGCGTAAAATTGAGAGGTTTTAATTATTCTTATAATACGTAGTTAAAATATGTGAATAGAGACTGCAAGCTTCTTTGATATAATTAGTTAAATTAATACGATGTATGAAATCCTTCGCGATGATGTTTAAAGTACAAAATTAGGAGCATGGTGTAGTTTGCAGGTCGTTTTTTACCGCTGTGATGCTTACACAGAGGCCGCGAGTGCTGGAGGTGACAACAGTCGCCTCTGGATGCTTTCTTAGAGCTACCATGTATCATTCTATAGGTTTTTAGTCGCTTGCTTCCTGATGGTCCAGAAAGTTTCTTACAATGCAAAAGGTTTTTAATAAAACCGCCTTCTGAACTGCTGCCAGTACCCTGCTGACTCCTAAATGTTCAAGATGTTTAGTGTACCTTGCGTGCACATTGTCTGTAGCCGAAATCACAATAGGATGAATATATGCATGTTTTACATTCTTCCATATTGTCTTTACTTCATGCCTTAGATCGCTATACTTGTGGATCTTGGTTGTATAGGATGCCTGCAAATTTCGGTTAAGTGGATGAGCAATGTCGATGATGTAGACTCTTCCACCTTTTTTTCTCGCATTACGATGTCCGGTCGATTGGCTCGGATGTAATGAGAGAATTCCTGTGAATTAAAGTGAATTCAAGCATTTTAAGAGACTTCAAGTTACTTCAGAAATTTCTGGAGAATTCGCTGATCTCGGGAGAATTCACTGATCTCAGGATAATTCAAGTGAATTCATGTGAATTCAAATGACTTTAGACATATCAGGATAATCCAAGTGACTTCTAGAGAATTCTTGTAAATTAAAGTGAATTCAAGTTATTTCAAGAGACTTCAAGTTACATTAGAAATTTCTGGAGAATTTAAGTGACTTCAAAAGATTTCTTGTCATTTAAGGTGAATTAAAGTTATTTTAAGAGACTTCAAGTTACTTCAGAAATGTCTGGAGAGTTCAAATTCAGATATATAAGGAGATTTCAAGAGAATTCTTGTGTATTCAAGTGAATTCAAGTTATCCTAAGAGACTTCAAGTTACTTCAGAAATTTCTGGAGAATTCACTGATCTCAGGAGAATTCAAGTGAATGCATGTGAATTCAAATGACTTCATATATTTCAGGAGAATCCAAGTGATTTCCAGAGAATTCTGGTAAATTAAAGTAAATTCAAGTTTTTCAGAAATGAATTTGAAACATTGAAACATTCAGAAATCTCTGAAGAATTCATTAACTTCAGGAAAATTCAAGTGACTTCATGGGACTTCAAGTGGATTCATGTGAATAAAAGTGAATTCAAGTTATTTTAAGACACTTCAAGTAACTTCAGAAATTTCTGGAGAATTCAAGGGAATTCTTTTGAATTCGAATGAATTCAAGTTATCCCAATAGACTTCAAGTTATTTCAGGCATTTCTAAAGAATTCACTGACTTTGAAAGAATGCAAGTGACTTCAAGAGAATTCCTGTGAATTAAAGTGAATTCAAGCATTTTAAGAGACTTCAAGTTACTTCAGAAATGTCTGGAGAATTCACTGATCTCAGGAGAATTCAAGTGAATGCGTATGAATTCAAATGAGTCCAGATATTTCAGGAAAATCCAAGTGACTTCCAGAGAATTCATGTAAATTAAAGTGAATTCAAGTTATTTCAAGAGACTTCAAGTTACTTCAGAAATTTCTGGAGAATTCAAGTGACTTCAAGAGAATTCTTGTGTATCAAAGTTAATTCAAGTTATTTTAAGAGACTTCAAGTTACATCAGAAATTTCTGGAGAATTCCAGTGACTTCAAGAGAATTCTGGTGTATTAATGTGAATCCAAGTGATTTTAAGAGACTTCAAGTAACTTCAGAAATTTCTTGAGAATTCAAATTCATATGAATTCAAGAGACTTCATGTGAATTCAGATATTTCAGGAGATTCAAATTATCTTAATAGACTTCAAGTTACTTCAGGTATTTCTAAAGAATGCACTGAATTCAAAAGAATTTAAGTGACTTCAAGAGAATTCCTGTGAATTAAAGTGAATTCAAGCATTTTAAGAGACTTCAAGTTACTTCAGAAATTTCTGGAGAATTCAGTGGTTTAGTGATTGATGATTTAAAAAAGCACTAAATAAAAATATCGAAAAGTGCAAATTTGGCTCTAATAATAATTATGAGACAAATTACGTGCATTAAAATTGAAGTGCCAGATAAAGGATACATTCATCTGAATGGAATATGCGTTTAGTTTAAATAGGGGTCAACAATTTTAGATCGTATTCGTTAATACGATTATGTCACCAGTATCGTGCCATTACTCCGCCGAGGCCTGGCAAAAAATCGCTAGATAATGTTATGCCGTTTCTTATAGTGTGTTCTATGCCAGTATCGTGCCAGTACTTCGCCAACATCCGGCAAAAAGACATGGGACGACAGTTCTCCATATGTTAAAATTTGTACAACAGTATCATGTCAGTACTCCGCCGGTATACGGAAAAACCCATGGGACAACAGTTCGCCATTTGTTAAAATATGTACGACATCAGTATCGTGCCATTACTCCGCCCGGACCCGGCACATGATCGAGAGACAATCGTTTGCCGTTTCATGTAGACTGTCCTATGCAAGTGTCGTGCCCGTACCCTGCAAGATCCGGTGCATATCAGTGAGACACTGGCTTACTATTTGTTACAGTCAGTTACGTGCCCTAGACTATGTCATTGCCGTGTTACCATTGGGTTTGAAGTTTGCATGAGCCCACAGAACCAGGATTGAATTTTTTAATACTGCACAGAATCCGTACTGGCTCGATACTGGTCTGCCGATATTGGAACTTTAATTAGACACTGTGCAGATCCAGTGTCAATATCCATACTACGCCAGGATTGGTTAGCCAAGTGTTGGAACATCGCTCTTGGCGCGCTACCGCGCCAGTCGTACGCATCGGCTCAAGTCTGTAATTTCCCATTGGGCACCAATAAATAGTTTGGATCAAAAACACACATTTCAAAATAATTTTGCAAAACAATTGTTTCTATTAAAAGTCACCTTAACATAGAGAATCACCCATATAAGATTCAAAAACCTCCGCCAATTAAAAAGTTATCAATGGGAGTGAAGAGTAGGGTGGGTCGACATTTTTTTTTAAATTTGATTGTGGCTAGCCAAAATCTTTTTCTGCATATCAAAATGAGTCTTCATGATTTTTTTCAGATTTTTAAACGATATCTTCAGTTAGCAGAAACTTTTTAAAGATTGAAACTTTGACAACAGCATTTTTGGTTAGAGTTGGATTTTTTTTTTTTTGAGTAGTATGCACGGAGCTGTCCCGGTATATATTATCAATCACGGACGGATTATTATAATCCAATCAAGTGATCTGATAAGAGCGTGGGCCTTGACATATTGGGCAAAGACTGGTTTTTACTCCATCATTCAGGAACTGGATTGCAGTCAAGTGTATGATGGGGGTTGCGGGTTCCTCGGGTTGCGGATAGAGGGTCCCTGTACCAAGGGTTTCTGCTGAATATGGTTACAATAATTAATAAGCAGTCGTTTCTAAAAACGAATCGATTTCAAAAGTTCTATTATTGATTTTTGCGTTTTCCTTTTCTTGCCTTTCTATCTCTATTAGCAGTTTTTCGCGACCTATTCTTGCTTTCTCTGCTCTTTCTCTATCTATACTCTCTTTTTCTTTTCTAAGAGTTTCTTCTCTTTCTAGGTTACTCAATTCTAAACCTCTTTGGTCTCTTTCTGAGATTTTGAGTTCTTTTCTCTTTGCTTCTATTTTGTTATCTATTCTAGTTCTTTCTAACTTCTGACTTTCAAGAGTGATATTATTTTCGTTTTCTATTCTCCAATTACCTTATGTATTATCAGTATTAGGAGACAATATACCAAGTGGATGTCTATATGAGGAATGGTCTAGTCTGTGTGCATTTGGGGTACTTTCTGTATGTGTTTGTGTTTGTCTTTTTGTTTTTGGGATTGTACCTGTCGCATCCCAGCTGAAAATTCCTGTACAGGAAACTCGGAAGATCCTGCACATGTTCCTGTACAGGAAAATGCACATGAACCTGTATAGGTAATCTTGACGGTTCCTGTGCAGGAATTTAGCAAAGGAAACTGTACATGATCTTGCAAAGGTACCTGCACCGACAAAGGAACCTTGGAATGATCCTGGACGGCTTCCTATACAGTTTCCATTGCGAAAAAAATTGAGGCGCAGTTTCCTGTACAGGAACGTATATAGGATCCCTCACTGAAAGACATCGAAGGAACCTTTGGAAGGATCCTGTACAGAAACACGTATAGGGTCCTTTGCATAAAGCCATCGCGAAAACTCATGTCCCTTACAGCTATAAAGTTGCCTTCCTTTTATTCCCTTGAAGATCCAACTCACCATCGAGAAAGCCAAGCAACTAGCGAACCCTCGCGGATTAGTTCCTACGCAGGATCATGTATAAGGACCGTAACATGTTCCTGTACATGAACCCACATCTCAATTAACTCTGCGAAGGAACCTGTACAGGATCATTCAAAGCTTACCTTGTATACAGGTGCCTTTGCAGAGGATCATGTACAGATTGTACAGTTTCCTTCGCCAAATTCCTGCACAGGAACCGTCAAGATTACCTGTACAGATTAGTGTGCAGTTTCCTGTAAAGGAACATGTGCAGAATCCTCCGAGGTTCCTGTACAGGAATTTTCAGCTGGAATGACTTGGTTCTTCTCCCCCCCCCCTCCATTCTAATTCTCTCCTGACCGCTACGAATTCTAAATTTCTTTCTATATTTTCTCCTATATTCACGTTTTTGGTCGATTGTCTATCTCTCTTTTCGTTGTCTAAATTATTCGCACTCGCTTGTGCGTTATTTTCTCCGAGTATAATTTCTGGAACTACATTATTTGTTTTATTATCTGTTACATTATTCGCCGGGTTTGCCATTTTTGAAATAATTTTTATTTTCCCCGACCTTAGTCGCATTCGACTTTTTCTATTCTTTCTTTCTTTTGGCGCGAAATTCAAATGAGGTCTTTGTTCAGAAATGCATAATCAAAATGCAGCTAGTGTGTTCGGTCGGTAACATGTACCTAAACACTAATTCGCAAACATTCGCGAAAATTCGAAAGATTGATGCAGAACTGCCTAGATGAAGAATAGGAGAAGGTGAATTACAAAAATATAGTTCAATTTTTAAATAATCTTATCATGTACGCAATATTACCTGATTTTATGTATCAGCAACAAGGGAGGAATGGGTTGTAGGTGGTCTGTAAATAAGTAACTTTATTCTTCAATTCCATTTGTGAACAATTTATTAGAAACCAATTGAAAAAGGTAAAGCAATAATTTACAATTACATTCCACGTTCGAGTAACTCCGTATTACATGCTGCAAAATGCCCTGCTTTTTCTTAGTTTATCACCAGAAGTCAAAATCGACAAAAATTAACTTGAATGCCATATACCGAGCAACTCTAATCTGATTCTTTATGCCGACTCACACGAACTTAAGGATATACTAAAGTTATCTCAAGTTCAGAAAAGAGCACTGTTGAAAATGATTCATAAAATCGAGGAGAATATTACCATTCCTTTGGTTTGTAAATTATTTTGGAACAAAACTGAAGGCGAACTTGAAAAAAAAATATGACAGATTGAAATTTTTTATTTTACAATAATTACATACGGCTTTATATTTTTGCTTTAACTTTAGGTAAAAATTTGCAGCTCTTATTTAATCCTAATATTACAGGGCGCATTTTATTTCTTGAGAGATTCTCTAGAAATCTCACTGGTATGTTTTTATTACACAAATTGTATTTAAGAAAAGTATTTTTTATAAAATGAATAATTTTATAAGCCCTAAATAAAAAATTTCCAAATAAAAACCTACTGAAGAGTCTTGTACAGAATCTTGCAGCCCTACAATATTATAATTAAGTAAGAATTGCAACTTTCACCTACAGAGAAAAAAAACACAATATTAAACCAATTTTCCTTCAAAATTAGTTACAATCAACGGAGAGGCAAATGGCCGCGATCGTGTGTGCACGCGTTCTGACGGGCAGCAGCTTTTTAAGCTTGTAGTTGCGGTCTTGTGATTTGATAAAGGCAGTGAGTTGGTGATAAGTGTGGAGCAGTGTGGGGCGAAGGTTTGTGGATAATAGTTTCGTGTCGGGGTGCAGTGATTGTTTTGATACGGGTATCTGAAAATCTTAGTGAAGGTGAGGTTAAATGAAGATGGATGAAAAGGCTGCGGAAAGGGCGGAAGCGGTGACGACATCAGAGACATCTGACGATGGCAGAATCGTTAAGGAGGGCAACGCTGTTAACCCGACGAGCATAGGCGGTAAGGAAGGGAGAGACAGACCTCGCAAGGAGACAGTGCCGGACGACGTTGCCAAATGTACGTCACGGGGAAGAAAAGCGGCGATAAACACACTAGATAAATGCTGGAAATTAGATTCATTCTCGACAGACATCTTGGATTTCTCCCACCCAACCTATCAACCGGCATTTTACCGGACCGTCGGTCATGCAGTTCGCTGGACCGCGTCGCTCTAGCCTGTCTGGCTGGCTATATAGCCATCAATGGTGTGCACATTAAGGTGCAGATCTTCTGGCACGTCGGTCCGATCGATCGGACCGCGGGCCGGCAGATCGCTTGCAGTCGGCGGGCATTTTGCTATCTGGGTACCCTATAAATGTCCCACCATTTTGTGTAAACGGCAAGCGGAGTAGAAGAAACGAGTGAGAATGTAACTCTTGGAAAAGAACTCCCTAACTGCACTGTCCGGAATTATTGCAATAAACTCCGTTTTGACCCTAAAGTTAACCCACGATACCATTGGGAGTTGATATTAAGGAGTAAATCTTGCTAAAAAGGAACGCTGAAGGAAGTATTCACTATTTGGAAATAGACTTCAATACTCTGAATAGATTTGATGGTAAAAATATTAATTATTGTTCTCTGCAAACCTGAATTCCTTAACTATTCTGGAATGACTTATTAGAAATATTTTTCTTCAGTTTTGCAAAAACACATTCACAATAGAATTCATTTAAAAAATATTGTCTGATTCAGGTAGCATTATTTATCTACAGCTTATATTGTTCTAGAGTAAAAAATACTTTACAAATATTTACTTCGAATTTACAAACTTATCAGTGTCAGTTTTTATCCATAGACCACTCCAACTTAATTATCGAGGATTATCCAAAGGATTGTAAGAGAATTAACTTACAATTTAAGTAAGAATGGTTAAAACTTCACCTTTCACATGTCGATATTGTACTTGGCAAAATATGAAAAACATAATGCTTTGAACTTAAGTAATCGTAGTATATATCCACCTTTATCAGTTCATTAAACGATACTTTTTCTAAAATTTACAATTGTATCTTTAAGGTTAATAACAAAGATAAATATATCACATTCTGATAGATAACGATTTTAAATTAAATTGACTTTTTAATTTAAAAATATAAATTTTCAATCAAAAATAGAATCGTTACATTATCAGTTGAAAACATTTATTTTCGATCAAAATAAAAATGAATTTCCAATAAAATAGGTATCTTTTGAAATAAAATTATGAATCTTTCACCATAAAAAAAGCTTTCAACATAGTAGTTTATCTTTCAACCAAGTAATTGAATTTTTAACAAGGAAGATAAATTTTGTAACCCCTTGCTGAAAACCAATTGTTTAGGCAATACAATGCCCAGTTCTTAAAACATATAAGAATTAAAAAAATTGTTTTTTCAAAATTAAGAGTTTTATATTCAAATCAATGAAAATTTGTGTGATTTAAAATGAAACTTCAACAATTGTGTACAAAAAATGAGAGCGTTTAAGGGCATGCTCTACGGTGACCACGTGACCAAACCAGTCCTCGGTTATGAAATGTTTTTTTGGTGTTCACCATGGAGACTCATGGTCCGATTCAATTATATTATTTAAATATCGCGCATCTAAACAAATTCTAATTGTATTGTTTTTCTTTATTACGATCCGCAATGGATTACAGTAGGAACTATTAGATCTTTCTATTATACCAGCCTTCAACATTTCTTGAATCTCTCTCCCGACTGCATCTCGATGGACTAAAGAGACAGGATAAGTTTTCCTAACCAAGGGTTGATTACTTTTCAATTTTATTTCATGTTGATATGTACCGGCACTTTTAATTTTTGCTGAAAATAATTCTTGGTATTTACTCATTTTATCAATAAAAATATCCCGCTCCGCAGTCTTTACTCCCATTAATGTGCATGCAACCGATCTGATATCATTCATGTAATCAATCTCATCATATTTGACCTTTAAATTTTGGCAATGTAAAAAATCTAATTGTTTGAGAATTTCATCGACTTCTGGGGATTCTGTATTATTATTATCAAGAATCACAGTATCAGGTAATTTATTGACTAAATTCATCATAATTGGGGACACGCAGCCAAAGTGCACATCACAGTTTCCCCGGTATTTATCATTTCCGAATCATAATCATCTTCGATGATACCGTCTTTGACATCATTTGCGCGTGCTAAATCAATTCCCAATTCTTGACTTTGTTTGGAATTCTGATTGAACAAATTATCGCATAATACATTATTTTGAAATAAAACTTGGATAGACAAATGATAAATCATTTGTTGCGCGATCCTCTATTTGTTGTACCTCCTCAAGAGTACAGCTCGATACGGTTTTCGTAGAATTCCTATTATTTTCCGACACCATTTCAATCTCATTAGCGCAAAATTCAAGCGGATCACAAGAAGAGATATTTTTATTTTCGATATAGTTGGGTTAACTTTAAGAATATTATCAGAAATTTTGTTTATGGTTTCTTTATGATACGAATTATTAAATTATTCCTTTCAAACGAAGTCTTACCGAATGAGACCTTTGACTTAGGAACGACATACTTATTTATCGTAACGTTCAAATTATCGTAATTTAATATTGCCTTATTTTTCAATAACCAGTCGTTTCCTAAAATCATATTACTAGTCAATCGAGGTACAACCAAAAAGCAAATGTTTAGAATCAAATCACCGACATGAATTTCTAACATTACTTGTTTCTTAATTGTAGTAGGTTTCTTTCCTATCGCGGTAACCGAAACAATATTTGAAACCGGTAAATCATTTATTTTTCCGTGCTGCGATAAATATTCACAGTATGTTTCAGAAACGCATGTTATTTGACTACCCGTGTACACTAGAGCATAAAATGGGACAGAAAAACTTGTAATCATCATTTTCAAACATTGCCGAAATTTTGAAATATTTGTGTTTATATTAGATTGAGGGTTAAATGTTACATTGCTAGTTAGGTCCTCGAACGCATCATACGGGTCTTGGCGCGTCATTAGACCTGAGCATATATATATATATATATATATGCGCCGTCTTGACAGGCAAAAAGAAATCCCTAAGTGTCCGATCTCAATACAGCAGACTTGAGAGGCATGTTGGACAAACCTATCGAGAGCTCTTCTCTACGTATGATGCCATAGAATTTACCACGAAGCGACTAGTCAGCATGTTCTCTTAGAATAAGCGTATGTTCTGCTTCCTGTACACGACTTTTGAGCATTAAAGGTGTTAGTGATACTAGGCCATGTGTAGTGTCGCTAGAATCAAATGGGAGGCCAAGCCCCTCTGCGGCCCTATCTGCGGCACGGTATAGAAACGCCGCAACATCAACGACTTCATGTTGATGTACGAGTCGCATAAGAGAATCTGCACTATTTAGAACTGAACAGGCTGTAACCAGAACCGTTCTTCCATGAAGACACTCCAAGCTTAGCAATCCTCTACCCCCTTTATCTCGAGGTAGTCATATTCGAGGTGCGGAAGATCTAGGATGATTACTCCGATGGATTGTCATCATCTTGCGTGTGCTTTGGTCAAGTTGCTTCAACTCATCGACCTTCCATTTTACTGCACCAAACGTGTAGAGCAGTATAGGAACGGCCAGCATATTAGTTGCCTGGATCTTATTCTATTCAGATACTTCAGAAGCCCAAATTTTGCTGAGAATTTGGCGATGCCTTTTTACAAGGTCCGTTTTTAACACATGCACATTTTTTGTTTCCGCTTGCGGTATTCCAAGATATGTATATGTTTCTCCATTACCAAGGTGTGAATGGTATTTCCGCCTATGAGTTGAATATCCTCATCGTCACGCGATGATGTAGTTTCTAGTCTTCCTTGGTTTAGGTGGACGCAGGCACACTTGTCGAATCCGAAGCTCATGCCAATCGCTTCAGAGTACCTATTCACCGCCTCCACAAGGATGTTAAGATTCTCTTTCGCGGAAGCAAAGAGTTTAAGGTCGTCCCTGTATAGAAGGTGGTTGACCTTATATTCTCTTCTGTTAGGTGGGCCACATAGGTATCCAGAGCTTTTGCCTCAGAGCACAATAGATAGAGGCAAGAGGGAGATGCAGAAAAGAATCGGACTTAGAGAGTCTCCTGAGAAGACTCCCCTCTTATATGTGACATAGCTAGTAGTCACTTGTCTTCTGTCAGATGTTATGACAAACCTTGTCTGCCACAAGAGCATAAGCTCTTTTATGCATCTCACTATTTTTGGATGCACCTCCAGGCACTCACGGAGCTTAATAATTAGCTCATGGTTCGTGTTATCGAATGTCTCACGGTAGTCAATCCAAGCCACGGACAGATTGCGTCGACACCTGATCGAGTCTTGGGTAATACACGTGTCTATTAACAGGTTCTCCCTGCAACCTGCCAGCCCTATCTTGCATCCACGTTGTTCAACTATTGCACTCCATACCGGCTCGATAGATGTTAATATCCTCTCTTTGAGGATGCCAACCGACGGGCGTCTAATCTGCCGGACCGTTGTCCGCCCTTCGGTCGCATTCCGACTCTGCCGGCCTGACGCGTGCATATAGCAGGCAGGCTGGTCTCCAGCCCGTCGAGCCGATTACGTGCCGGCACGTATTGTTATCTGGGATGGGTTTAGGTCAATCCAAGTTCGTATTATTTCGGATTGGAAATTTGGTTCGGATTGAATCGGATTGAGTCGGATTAATTTTTAACCGATTTCGATCAAACGAAATTGAGAACCTGTTTCGTATTGGTTCAGATACGTTTAGATTGGTTTGGATACCATTTAATTTTTAACCGATTTCGATCAAACGAAATTGAGAACCTGATTCGTATTGGTTCAGATACGTTTAGATTGGTTTGGATACCATTTTCGGGATGATTCGGATCGTTTCGGAATGAATTCCTATCCGAATCTTTCGCTAGGACAACCTCTTCCAATGATAATGATTCTCGTAGATCTCACAAAAAATATAATCACATTTAATTGCTTTATTTTAAATGATCTTTGGTTCAATCGAGTTCAGTGCAATCGAATTTTTATTCGAAACATTATTTTTTGCAGTTATTCTTGGAGTAAATCTGTTTTTTTTAGTGTCAATATAAAAATGGAGCCAAGTGATGCTTCTGCAATTCCAGCTTAGGGAAAATTATATCTCATATAAAGTAAATTTTGTTTACAGTACAAAAAAGCAATTTTATGAAAAAAGGAGATACAGTAATTAAAAATGATAGTTGAGCGAATGGAACATTTGAAATGTTGAAGTAAAAAAGGCTTCCTTAATAGTTATGAAATTTTCCTATTTCTAGGTTTTTAGGAAAATTACTTGTACCACCGTTTATTTTCAATAGAGAATAAAGAAACAGTGAGACATACAGAAAACAATTCGCAAATTGAAGTTTATTTTATTAATCTGTTGAAAATTCAGCAATTTTGTTATAAATCTTTTTGGTTGAAAATTCAACTTTTTTTGTTGAAAATTCGCCTTTTTGGGTTAAAAATTCATATATTTAGGTGGAATTTGCATCGTCTTGGTTAAAAATCACAACTGTTTGATTGAAAATTAATCTGTTTCATCTTTTTTATTAAAAATACAACAACTTATAGCTGAAAGTGAAACTACTTTGTTAAACAATAATTTTTGGTTCGGTTGACGATCCATCATTTTAGTTCACAAATCTTATTTTTCATAATTCAACTATATTTTGTTAAAAATAATCTTTTTGTTTGAAAATTTTCATGTTTGGTTACAAATATATATTATTCACACGAAGCGACCCAAGAATGACAGCTTTCTGCATCCATTTCGCAAGTGCCGTGCCATATTTTTTGCACGCGGGAATGGCTTTAAGGTTACGAACGAGTTATAGTTTCGCACCTCCGAGAGCACCTATCACAAGGACAATTACTCGTACCCAATATTTTGGGTACAGTCGTTGCAGCTGACGGATTTGAATTTCGATCTTGAAAAGTTTTGGAATGTAGAAGAAATTCTTCCCGTAAAGACAAAACGGTCAAGCGATGAATTACGATGCGAAAAAATATTTACCGATCACGTTACACGGGACGAAAATGGCAGATATATTGTTCCGCTGCTTTTTAAAGAGAAATTTGAATTAGGTAAATCGCGAGCAATAGCTTTAAAACGATTGCTCTCTTTACAAAGAAAATTTAATACCAATGAAGAATTTGCAAAACGGTACGAAAAAGCAATGAACGAGTACACAAACGCTTCTCACATGACTTTAATAGAAAAAGAAAATTAAAATTCTGACGGTTTTTACATTCCTCATCTTCCGGTAATAAAGGAATCGAGTATCACGACAGATTTCAGAATTGTATTTGAAGCATCAACCAAATCGACGAATGGCAAGTCATCAAATGATTGTCAAATATCCGGTCCACAATTCAAGCCGATTTTTTCACTATTCTATTACGGTATCGTAAACACACGTATGTTTTAATTGGAGATATCGAAAAAATGTTTAAACAATACTTTTATATATGAAATCCGAAATATCGAAATTGAAGCAAAAATCACAAAGCGCAGAATATTGCCAGGTATAGCGAAAATTTTTGATCCTTTAGGTCTAATCGGTCCTATGATATTGTATACAAAAAAGATCATGCAAGATATTTGGCAAGCGAAAACGGAGTGGGACGAGTCGGTAAATAGTCATATTCATCACGCTTGGAGTAAATTTTGCACACAGTTCAATTCCATCGAGAATATTACCTTCAAACGACAAATTGTATCTCGTAATGCGAAGAAAATCGAACTACATGGCTTCTGTGATGCAAGTCAAGTCAGGTACGGTGCTTGCATATATTTGAGATCGAAGATCCATGACGGCGCTTACAGTGTTGTATTGATATGCTCGAAATCACGCGTCGCACCCTTAAAAAAGAGAACTATACCGCGACTCGAGTTGTGCGCTATACAACTTCTTTCTCATTTGTATCAACAAGTGATAGGCGCAATGAAGCTACATATTGATGACACTTATTTTTGGTCAGATTCGACAATTGCACTAAATTGTATTAAAATGCAACCTAACTTATTTCAAGTTTTTGTTGCTAATCGCGTAGCTGATATCCAAGCCGAAAGTAACGTCGAAAAGTGGAATTATATTTGCTCTAACGACAACCCGGCTGACGCGTTATCGCGCGGCCAGTTGCCACTCGATTATTTGAAAAACACGATGTGGCTGAAAGGCCCTTCATGGCTTCAACTCGATAAGGAATCATGGCCTGAATCACACATACCGGGTATACAAAATCTGCCGGAACGAGGTAAAGCTCAAGTTTTTTGCGTAAATATATGGAGCATAATTTCTGAAGTGTACCCACCTCCAAAATGAAAGTTGTCCGATCGGGCTAAAAATTGGCCTAATTGTAGTTCTATAGCCAAGGAGAATGAAAAGAAAGAGAGGTATAAAGACCTTATAAGGGAGTTGCGACGGTTATACCCGGAATATTCCGTTAAGCTAGTCGTCCTGCTCATCATATTTTTTGAATAAGTGTTTGCATCCAATAATGACATAAACAAAAATTGTCCCCTGACATAATATAAGATTTTCATACAATTATATTTTTTTTTCAATTTAATCATTGAAGCAACAATTATATGTTGTTTTAAAATGACAATTTGGTCTAATATAAATTACTAAATAAGTTTAAATTTCAAGGTCGAAATTTGTTCATTTTTGAATATTAAATTGATCAAATTAATTTTAAATCGGGCCGTCTGTGCATGTTGAAGTCACAGAATCGTTCCTTGACAGAAATATGATGTTTTTCTAGAAATTTTAGACGACACGTACTTCACCCATTAGATGAAAAAAAATGTTAACTAAGTTATGAATAATATAACTGCTAAAGATGTTGACGCAGTTTATAACAAATTTGTTGAAATTTTCTTACAAACTGTTGCAGTATCTAAACCAATATTGATATTTAACTTTTTCTTTTTGGTTCTCGTAGATCTTATAGTTTACTTTCAAAATCCGCTGGAAAATATATCTAAATCAAGAATAACGGGTTAAATATCAATATTGATTTAGATACTGCAATACTTTTAAAAAAATGTCGAAAAATTTATTATAAATTGCGTCATCATCTTCAAAAGTTCTAATACTCCTAACCGTAAGATTCTGGGCAAATACACTCACGATTCCTATAATTACTATACATATATATGTAATATACACATAAATAAACCTAATAATAATACGACTACACATATAAGACGCTTTCGACGCAGATTTCTAACCGTGTAACTCAAGTCTAACCTGAAAATCGGAAAAAAAAATAGAAAATGATGGAGTCTACTTTGCCAGATGAGTAGATTATACTAATTTATATTATTCTTGCGATCAAAGAAAAATTTTAAAGCTAAAAACTTCAAATAACGCTGAATCTCTTCTCCTAATAAAAATTTAGACTTTTACGCGTCTCATATGATGATAAAGCGGGGGGGGCTTCATTTTTTTCACTAAAACCCATTTCTGTTTTTTTATTTATTTCTTGTTTCAAAATACTCATTTATAGTGATTTGAAATTGTTTTGAAATATTCGAGGAAATTGTCAGTTGACTTTAGTAGATTGATAGAATTAATTAATTAAGAAAGAAAGGGATTAATTTAATGATTTTCACTGAACAACAGATGGGAACCTTTGAACTCCTATCTAATACAACGCTGCTGAAGACGAGTGACTTTCTCAGCATAAAACATCATCCAATTGCGACTTTCGGTTTACTTTACTTGCCCCCCCCCCCCTCCTCTCAGTAACAGAAGTTTTGGTGGGACTGACGTTACAACAATGACTCTCCACCGTACGACGAATCACTTCTTAACTCGGATTCGTTCTCCTGAAAAATTCCGATTTTGTTGGTTATTTAGTTCTGTACTGCAACCCTTCATTTATGAGTGACATTGCAAATGAAAAGATTACAATATAAATACAAAACAATTCTGTCATTTGGTTGAAAATAATTTAATTTTGAAGGCATAGTTCTATCATAGTTTATTATTTGGGGCCAAACGCCAATAGTGCAAAAATTGTTCAATTGTTCAGGCTTCCAATTTGACGCAATAAATAAGGATGTACACTAGTTATTACAAATTCAAAAATAAACATGGTTAAAATGATTTTTAAATTTGAGGAAAATACTTCTATTATCAGACGAACTTCAGAAAAAAATATTTCAGGTTATTTTTTTTCACTTCATTTTATTCTTTGAAGGATTAACTACGAATCCCTTTGGTACGTTTTTACTTACAACATTTTATTCAGGAATTACAATATTATCAATTTTATAAATAATATGTTTCTTACATACATTTTTTAAAATCAAAATAGAATAATACGTACAACATTAGGATTAAATAAGAATTGCGCAACGTTATTAGCTGAACAGAAGGCAGAAACATGTAAATCTCTATATAACTGAATAATTTAAAACTGAATTTTTTTTAAGGTTCGCCTTCAGCAATCTTCCAAAGTTCGTTACAATTAACACTGGAAATATTTTCCTCGAATTTAAAAATCATTTTTGAAAATGCTCATTTTTGAACTTGAGATAACTAGTGTACACCCTGAAATAGTAAAATAGTTAGACTTTGTACTATATGACCATTTATCAGTAAATGTTTAGTTTTTAATATTTTATTTATTTATATATACAGTTTTTAATGAGTACGGAAATTTCGGTACAAATAGCTGCATTTTTTCGGTACGAATTTCAGGCCGAAGAGGCTATTTGCACCGAAATTTTTGTACGAATAGCTGGATATTTTCGTTACATGTAGTAGATTATAGACACTTCGAATTTTTTAAGCTTCATTTGCAATCTGTCACTTTTTATCTGTCCCAAATTCAAACTGTTTGAATTTAAAAAAAAGTTGAACCTCTTTTTGAAAGCCTTACACCAAAACTTTTTTTATTCTCTCTGTCAATACGAAATTCATTAATGTGTTTAGTTTTGCAATGTTTATTATTCCTCTTTTAATTTTCTTTCTGTATCGTTCAGAGGGTGTACATTTTAAAAACCTTTTGTCTCTCTTACTTTATTTATTAAATATATTTGACTAATTAATAACTAAATCTATATTTAATTATAGCAATCAGAAAATCAATTTTTGTAACAATTTCACTTCAAGTTAAATTATCACTTGTAAACTTATATAACAGAAAATTTAATTCTCAATTCATATTGACATATTATATATGTTTATGAACGAACAAAAATGGTAACAGGCTGAATAGTAGCAAAACCCCTTCTCCATAGGCTGTTAATGATTATATAAAAAATCTAAATCGTTTTTCGGACATACTCTCGATAATGCAAAAATCTTTGGAATACTGTGCAATTCTTCATTTATTGTAATCAAATTCTTTGAGAAAGTGTTGAGATATTATTATAAAATTCGGTAAAAAATCATTATAATTAATCCCATGATTTAAGAATTTTTCGGATATACACTCGATAATGTAAAAATCTGAGGAATACTGTGCAATTCTTGATTCATTGTAATCAAATTCTTGTCAAAAGTGTTGAAATCTTATTACAAAATTCAGTGAAAAATCGTTATAATTAATCCCATGATTTAGGAATTTTTCGGACATACTCTCGATAATGCAAAAATCTTTAGAATACTGTGCAATTCTTCATTTATTGTAATCAAATTCTTTGAGAAAGTGTTGAGATATTATTATAAAATTCAGTAAAAAATCATTATGACTAATCCCATGATTCAAGAATTTTTCGGATATACACTCGATAATGTAAAAATCTGCGGAATACTGTGCAATTCTCGAAGTATTGTGATGACATTCTTCAAAAAAGTGTTGAAATATTATTCTAAAAAGTAATGAAAAATCATTCAAATTAATCCCATGATTTAAGAATTTTTCGGAAGTACTCTTGATAATCTAAAAATCTCTGGAATACTGGGCAATTCTTCATTTATTGTAATCAAGTTGTTTGAAAAAGTGTTGGAATATTATTATAAAATTCAGTTGATAATCATTAAAATTAATCCCATGATTTAGGAATTTCTCGGATATACTCTCGATAATGTAAAAATCTGTCGAATACTGTGCAATTATTGATATATTGATATCAAATTCTTTGAGAAAGTGTTGAAATATTATTATAAAATTCAGTGAAAAATCATTATAACTAATATCATGATTTAAGAATTTTTCGGATAAAATCCCGATAAAGTAAAAATCTGTAGAATACTGTGCAATTATTGATTTATTGTAATTAAATTCTTTGCAAGAGGGTTAAAATATAATTATAAAATTCAGTGAAAAATCATTATAATTAATCCCATGATTGAAGAATTTTTCCGATGTACTCTCGACAATGTAAAACTCTGTGGAATACTGGGCAATTTTTGATTTATTGTAATCAAATTCTTTTAAAAAGAGTTGAAATATTATTACAAAATTCAGTGGAAAATCATTATAAATAATCACATGATTTAAGAATTTTTCGGATATACACTCGATAATGCAAAAATCTGCGAAATACTGTGCCATTCTTGATTTTTTGTAATCAAATTCTGCGAAAAAGTGTTCGAATAGAATTACGAAATTCAGTAAAAAATTATTATAATTAATCCCATGATTTAGCCATTTTGCGGATATACTCTCGACAATGTGAAAATCTGTGAAATGCTGTGCAATTCTTATTATTATTATTATTATTATTATTATTATTATTATTATTATATCATTGAGCCGTTTCCCTTTCGGGGTAGGCGTGAATTGCTGTGAAAATTAGTATGCAGAGAAAAATTATTTGCAGCGAAATGCAGAGAATCTCGGCATTTCTCTGTCTATCTTCTGCAAGTTCTGTGTAAATTAGGTGTAACGAAGATTTGCAGTAAAAAATACCATGTAGAGAGAAACATTTGCATTCAAATGCAGGGAAGCTCTGTTTTTTCCTACAATTTCTCTGCAAACTAGGTCTTACTGAGATTTGCAGGAAAAGAACTGAGAAGACATTTATCGAGAGGAACTGCTTACAGAAAGAAGCAGAGAAAGTCTGCCTTATTCTGCAATTAGGTGTGACGGAGATTTACACGAAAAAGTACCATGTAGAGAGAAACATTTGCAAACAAATGCAGGGAAGCTCTGCTTTTTCCTATAATTTCTCTGCAAACAAGGTCCTACTGAGATTTGCAGGAAAAGGACTTAGAAGAAATTTATCGAGAGGAACTGCTTGCAGAGTGAAGCAGAGGAAGTTTGCTGTATTCTGCAAATTGTCTGTGAATTAGGCGTGACGGAGATTTACAAGAAAATGTACCATGTAGAGAGAAACATTTGCAGACAAATGCAGGGAACCTCTGTTTTTTCCTACAATTTCTCTGTAAACTAAGTCTTACTAAGATTTGCAGGAGAAGAACTTAGAAGAAATTTATCAAGGGGAACTGCTTGCAGAAAGAAGCAGCGAAGGTCTGCTTTATTCTGCAAATTGTCTGTGACTTAGGTTTGTCGAAGATTTACAGGAAAAAGTACCACGTAGAGAGAAAAATTTGCAGACATATGCGGAGAAGCTCTGCTCTTTCTACAATTTCTCTGCAAACTAGGTCTTACCGACATTTGCATTAACAATAATTTGAACGTGTGTAAATTGAAATTGAATAAAAGAGTTTAATAATGATTTTATTAATTTTTAATTATTTTATAATTGAAAATAGTGTATAAAGTTTCAATCGGACGTTTACAATTGTTTAACCGCTAAATTCACGGTCGGTTCCGGTTTTCCAGGTTTAAAAAAATCCTGCTCATTTCCCGATTCAGCGGCTACCACATTTCAAAATTATTAGTTTTTGGGTAAAAGTAAGAAATGCAAAAAGTTCAAAAAAATTAATTTTCCCAAAAATTGTCTTCATGATTTTGTTAGCATTAAAGCAGATCAAATTATATATTTGTTCTGAAAAACTTTCAATCAGAATTTTTTCCATACTTTACTTCATAATGAAACAATTTGCATTTTTTTTCTAAAGATAGGGTCAAAGGTACAACATTTTTGCATCAAATATATAATACTAAGGCAAAATATTTTTGACCACTTTTTCAGTAATATTGGGAAAAAAGTTTGAACAACAACATTTTCTTGGGTTTACATACCGTCGAATATAATCGATTTTTTTACAAAACTGTGCTGATTTTTTCTTAATTTCTGCCAAGATCTGAACTTTGAACAAATAAGTCGTAATAATTTCAACTAATCATAAAAAGCTATTCAATCGACGAATTCTAGATTATTACGTCAATTGCGAATATTTGATAAGATTTAAAGAAATGAAAGCACTTTGAGTTTTCAAGCACGCTGCTATACCGACCTGTATATTATATTTAATATGCGATGTGCAGCTTTTCATATTTTTATTATATTAAATTTCCAGTACCGTTTATACAAATGACTTCATATACATTTGTATTAAATTTAATGCAGATTTTTCTAACAGTATTCTCATAGCATTTTCTTCATATTTCGCATCTGATCAGTCGTTCAAAGATTATCCTGCCTACAGGATACATACATGTAGACAGAAACCTTCGTAAAAATCGTTTTTTCCTGGCTCAGGGTACTCCTAAAACGTGGAGAGTTGATGAAAACCAACGAAATCAAATTTCACATAAAAATTATGCCTTCTCATTAGGATGAGAATGTAAATATTAAATGAAGTCTTACTTTAAAGACTTCTTGATTGAAATACATTCTTTGGTGTGCTTGTAAATTTATATTATTACTCAAAATACAGTAGTTAACGATCATAACAAGTTCCGTAAATGCTTACAAAACATAATTCAGACTGTGATGAGCACATTGTAAAACAGGCAGAGATGACAATCGGGAAATACCCAAATCCCTTAGATTTCATGATAGTGTTACGCGTACGTGTTGTTTCCTGCAACAGTTGTCGAAGAGTTTATAGTAATTTGAATCAAACGTGAAAGTAATGAAGGATTCGAATTAGTGAAAGTGGTAGCGTTCAAGCAGATAGATCTCTCATAGCTGCCACAAGGTTTTCTGTGTCGGCTAAATGGAGGGGAGATGGTGCACCATTTTTGTTTTTGCGCCTAGAGCTGTCATTTTGCGAAAATGATATTATCCAACCCATGTGAGTCTTACCCTTTTGACATAAAGCATGCATAGATATGTATAGATTTTTGGAATAAATTTTAACGTCGTCAGGCATGTTTGAAAACAAAAATTTTTTCGAGGAAAGATGGGACAGTTGAGGGGGTACAGGAGAGAAAACCGAGTTTAATCGTGAATTATAATACAAAAATTTTGTATGAATGCAAACTTTTTTTATTTCCAAGTTTAATGACAATTTAGAGGAGGAATGTAACATACAATTGAAGTAAATTTCACAGGCTTAGAATTTTTTTTCATTGGTGCTTTACACAGTTTTATTGTTTTCGTGTTTTTGCGGGTTTTCTTAGCTTTTTTTCATGAACTCTTTCTTTTTCTCCATTTTTCCTCAAAGTTCTTGTAGGTTCGTGAAGGTGTAGGTCAGTGTACCATCTCTCCTCGAACGGCGATGAGGGGTGTTGCATGTAATGAAATTCAGATGTGCGTATGGATCGTACATAATTCCACTGTTAAAAATGTTTGCAATTTTAATATAGATTTACTATACATTTGTATATTAAATCTAAAAACTCGGTCTATGAATGAAAATAATGGAAAAATAATTACTGAATTTATTGGTTTGCGATCCAAATTATATGCCTATAAAGTTTTAGGTGAAGTTGGGGGAAAAAAAGCAAAAGGGGTTAAAGTGTCTACTTTAAGGACAATAACATTCGACGATTATAAGCAGACACTAATTTCTTGCTAAAACCTGGTTCAGACTCAACATTTGATTCGAAGTCGAAAGCATGAGGTGCACTGGATTAAACAAGATAAGATTGCTCTCAGCTGGCATGATGATAAGCAAGTGCTGATTCCTGGTTCAACAGATACTCTTCCATGGGGGTATAAAAATAGTGTGCATGTGCTCATTGATGTCGACAATGATGATAATGATGTACTTTTATTGTAAAATAGAGTGTTTATGCAAATAAATGAATGAATTAAGTTCGTAAACTTTAGTGAATACTGTTATAAAGTATGAATGAATAATATGAAGTATTGACTGAACTATGAAGTATCGTATTTATTTCTGTAAAAAATAATTTTTTTATCAATTATGAAGAGAAAAAGCTTTTGGTTTTAATAAATGAAAAGTTAAATATATTTATTGTTTTATTTAATAACCTGAAAAACATTGAGATATATAAAATTATAGGTTAGTGGGAGGCAGTGTAGAGAATGGGTCGATTGGAAAGAATTGAAAAATAATTAATCAGACAGGCTGGCGTGTGTGGCGACAGCCTGCTGACTCGCGATCTGCGGGGTCGACCGGAAGAGAGTCAAAGTAGAGTGTGATCATGAAGTTGCGCTCTTCGCGCGAACGTAGAAGGACACGAACAGGTCTGTCGGGTCCCCGTTCCGGAACGATGGTAGAGTGCTCGTGGAGGCGCTTCTCGAGGAAGAGGTCTATACGAGGGTCCCGGGCGAGCCGGAGACGAAATACGGTGGTCCGTATCGAACGTTGACGATGTCGTCGAAGGAGGTCGCGGGGCGACCGTCCAAATATTCCGACTCTCTGGTAGGCGTCCGATCCACACAGGGTTCCGCGGGTGTTGCAAGAGGCTCGTCACGTACGGTCTGATATCCGGGGTGCGCGGGGTTGAAGTTCGCGACTTCGGCGCGGCCGGCAGCTTCTAACCGTTTCGCGTACGCCCGGCGTTGCCGGTTTCCTGGCCTCTTTTGTCCAATGAACTGTGGAATGTCATTGTGGAAAAATTAGAGTGTGAAGGATAAAGAGAATCAGCTAGTTTCGGCGAGATGAGCGTGGTTCTACACTCTCTATGCTGGTCCTAACAACGGATATACTGTCGGACCGCGGCGTTCAAGTGTGAATTAGTGCGAAGACCCGTTAGGGGGGGGGGGACATACAGGATATATGGAAAAGACATATGAAAAACACACTAGAAATAAGAACAGAACAAAAAAAACGTGAATGGGGCGAAATCACAAGAAACCCACAATGAAAAATGATAGAACATATTGAGACACCGGGGGGGGGGGAATTTTGTTTCCATTTATGGTTCCTATTCCAAACAGTGCGCGTGCAGTGTCTACCTATGAAAGAGTTAAATTACACTTGCGTTTCAACACTGTTCACGAAATTGTACCAATACTGGAGGATGATTCTTCAAATAATCGATTTTTTGATCAATTTCAGTCAGAAAACAAGATTCCTGCCCAGCTAATGTGATATTTCGAATCAGCTGTAAAAAGATAAGAAAGCGCATTTTCTAAATGACGAAAAATTAAGAAAATTTTCTAATCTAAATGTAAGCAGATTTTTTGGCACGTTTGTGTGTTCGATCCGGTTCGACTCGAGATCGAGCTTTCCAGAAAGCTTGAAACTTTTGTAGCACTCGAATGGCTTCGAGAACTCGAAAGTTTCGAGCTGCTCGAAGGTTTCAGGTTCTCGAAACTTTTGAAATTGATGAAAAATGTTTGAACCCCATACTACAAGGTGTTTCGGATTGCTAAAAGTGATTTTGAAATAAAAATTCAAGATTTTATATCCAAAACGATGATCAACTTCTGTGAAAATTTAATAATCTAACGACATTCCTGAATATAATGAATTTCTTCAAAATTTTAATTGAAAAAACCCCCTAGTACCGGGTTTGAAGAAATTCTTGGTAATTTCAAAGGCTTTGAGAACCCGAAACTTTCGAGCAGCTCGAAACTTTCCAGTAGCTAGAAACTGTTCGAGTACTCGAAATTTCGAGCATGCTCGAGCTCGACTCGAATCAACTCGAAAAAAGTCGCTTCGACTCGACACGAAGTTTCGAGCTTTTTGCGCTCCCTTAGTACGAACCCTGTTAGTATTTATAATTATATTTCCACAACTTAAAGTGTATTTTTAATATTGTTATATTTATCACTCAGCCATAGGATCGCAACAAAATTTAAAAGTTTCCTTGAATCGAACACCTTCATAAGATCCTCTTCGCAAGGTCCGTAAAAGGGTTAAATAGGTTAAAAGTATATTTATAAAGTTATATATGTATATACAAAAGCTGATTTCCTGGAAGAAACGATGAAATTTCATCATGCTTTTATCATATCATTTGACCTCATTGAGTAAGATAGCGATAAGCATAAATGTTAAACATGTTTGAAGAATATTCATTAGCAAGACGTTTCTGAACAATTTTCAAAAAAAGTGCATGAAGAACCTACTTTCAGAAGAGTTAAATTACACTTGCGTTTACACTATGTTGGCGAAGTCATACCGATACCAGAAAATGTTCCTTTAAATGATCGTTTTTTTAATATATTCGGATCACAGAACAGGATTCCTGCACAGATAGTATAATAATTTGAACTGAGTTTACAATAAGGAAGCCCGTTTTTTGAATAAAAAAAAAGAAACATTTTTGTCAAGCCCATATGTGAGCGAGCTCTGTTCAGTACATTTCGAACTGAAAATATACTGAACAAAAGAAGAATATAATCCTGGCCCAGAGGAAAAATTTTCTGAAAAAATTTTTTTTCCCAACAATGTCAAATGCACTATCGACTTCAATAACAACAATAACATTAAAAATTTCGATAGTAAATTTTCTGAGGAAAAATTTTCTGAAAAAAAATTTTTCCCCAAAAAGGTCAAAAACGCTATCGGCTTCGATAACAACAATAACAATGAAAATTCCGATTGTACATTCTCTGAGGAAAAATTTTGTGAAAAAATTTTTTTTCCCAACAATGTCAAATGCACTATGGACTTCAATAAAAACAATAACATAGAAAATTTCGATAGTAAATTTTCTCAGGAAAAATTTTCTAAAGAAAAAATTATCCCCAAAAATGTGAAAAACGCTATCGACTTCAATAACAACAATAACATTGACAATTTAGATAGTAAATTTTCTGAGGAAAAATTTTCTGAAGAAAAAATGTTTCCCCAAAAAGGTCAAAAACGCTATCGGCTTCGATAACAACAATAACAATGAAAATTCCGATAGTACAACCTCTGAGGAAAAATTTTGTGGAAGAAATTTTTTTCCCAAAAATGTCAAAAGCGCTATCGTCTTCGATAACAAAAATAACATTGAAAATTTCGATAGTACATTTTCTAAAAAAAAATTTTTTTCCGAACTATGTCAAATGCACCATCGACTTCAATAACGACAATAACATTGAAAATTTCGATAGCAAATTTTCTGAGGAAAAATTTTCTGAAGAAAAAATTTTTCCCTAAAAATGTCAAAAGCGCTATCGGTTTCAATAACAACAATAACAATGAAAATTTCGATAGCAAATTTTCGGAGGAAAAATTTTCTGAAAACAAACATTTTGCCAACAATGTCAAATGCACTATCGGCTTCAATAACAACAATAACACTGAAAATTTCGATCGTAAATTTTCTGAGGAAAAATTTTCTAAAAAAAAAATTTTTCCCAACAATGTCAAATGCACTATTGACTTCAATAAGAACAATGACATTGACAATTTTGATTGTAAATTTTCTGGAGAAAAATTTTCTTGAAAAAAATTTTTTCCCAACCATGTCAAATGCAGTATCGACTTCAATAACAAAAATAACATTGAAAATTTCGATAGTAAATTTCCTGAGGAAAAATTTTCTGAAAAAAAAATGATAACCCAAAAAGGTCAAAAACACTATCGGCTTCGATAACAACAATAACATTGAAAATTCCGATAGTACATTTTCTGAGGAAAAATTTTCTGAAAAAAATTTTTTTCCCAAGAATGTCAAATACACTATCCACTTGAATCACAACAACAACATTGAAAATTTCGAAAGTAAATTTTCTGAGGAAAAATTTTCTGGAGAAAAAATTATTCCCCAAAAATGTCAAAAACGATATCGGCTTCAATAACAACAATAACATTCAAAATTTCGATTGTAAATTTTCTGAAGAAAAATTTTCTGGAAAAAAATTTTTTCCCAACCCTGTCAATCTCAACATTACAAAATTTTATTTTTACAATTTTATTTCAATTGTAAAATAATTGCAATTGGAAATTAATTGTAAAAAATTGTAAAACAAATTTAACAAAATTTATTTTATAAAGAAATATCTCATGATTTTAAAAGGACCAAACAATTTTTTAAGTTGATTCTTTGTAGTATTTTAATAAATAATGAACATATTTTTAGAATATTTTCCCTTGATTCTACCCTAGGGTCAAACTTGGTACAAAAAACTGTCGTGAAATTTCAAATCAAAACTGTACTCTGTATAAATTAATTTTGAAAATGAAAAATATTAATATTTCTTATAAATATTCCTAAATGTTATTTGAATATGATACACATTGATTTTTATTTCAAAAATTCTTGTAAATAGTTGGTCATTTTATCAATTTTACGACATTTTTTGACCATGTTTGGCCTTAGGGAATAGATTTGAAGAATGAAATTATAAAAATATCTCCATTAATTAATTTTTGGTTGAAAATTATATTTTTTGTTGAAATTTTTATGTTGGATACAAAAATACTTTTCGCCTTAAATTATAATTTTATTAAATTTTCCTTTTTTTTCACTGAAAAATGGTTTTGATTTGAAAATTTATTTATTTGGTTGAAAATTCAATCTTTCAAAGTTAAATTTAACATTTTTTTATAAAAAATTAGAATTTTTCATTAAAATAGAAATTATTACATTTTTCGTTGAAAATTCAGCTTTTTTGATTGAAAATTCATCCTTTTTTGGTTGAAAATTCGACTGTTAAGTTAAAATTTTTGTTTTTGTCGAAATTTTAATTGACATACAGAAACGTTAAATAAGATTCAAGTATATTCTCAAGAATCCTAGATAAATTATATTTATATAAACTTCAAAATAAATAAACTTCGAAGATAAATAGTTATTCGAAATTTTTATTTTTTATAAAAAATGATTTTTTGCCTCACATTATATATTGTTTGAAATTTTCCTTTTTTCCTGAAAAATGATAATTTTAACTTAAAAATGTAGTTACCTGGTTCAAAATTAATTTTTTAAAAGTTATATTCGACCGTTTTTTATTCAAAATAATTTTTTTTTTATTGAAATAGCAATTATTAAATTTTTCGTAGAGAATTAAACTTTTTCCCTTGAAATTAAACTATTCGGTTGAAAATGTTGTTTTTTTGTTCAAATTCTGATTTAAAATATCTGAAATCTTAGTAAATATTTCGAGATTTTCTCAAGAATCTCATAAAACTTATATTTATTTTTACAATTTTATTTTAATTGCAAAATAATTTTATTTGGAAATTAATTGTAAGGAATTGTAAAATAAATTTAACAACATATATTTTATCAAGAAATATCCTATGATTTTAAAAGGACAACACAATTTTAAAGGTAATACTTTGTAGTATTTTAATAACTAATGAACATCTTTTTAGGATATTTTTCCTTGATTCTGCCTACCAGGAAATACAGGACAGCAGTTACTCTATAAATCATGAATAAGCGGCGGCCGAGGACATTTACACCGCGGCCAAGGGTCGACTGTACGATGTGCAGGCTCGCCGCGAGACCGACCCCGCCTCCATCGGAGCTTCAGCTTTAGTCTCCAGCATCCGGGGATCAGCCAGATTGCCAAGGATTGAGCTGCCTCAGTTCAGTGGGCAACGACGTTGAGAAGCTTTTTTTCCTCAAGTCGTGCGTCAAGGGGGAATCGCAGGAAGCGCTGACATGCATCCCGATCAACGGACCGAACTACGCAACAGTTTGGGCTGCTCTGGAGTCTCGTTACGATCAGCGACGGATCCTAGTATACGACCACCTCAAGGCTATATTTAACATGAAGGCTCTGAAGGAAGAGTCAACGGCAGGTATACAGCGGCTCCAGGACGAACTAGAACGGCACCGCATTCAACTCGAATCCCTCGGACGTCCAGCCGCAATGGTCAACTCGAACATCGCCAAACGATTGGGGGATGGCCTCGAGCGAGTCAGCATCGGCGTAGCCGCTGTGTTCGGTTCGCTCATCGATTCTACGTGTCGAGGCAACCGCCTCCACCTCTGAAAAACGGTTCTTCACCGCTCGCTTCGTTTCGAGGCCTATGGACTTCAACACATCGGAATCATCACTCTATCCCTGCCCCTGCCCACCAGTGTAGCAGACTGCACCTAAGGACTATGAGCGGTTTCTTCTTTTAGGTGCACTGCACCGAAAACAACTAATCGCTCAATATGCGGTCTTCGGCTGGACCCTCAATGGCACTGCACCCGAAAATGGGTCGACGACAACGCTCATGGCTGCATGCACCCAAATACTGTGCCACGAGAGACTAGTCGAGCTCGTGCAGCGCTTCTGGTCACTGGAGAAAGTACCTTGATCCTTCCGAATGTCCATCACGGATACCGAGTGTGAACTTTTATTCACCAAGAGACATACCCGCGAACCAAGCGGACGAAAAATCGTGCTTCTCCCCCTCAAGGCAGAAGGGGCCTCTCGTCTGGAGGATAGCCTGGTCGACGCTCAGGTAGCGCTGGCAACAATGCAACGCCGCATGCGACGCGATACGAAGCTCGCCGATGCTTATATATGAATGATGAAAGAGTACATAAGACACGGTCACATGCGTCCCGTCACGCTCGAAGAACGGTAAAACTGCCCAACAACCAGCGGATGCAGCCTCCACGACGTAAGGTATGCCGGCCCCAGGTTCCAGAATGACTTCGCATACGTGGTCACCCGCTGGAGAACTCGCCGAATTGCCTACTGCGCTGACGTCAGGATGATGTTCCGACATATTCGGTTCCGACACCAGGACATCCACCTCCAGCGGATCCCATTGAGCTCGAGCCCCGACATCCCAGAAACTCACTACGTCCTCCTCAGCGTCACCTATGGAGCGACCAGTGCACCGTACCTAACGTTTACAATACTGTATGGAGCTTGTCAATAGACTTCAATGATCTAGCAGAATTTCAAGACTATAATGATATTTAGGGGCTTTTGGGAAATTCAACCATCTTTCGTGTCGGGGGGGGGGGGGATTATAATCTTTCTATGCCAGAAATTTAACTACGTTAAAACACTTTGTCCTCTCCATTTGGCTGGAAAATCAAAAATTGGAATATCTGACTTTTATCTCAGAATGGTTTTTGCTCCTTGTTTATACTAAAATAAGTCTTCTAAAATGTACACTATTGCATTTATATTTCAAGAATTATGCTTCAAATAGAATATACATATGCATATGTGTATGAGTATGTATGTATGTATGCATATATATATATATATATATGTATAGATGCATATGTATATTCCCAACCTCATTTTGCACAATTTTAATTTCCTTTTGGGGGGGGGGGATTTTCTCTGTTTACAATATTCTATGCATGTTTTTAATAGACTTTAATGATCTGGCAGAATTTCAAGTCCATAAGGATATTTTGGGGCGTTTTTAAATCTCAGATTTCAAGAAATATAGGATTTTATGAAATCTTCACGGCATGTTATGATACTTCATTAGGGATTTCACAGTATTGAAGAAAGTTTTTTAATTCGATTGGAATATTTCCATATTTGAGAGAATTTTCGGGACTTTAAGATGTTTGAAATAATTCTAAAAAATTCTCCAAATGATGCAATAACCGAAGGTACTTCGAAGAACATAAAGGGGTTTCGATTCCTTTTTTTTTTGTATTCTCTGACGGACACTATGGCCACTTGACAAAATACACAGACAATTTTCTGTCGTCAGTCTAAAATCTTACTTCTCAGAGAGAGGTCAAGTGACGCGCTTTCGGAAAATAAAACACTAACTGCCCAGTTTGTTAACCGGTCCATTTTGTATGCATGATTATTTTTGCAATATTTTCCGTAAACGCACGGCTTCAATTCCTTTCTTTCTTTCATAAATTCCCAATAAATAATTGGAAATCAAATTTGAAGACAAAGGCGGATTCCCAGTGAAATATCAAGATAAGTTACTACTATTACTGTTAATAATAATTATAAACTTTTGAAATTCAACCATTTTTCGTGTCGAGGTGGCGGGGGGGGGGGGGATTATAATCTTTCTATGCCAGAAATTAAGCTACGTTAAAACACTTTATTCTCTCAATTTGGCTGAAAATTCAAAAATTGAAATGTGAAAATCTAACTTTTATCTCAGAATGCTTTTTGCTCTTTGTAGACTAAAATAACTCTTCTAAAATAATTCAATTTAGAAAAAAAAAAGTGTTTTTGGCTCTATACCTAGAAGTTGGCCGGGAATTTAGCACATGGGAACATATTAACTCCTATCTAATACAACGCTGATGAAGACTGGAGACCTTCTCGGCATAAAACATCAACCAATTGCGAATCTCGGCCCCCCCCCCCCCCCCCTGTATTTCGAAAAATGTCTGAAATCATCCATTTGTTATAAAAAATATCGTATGCGCCAAGGGGGAGAGGCACTTTTACTCTCCCTAGGTGCATAATATACTATTTCAGTTTGATTTTTAATAAAATAATTCAATCAAAATGTTGATAAATTAATTTAAAATATTTACTCGAACTGAACATTGGGCTGTGATAACACCATCCACGTCCTCGGAAAATGGATCAAAAGTTTTATCCGTCCTTCGCATGAACTCCGGTTTCAATAAATAACCGGTTGTATTATTAAATTCAAATTTTCCTTGATTAAGTTGCATTGGCAAATCCGGTGTTTGGAAATTCAGAGCCACCATCTGACAACCAGCATTCCAGAAGACCTTTAAATTATATTTAATATGCATTTTATTCTCCATTTATTTATTCACAGATCATAATTTACAAATAAAAAATTATATAATTCATGCTTTCACCTAATTTAAATAAATAATTAATGTAAATAAAATTTCACATAATTCCAACCTGAGGCATGTAATTTGAGGAATCGACTCTCGTTCCTTTAGGATAAATTCTGCTCATTTGTCGCTTGTTATAATTGACAAATTCGACCCCGGAAGTCTTCAGAAAATTCAGAGCGTGAGTCTCAGAAAACGAAGACATATTGTGGTGAATATTCTTCTCTGGAAAATTAAGTTATTTGTTTCATTTTAATAACAAAAATTAATTAATTTAAAAAAATAAGCCAAACAACGTGCCCTTGTATATTGTCAATCATTTCCAACATTTTCAGCACAATATATTTATTTTTCTAACTAGAAAACAAACACGTGCGTCATTTTTTTTGGTATAACGCAATTTTCAAATTAAAATATGAAATTTATGTAAATTCAAAATCTTTGTAGTTCATAGCATCTATCTAAAATATTAAAATAAAAACAAGGGAAATTTGTATGAAAATTGATATCTCTTTACTAGGGTGGCCAGATGACTTGATTGGATAATCAGAACATTATTCCACCTCTCACCCCCCTCAACCAAAAAGATAAATTTTTAACCAATAAGAATAACTTCCTACCAAAAAATATGAATTTCAAAAAAAAAAAAATGTCAACAAACTAGTTAAATTTTTAACCGAAGAAATTAATTTTTTACTAAATTGAGAACTCTTCAACCAAAAAATATAATTTCCAATCAAGAAGATTCATTTTTTACTTAACAAGATGAATGTTCAACAAAATATATGAATTTTCTACTGAAAAATAATTTTAAAAAAAGAATATTTTCAACCCAAAATGAAATAGTTGTATTTACAGTTGAAACAATTAAATTTGATCCATAAAAAAACAATTTGTAGCAAAATACATTAGTTTTCAACCAAAGAAATTAATTTTGATCCAAAAAGATTCATTTTTCACTAAGAAGGAAATATTCTATCACAAAAGATAATTTTCAACAATATAGTTCAAAACAACTATGTACTCTGGTAAAAGTTGAACCACTTTGTTAAAAATTAATTTTTTTGTTTGAAAATTCATCTCTTGGGTTGAAAATGGAAATATTTTATTGAAAATTTGTTTTTTTGGTTGAAAATTAATTTTTCAAATTAAAAATTTATTCATCACAGTTGAACTACTTCGTTGAAACTCACCTTGAATTCTTAGGTATTTCACCAAATTCTTTTAAATTTTCTTAAATTTTTCTAAACTTATTTCAAGCTTACTGAATTTAATGAATTTTTTGATATTATTAAATGGTTAAATTTCCATAAATTTTTCAAAACTCATTTTGAAGCTTACTTAATTTAATGAATTTTTTGACATTGTTAAATGGTTTTCAATTCACCATCAATTTAATAAAATTTTTCTCATTTCCCTTAAATTCCTTTAAATTCATTTTAATTTTACTGAAATCAAAGGAATTTTGTGGATTAACAAATTTTTTTCAATTATTTTATTTTTGGTTTGTTTAAATAGGTCACTTTTTCAACCTTTTTCAAGTAAGTTAGACCGTGGCAGCCCGAAGAATAATAAATTAAATAAAAAATTTACCAATATAAATTAAAAACTGTTTTCTTCCATTTAAAAATGTTACAGAATTAGAATTTTGGTCTTTAAATATTGCTATTCAGAATAATGCAAAATCATTTTAGAATTAATTCGGAATGACAGCATAATTATGCGGAATGAATTTGATTCTACCTGTGGATTCAATCTGAAATGAAAATTTGACTGAATAAAACTATGACTCTCTCGATTCCAGTTCTGTCCCGACACTCCCCCTCCATTTACCGAAGTTTGGTGGGACTGACCCCCCTCCACTGCCCGAAGTTTGGCGGGACTGACATTATAAAGTTGGTTGATAATGATACGAAATCATGTGGATACAAATATCGCGTTTAGTCGGATTGATTTTGATTCGTGCTGCTTGAAACAGATTCAAACGGATTCAATTACATTCCAAAACTTTTTTCAGATTTTCGATGCTGGAGATTTCTCAGTTTTGTGTTCCGTTACTGCACCTCGCGGAGAGCGATGGATGGCTGGGGACTTCCTTGCTGCAGACAGAGTAATCCTCTGGAGTGATGAGGGTCATGGTTATCTTTACAAGTTACCCGCCAAGTAAGTTTTTTAAATAAAATATTGCTCAATACATTTTATTATTATACATGTTCCTTTGAAAATGTATAGCGTTACAATTCAGCTGGTAAATTAATATGTTAATTGTAGAATCAGTTATGTAAAATTATCCCAGTAAATGAAAAAAAAAATTCAAAGGAATTTAAAAAAATGGGGTGTGCCCGGTTGGAATTACGTCGATTTTGAAAAATACTTTTCAATTAATATTTTTAATTATTTTTTATATACTGGGATACTTTTATGATTCGTCCTGTTAAATAAGGGGTCGTTCATAAATTACGTTACCAACTTTGCTCAAAGAGAATATACGCACAGACATAATGATGTGGTGGGAATTACACATCAACAACTTGCCCTAAACCTAGGACTTCTAACAAAATGGATGCCTTTATTGAAATACATTTCGATGCCCTTTTTAGAAAACGACGATTACATCTTATATTGGTATATTAATATCCAGAAGGATCATTACATCCGAGCCAGTCGACCCGAAATCGTGATGCGAGAAGAAAAATGTGGAAGAGTCTACGTCTTCGAAATTGCTTGTCCGCTTACCGAAATTTGCGTGAAGTAAAGACAATATAGAGCAATGTGAAACATGCATCTATTCATTCTCTCGTGATTTCGGCTACGGACAATGTACACGTAAGATCTAATATACATCTTGAACAATTAGGAATTTTGAAGCACTGATAGCAGCACAAAAGGTGGTTTCATTCAACACCTCTCGCATTGTAAGAAACTTTCTAGTCCATCAGGAAGAGAGCGACTGAAAACCTGTGAAGTTGCAGATGGTAGCTTTAAGAAAGAATCCAGAGGCGACTGTTGTCACCTCTAACGCTTGCAGTCGCTATGGAAGGATAAGCGCGGTAAAAGACAAACTCCGAACTACACCATGCTCTTAATTTTGTACCTACAACATCATCGCAACAAATTTAAAACTTCGTATTAAATTGACTTATGAAATCCCCATCTCATCAGTCGCTTTACTTAGTCCGTGGCTATGATGGAAAACCGGGTTCATCTTGAAACGTGTATAAAAAAAATAACGTAGGAATATGGCGACCCCATCGCCCAAGAGCGAACCCAAGCGCTAACTCTCCAATGCAAGGAATTATGCGGTTACGTAAACAGTATTGCACACTGCCACCGACAATAGGCCTCTCTCGGATGGAGCCGACGGTTCAGTTGGGAATGGCAATAGGACCGAGCGAAGCCGACGACCAGGCAATGGCCCCAGATGAAGGCGAGAACATCGTTTTAAATGGTCGGAACAACTCAGGAGGGACATCCTTACCTCTTGGCAAGAAAGCTCACCGGTGCGAGGAGGATAAATTCAGAGTTTACATGAGCGTTATGTTAATACGTACCCGGAGTATGATCATACAAGGCCTCAGTATTTAAAGAATCAGGTTTTTTCATGCCGGAAGCAATATGAACCCCTTTATCAACAAGAAGTAGAACAGCATCATCCAGCGAACATACTACGCCTTAAAGCAAGACAACCTTGGCAGATAGCCGATAATGCTAACATGAGAAGTAGGAGATCGGAAATCCACCAAACAGTCTTTCTCAGGATGCGAAACTTAGCTGAACCTACTACTGCTCTCTCTCTCTGATATGCTACTCGAAGATGTTGATCTCTAGACTCTGAACTGTATAGTTCATGAGAAGGCGGTCTTCATGCTTAGCGACAACAGCACAGTGAAAACAAAGTCTGATTTTAAGCCCAAGAATGGTCTTGATTTAAGATAAAAACATGTCATACGGGAATGACATTTTGCTTGACACTGAACTTTGTTTTTTACACACAAACGCTTATTGGGTTTGCACTTCGTTTTCCAGTAATATTTGAAATAAACTTTGCCTCGTTGAATAATCTTAGATAGTATCATCAATTTTTAACTTACAATTTTCATCAGATTTTTAAGTTTCTTTTTAAATAAAAGCTTATTACATTTCTTAATTTTCGTGACAGAAGATTAAAAAATATATTTTAACCATTTTTTATTTAACAACAAAGTTGATTTCTTTTAAATTTCAAAAGTGCCATTTGTCGAAGATTTTAGAATTAAAAAAAAAGGTTTTGAATCAGTGCATGAATAGGGTGGTCCAAATTTATACCTGTACGTATGTCACGACAAGGTGGGCAGAGAACGTCGGCAAATTTGTATGAGAACTTCGACTTTAATTACATGCCAATTTAGAAGTAATTCAGATTAAATTGTAAATTTGAATTTAGCTAAATTGTCATTAGAATAATATATATTAATTACCTGAGTTAGGTATGACATTGATTACAATGCCCACGCAATTTGTGAAATAAGCAATTCCATGTCAAATCATGAAGTTTAACACGGATTTCCCATAAGAAAAAATATAAATTTTTGTAAATTTGATTCAGAATCGTTAATATGAGGTGAATCAAGTTAAAATTCAACATTTTTCTTTGAAATTAGCCATTAAATATGAATGAAAACTTATTTTTTAAATATCACCCCATAAGTCTGTTCTGAAGGGTTCCAAAAAAACCTTAAAAGTAAAAAATTTAGTCTTGCGAGTTTTTGGCGCTTATTATGATTTTTTTGTGTTTTTTTCAATACAATTGATTAATAATGCTACACACAATATGCTTTTAGAATAATGCTAGAAAGTTGCAGTTTTTTCTATAATTTTCCACTTTTTATCCACTTTTCAATTAGTGTTAATTAATATTGGATACAATTTAATAAACATAATTGTTCGAATAAATAATTTTTGTTTATAACTATATATTTATGTCAACTTGAATTAATTATCTACTCACTCTAATCGAAAAGTTGAAAATAACTTAAAAATTCAGAAAAAGCGCGACTTCCGAACTCTATTCTAAGTAAAAATTCCTAAAAACTATAATTAATTGTTTAATTAATGTATATATACATCTTATCAATAATAGAAAGTAGTATTTTATGCATTATAAATAATTAGCGCCAAAAACTTGCAAAACCCAATTTATCGCTTATTTGATTGTTTGAGGCCCTGTAAAACAGACTTCTGGTGCGATATTTAAATAATAAGTTTTGATTCGTATTTGAACAAATAAAAATTGAAAAAAAATCCAATGCATTTTTATTTATTTCTCGAAGACTAAGGAAGATCCTATTTTTACATTCAACGGGCTTTTAGAGCACATCGTAGACTATCTTTAAAAAATTTGTTAAAGCAAATCACGAAATCTCTTCTAATGAATTCTGAATGAAAGCAAAATCATGCAGCATTAGAGCGGATTGGAAAGAAGTGAAAACTTTTTTTGAAAGAATGCGAAATAATTTTGTGCTGAATTTAGAATTAGAGCACAATTATTAGAAATCAAAAGAGATTCAGACGTAATGAAAACTTTTTTAGAATGAAGCGAGACCAGTGGAAATGAATTCCCAATTACGACAGGATCATGCAAAATAGAAACCTATTCAGGCGAAATGAAAGCTTTCTTTAGAATAATAGACATGCTTTTGGAATTAATTTTGAATAACTGCAGAATAATGCGGTATGATAACGAATTCAGACGTACGAAAAACTACTTTAGGAATGATGCGAAACCTTTAGGCATTAATTTCGAATGAAAATGGAAGCATATTGTATAGGCATAAATTCATAAGAAACGAAAACTTTTTAAGAATAATGAGAAATAATTCTGGAAGGAATTCGAAATGACATATGATTCGTATGAAATGATGATGGATCCAGACAGAACAAAAATTTTTATTGGAATAATTCCAAACCACTTGAAATATATTTCAACTGTCGGTGGAATTACGCAAAATGAGAACCGATTTAGATGAAATGAAAACTTTATTGAGAATGATGCGAAGTCATTTTGGAAGGAATTCCTAATGACAGAAGAATCGTACAAAATGATAATGGATTCAGGGAGACCGGAAATTTCAACTTAGAGTAATAAGAAATCACTTTAAGTAAGTTCCGAATCAATGCAAATTTATGCGGAATGAGAACAGATTCATACGAAATCGAATCACTGTTTAGAATAAGGCTAAATCATTTGGGAATGAATTCAGAAGGAGAGCGAAATCATGTGCAATGATGTTGCATTTATAGGGAATTGAAACTGTGTTTAGAATGATGCGAAATTATTGTGGAAGGAATTGTGAATGATAGCAGAATTGTTCCGAATGACAATTGATCCAGACAGAATAAAATTTTTGTTTAGAATAATGAGAAACCTTTTGGAATAGATTCTGAATGCAAGCGAAATCATGCGGCATGAAAGCGGATTCGAAAGAAGTAAAAGCTTATTTTAAAAGAATGCGAAATCATTTTGTAATGAATTTAGAATTAGAGTACAATCACAAGGAATAATGCGAAACATCTAAGAATTAATTTCAAAGGCAAACGGAATCATATTGCATGAGAATGGATTCGTAAGAGACGAAAACTATTTTAGAATGATGCGAAATCATTTTGTTATGAATTTAGAATTAGAGACTAATCGTGTAAAATGATGATCGCTCCAGAGAGGACGAGAGTTTTGATTACAATAATTCAAAATTACAAATAATAGTAGAATTGATCCAAATGACAGTTGATCCAGACAGAATGAAAATTTTGTTTAGAATAATGCGAAATCTCTTCTAATGAATTCTGAATGAAAGCAAAATCATGCAGCATTAGAGGGCAAAGGGTAAAGGGGAAAGGGGAAAGGGGAAAGGGGAAAGAGGAAGGGGAAAGGGGAAAGGGGGAAGTTGAAAGGGGAAAGTTGAAAGGGGAAGGGGAAAGGGGCAAGGGGAAATGGGAAAGGGGAAGGGGGAGGGGAAATGGGAAAGAGGTAAGGGGAAGGGGAAAGGGGAAGGGGAAAGGGAAAGGGGAAAGTGGAAATGGGAAAGGGGGAAGGGGAAAGGGGAAATGGGAAATGGGAAAGGGGAAAGGGGAAGTAGAAAAATGAGAATGTCAGATGGGAAATGAGGAGAGTGGAAAGTAGAGGAAGAGGAAGTTGTGGAAGGGAGGGGAAGAGAAGGTATTTGAGTTTTGATACTTGATAGGAGCATTATCATTCATCATGTCCTGATTTTGTAGCAGGTGCATCAGATTGATGTGTGCTCGAGTATTAATACATATTACTGTCGATTATGAGCGGAAATTAGTCTGGTAATTCGTTTAGTAATCGTGCGTCACTGTATAGCTTTGTCAGAACAGCAATGAATGTTTCAGTACTCACTATACGTTATTATCTCAACCCTATTATTATTCTATCAAATACGAACAATGACATTCTCAAATTCAAATTTTATTATTTATTATTAATTGAATTTTACGCAGTGTTCACTTTCCGTATTAATATTCAAAATACCCTTCTAAGTTCAGCTGCATTCGAGATTTAAATTTGCTTTAATAAATAATAGGAATAATAATAAAACTAAACTAAATAAAATTAGAAGGAAATATAAATTGTCAACTAAAAATGGAATCGTTAAATTTTCAGTTTTAAATTAAAGTTTAAACAAAACAAAAAAATTTTTAATCAGTTGAATTTAAATAAAAAAGACAAATTTTCAAACAAATATACTACTTTTTTTACCAAATAACTGAAATTTTAACTTATAATTATGAATTTTGAACAAAAAATGGAATAGTTAACTTTTTAGATGAAAAAAAGTTAATTTTTCACAAAAAGAGTTCAATTCTCAAATATTTAGTTTAATTTCATCCAAAAATAAGAATTTTTAACAAAAAATTTGATTTTCAACCGAGTAGTCCAATTTTGTACTAAATTCTTGAATTTTTATGCCAAAAAGAAAAATGTTCTACAAAACAGTTTAATTTTTAACCTGAAAATATGAATTTTCAACAAAAAAGTTAACTAACGACAAAATGGTTGAAATTTTATCTAAAATGATAAATCTTCAACAACAACAAATTAATTTTTAACGCAACAGGTAATAGTTAATATTTTAGCTTTAAAAAAATTTGATATAAAATCAAAAACAATTGAGTTTGATCAGAGAGGACGAAATTTCCACAAAATAAGTGAAAGCTCAACCAAAACAGATTCATTTTCAACCGAGAAAATTGATATTCCGCTAAAAGAGTTCAATTTTTAGCCCAAAATGGAATAGTCAACTATTCGCAACAAAAGTCGTTTATCTTGTTGAAATTTTTTTTTTTTTTTTTGATAAAAAATTAATCTTTTTGGGTTTAAATTCAAATATTACTGTTGAAAATTCATCAGTTTTGTGGAAAATTTATTTTTTCCAATGAAAATTGAACTATTCGATTTTTTGTTGAAAATTGATCTTTTTAAGTTGAAAACTAAACTGTTTGATTGAAAATTTGTCTTTTTCAGTTGAAAATTCAACTATTCTAGTTAAAGATTGATAATTTTAGTTAAAAATTATTTTTTTTGTTTGTATAAAATTCAACGATTCCAGTTGAAAATTCGTTTTTCTTTATCTTAAATTTATCTTTTTTGTTTAAAAATGGTAGAAAGTTCAACTATTTGATTGAAAATTAATTTTTCTGTTGAAAATTAATATTTTTGGTATGAAAATTTAACTATTTTGGTAGAAAGTCGAACTATTTGTTTTACAAGTATCAAGTAACGTAACTCATAATGCAAAAAAAAATTGTATTGAATTCAATTGATTGTAATTGAATTGTTTTGAATTGCGAGATAGCAATTGTCAGCAATTAGGTGAAAATGATTGCTCATTCGGTAATAATATGACCTTATAGAAGGTCAAATTGTGTTTACATTTAATTTAAATAATTGTTGTTATTAATTTCTGAGGAAAAATAATTCTCACATAAATATTTTGGTGGTATAAAGCAAATGCAATCATCGGGAATAATATTTCTGTAAATCGGAAGACCCTGTGATTTATAAACTAGAAAAATATTTTTAACGTAAAAAAATAATATATTATACTTTTAAAATCTCAATTTTTAAACACTGTAAATTTAAATATTTCATTTAAATTTTATAATTTAGTGAAATATGTGTCAATTTTGAATTTACTTTTAAAAATCAGATTTGAGTGTTTTTGTTTTTGAGAAAAAGAAAAATATAATGCAAAAATCATTATCTAAAATAAGACACATTGAATCGTTGAAACCTAAAATTTTTGAATTTGAAAGTGACAATTTTTATCGATACTTGAACTTGCATTGATTTTTTAATTAATTAAATATTAGATAGAGTAAATGATTAAATAATGCAAGTCCTAGATTGCGGGGAATTTCATAATTTTGCGATAGTACGGTTTAGATAATTTCAAAGATTATTTTAGAACCTTGAGACATATTTACAACTTTCAAATCTTATTTTTTAATGTTTTACAAAATTCCTTTATGTAATTTAGATTATTGTTATCGTCTAATTGCCGTTGTTATTACGCAACTTGCAGACTGGAAAATAGAGCGGAGTGAAAATGCTGAAATTAATTGAATCGTGAAAAAAAAATTGAAATTGATTAATATCTTCTGTTCTCTTTTTTTTTCATAAAAAAAAATGATTCATTGAATAAAAGTCTGGAAGAGTCGTAGCGAATTAAAAAATAAATATATTTTTATCAATCCTCATTTTCATAATTTATACCAAAGTATATTTCTAAAGTAATTATTCGAAAACTTTGAAGGGTGATTTCACCCCTTAAATATGAATTCTGGCACGTATAAAAAAATACGTGTACCTTATTTTTTAGTGCTCTAAAATATACTTAAGAATGAATCAAATCGGAGGCGGACACTTTGGTAACCTTCCTTGTGAGTAAGTTTATCCTTAGGTCCCATCCCATAATCCATATAATTAACAGGAAAACTTCACTTTTAATCCAGACACAACTGGTAGTATTTTTGGTCCCTTTTTTGTCACATTAAGTATATCTAAGTTGTAGGAACCCCGTAACTCACAGACGCGTCAAATCGAGGGCGGCCATGTTTTAATATTAATAAATTTCAAGACTGGTTTATATATTTAAAAAGATCGTTTTTTTCACGATTTCATCGATATAAAAAACCCGTATTTCAATAAAATAATTCAAAATTGATGCAAGAACGGAACTGAGTCCTCGATTTGAACAAAATACATGAATTTTCCACAAACAGTTCAATTTTCGAACTGACATTATGAATTTTCAAAGAAAATGTTTAATTTCCTACCAATATAGTTGAATTTTCAACAACAAAAAATAGTAATTTTCCAACCAAAAATGGAATAGTTGTATTGTCAGTTTAAAAATTTAATTTTCTAAAAAAAAAAATTTTACTACTTGAATTGGACCAAAATAGACGAATTTGTACTAAAAATTGTTAAATCCACAGCCAAAAAGATTACTTAATGAAAAGAAGATTAATTTTTTACCCAGAAAAATGAATTTTCAACAAACTGCATACATTTTCGACAAAGCAGTTGAATTTTCAAAACCGAAACGAAATAGCTGAATTTTCTGCCAAACTAGTTTTATTTTCAACAAAAAAGTTAATTTTCTACCACAATAGTTGAATTTTCCACCAAATAATTGCTTTTTTTACAAAAAAATATCGTATAAAGAAATATATAAATTTTAAAACAAAAACGACGTATTTTCTACAAAACGATTGAATTTTTAACATAAAAACAAGGATTTTGAAGAAAAAAGTTAATTTTCAGCTATATACTTTAATTTTCTACCAAATAGTTAAATTTTTACCTCATGACGGATATATTCCTTAATAAAAATGTAATAGTGTAATTTTCAGATAAAAAATTACTTTTTAAGCAAAAAAAAAGTAATTTTTAACCAAAAACAATGCAATTTCTAATCAAAGAGGTGAATCATCAAAAAAACATGAATTTTTAACTGAATAGTTTAATTTTGTACCAAGCTGTTACTTTGTTAACCAATCAAGATTAATTTAGAACCAAAAAATTCCAATATTAACCAAAAAAAAAATTAATTTTCAATCACAAAGATTAATTTTGAGACAAAATTTTTTTAAAATAAAATACATGAATTTTCAACTAGGAAAGATCAGATTATATATGATTATATTTAATATATATATATATATATTATATTTATTATTAGTTAACGGAAATTAAAAAAGTTTCTTGGAAGATTGTACATAGTTGTCATTTTGAAATAGTTTGAAATAATGGTTGAAATTTTTTTATTGGATCGTCATAATTTTAAAATTTGTGAAAATACATTAATATGTAACAATTTGGTTGACGAATATTTTTTTGTTGAAACTTGAACTGTTTTCTTAAAAAATCATCTTTTTGAGTTGAAAATCCATCTAATCTGGTAGAAATTGCATCTCTTTTGGTTATCATTTTATTTTTTTTAACTTTTGTTTTGCTCAAAATTTAACTATTTTGTAAACAATATTCTTTTTGGTTGAAAAATAATTTTTAATCTGAAAATTTAACTATTTCTTTAAAAATGTATGTTATTTAATTGAAAATTATTTTTTTTACTAAAAATGTATCTATTCTATTTTAAGTTGAAATTTTATTTTTGTTGTTGTTGAAATTAATGTTTCAAACTAAAAATTTGACTTCTATTTTTGTTTGGAAATTTATCGTTTTTAGTTAAAAATGTTTGTATTTTGTTCAAAATTTGTCTTTTTTGGTAGAAAATGAATTCTTTGGGTTAAAAATTCAACTACTATTTGGTTGAAAATTCATTTTTTGGGAAAAGTTTCATCATTTTAGTTAAAAATCAATTTTTGGTACAAAATTCATTTCTTGGGCTGAGTATTCGTTTTTTTGTTGTTGTTGAAAATTTAGTTTATTAATTAAAAATTGAACTATTCTATTTTTTGTTGTAAATGTATATTTTTTAAATGAAAATTTATGTGGTTTGTTGAAAATTGGTCTGTTTTGGTAGAAAAGTAATGTCATTAGTTTAAACATGATCTTATTGGTTAAAAATTAATTTCTTTGGTTTAATATTCATCATTCCAGTGAAAAATTCATTTCTTTGTTCGAAAATTTAACTATTCTATTAAAAATTCAACTATTTGGTTAAAAATTCATTTTTTTGGTTGAAGGTCCATCATTTTAGTTAACCATTAATTTCCTTGACTGAAAATTTAAACATTCCATTTTCTGTGGAAAATGTATCTTTTTTGATACAAATTTAATTTTTTTGGTTGAAATTGAACTATTTCATTGAAATTTTATTTTATTTGGTTCAAAATTAATTTTTTGCTTGTAATTTAACTGTTCTATTTTTGCTTGAAAATTCATTTCTTTGGTTCAACATTCGCTTTTTTGTAAAAAATTTATTTTTAGATGAAAATTTAATTTGTTATTCAATGTTTTCGTTCAGGATTATTTATTCGTTCAGTTGAAAATTGAACTATTTTGTTAAAAATTACTTTCTCTCTTAGTTGAAAATGTATCGTTTTGTATTGAAAACTCAACTATTTGGTTGAATATTAGTGTAGTTTATGTATTGGTTGCACGGTAAAATGCATATTAAAAAAAATTCATTCATTAAATTGTTTATTCAAGATAACTAACATTCAAATGATTTGAAAGAATTTTAAAGAGTCTAGTTTTTTTTTATTTCAATGAATTTCAGAATATTTCAAAGTTTTTAAAGGTTTTGAATGAATTTCAAAGGATTATAGAAAATTTAAACAGATTAAACAATTTTGAATGTTTTCATAAGATTTAAGATTTCAAGCAATTTTACAATATTCGAGGGATTTAGAGGAGTTCAAAATTTCAGAGGATTCCAACTGATTTCAAAGACTTCAAGGGATTTCAAAGGATTTTAAAAATTTTAGATTTTTTTTTGTATTCTATTAATGTAACAAGATTTAGAAGTTCTTGAAGATTTTTTAAAAATTTCGTAGTATTATAATATCTCAAGGGAATTCTAAGAATTCCAAAGTAATTCTAAAGATTTTTCAAATTATGAAGGATATAAATACAGCATCAAATATATTAAAGGGTTGCAAGGATTTCAGAAAATTAAAAAAAAAAAAATTTCAAGTGATTTGAAAGAATTTAAAAGAATCTAGGTTTTATTTATTTTAATGAATTTTAAAGTATTACAAAATTTTTGAAGGTTTTTTAATGAATTTCGTAGGATTATAGAAAATGTTGACAGATTAAAAATGTCAAATGCTTCCATAAGATTTAAGAAGATTTAAGATTTCAACAAAATTAAAGAAAAATCCAAGAATTTCACGTGATTTTAAAGGATTTTCAAGAGTCTAGTTTTTTTTATTTCAATTAATTTCAGAATATTTCAAAATTATCAAAGGCTTTCAATGAATTTCGTAGAATTTTAAAAATTTAAACAGATTGAACAATTTCGAATGATTTCATAAGATTTGAGAAGATTTACGATTTCTAGCAATTTTACATTATTCGAGGGATTTATAGGAGTTCAAAATTTCAGAGGATTTCAACTGATTTCAAAAACTTCAATGGATTTTAAGGGGTTTTAAATATTTAAGATTTTTTTTCATTCTATTAATGTAACAAGATTTCGAAGTTTTTGAAGATTTTCAAAATATTTTGTAGGATTATAAGATCTGAATGGAATTCTAAAGATTTTCCAAATTATGAAGGATATTAATACAGCATCAAATATATCAAAGGGTTGCAAGAATTTTAGAAAATTTAAAAAAGAAGTTGAATTTAAAGTGATTTTATAATATTTGAAAATTTTTAAAGGTTTTTAGTGAATTTCGTAGGATTATAGAAAATTTAAACAGATTAAAAAATTTCAAATGCTTTCATAAGATTGAAGAAGATTAAAGATTTTGAGCTTTTCTCAAGATTTTAAGAATTTCGTAGGATTATAGAAAATTTCGTCAGATTAAAAAATTCCAAATGCTTTCATAAGATTCATGAAGATTTAGGGTTTTAAGAAATTGAAAAAAAAATCCAAAAATTTAATGTGATTTGAAAGAATTTTAAAGAGTCTAGTTTTTTTTTATTTCAATGAATTTCAGAATATTTCAAAGTTTTTAAAACACAGAGGTGAAGAGGATACTAGGCTGTCTCTAATTGGTCAAAGTAATGATGAGCGGAAGGCAGTCGATAGTTCTTCTTTCTGACGTCACAAAATTATAAACCTCATGAAATTTTAACTAAAGGTAGCTAAGGGCCAATTGATATGTACAACAATGTAGCAATCAATAGCTTAAGATATCCTAAGAAGGGACATAATGCGCAATTGAATTCTCCAAAAAATAAACATGAAATATTTAAAATAACCATGAGAATAGTCGTTTTGGAATTGCAAGCATTCCGGTAATAAGCTTGACGAAAATGGTAGATGTTGCGCGTCGCCTTGCCGTGAGAAAAATAAATTAGAAAGTGAGACACAATTCAATTTACAGATTGATGAAAAATATAAAACTTGTAGAAAAAATACTTGAATGAAAAAAATTGATGGTCACGAAATAACAACAAGTTTGTTATAATTTATTATCCCAAAAAACTTTCATTTGATTTTTTATATCCAAAAGTCATACAATAGAAATTTTTCGACTTTCATCATTTTTCTTCTCTACTGTTTTTGTATGCTAACCTACAATATTCCCCCTAAGCTGATAAGGATTGAAATAATTTGAGCATTTTCAATCCACCCTGACCATTATATTGATAAAAACTATTGTTGTATTCTAGCAGGTTATTTCTTAAACATGCGTACTGTGTAAAAATAAGCGAAAACAGTTAGAGAAGACCTTCTTACAGTAGATAATGAACCCACGGCAGATGGTCATTGAATGAAAGAACAAATATTGTTGAAATAATTACTTATCATTCTAATTTATTACACATCTAGACACCTAATTATTAATTAAATTAAATTAATTGTTTCACATACATTAGTTTCCAAAATTAGGTTTTTCTTATTTCAGTTCATCTAGTTTTTCACACACGTTAAAATCCTGAATGAAAATGTATTAAATAATAAAACATGTCAACGTTGTTTTTGATTTTTAAAAGAAGAAAGAAAATTTCTTGAAAACACCAACTTTTTTCTGTAATTCTTAGGAATAATAGGTACTGACTGATCGAAAAATGTATCGTAGGAATACTATATCAGTACCTAATATGCCTAAAAAAATTTTGAAAAGTGGGGTGGGAGTTCTTGAGAAAATAGTTTTTCTTTTTTTTAAAACTACAAAATAACGTTGCCAAAACATTAGACAAAAAGATAAGGTAAGCAAATAAGTAAAAAATAATTGTTTTCTCCTAAAAAGCGACAAAATAGAAACGGAAAATTTATTGTAAGTAGACTATACCAGTACCTATTATTCCTAAACATGTAATAATCAAGGGATAATTTAAGAAAAAAAAATTTCTTTTTTTTATTCAAAATATAGTTGCTATTTTTCATCATTTATAAATTTTGTTATGGATTCTGAAAGAGTGCAAAAAACTGGATAAACTTGAACAAGAATAACTCACATGTCTCATGAAAAACTAAACTATTTTTTTAGTTTAAAATTCATGATTGTGGCTGAAAATTCAACTATTTGGTGAAAAATTAATATACTTTGCAGGAAATTCAACAATTTTGTTAAAACTCATTTTTTTGGTTAAAAATTCTACTGTTTTGTTGAAAAAACATCTTTTTGGGGTTGAAAGTTCAACTATTTTTGAACGAAATTTATTTCTTCGGTTGAAAAATTAACTATTCCATTTCTGGGTTTTGATTGATCCTTTTTAGTTGCAAATTCATGTATTTTGTTGAAAAGTTATCTTTTGCCATATACAATTGAACTTTTTTTTTAGTTTGAAATTCATTATTGTGGCTGAAAATTCAACTAATTGGTGAAAAATTAGTATACTTTGCAGGAAATTCAATAATTTTGTTAAAACTCATTTTTTGATTAATAATTCTACCGTTTTGTTGAAAAAAAAATCTTTTTGGGGTTGAAATGTCAACTATTTTTTAAACGAATTTCATTTCTTCGGTTGAAAATTTAACTATTTCATTTTTGGGTTTTGATTGATCTTTTTCAGTTGCAAATTTGTCTTTCGTTTTAAAATATTTTTTTAGTTAAAAATTCGTGATTTTGGTTGAAAATTCAATTATTTGGTTAAAAATTAATCTACTTTGTAAAAAATTTAACAATTTTGTTAAAAAATAATTTTTTTGGTTGAAAATTCAACTGTTTTGTTGAAAAAACATCTTTTTGGGGTTAAAAATTAAGCTATTTGGAGGAATATTAATCTACTTTGTAGAAAATTCAACAATTTTGTTCAAACATCTATTTTTTTAGTTGAAAATTCAAGTTTTTTGCTGAAAAACATCTTTTTGGTAGAACATTCATTTCTTGGGTTGAAGATTTAACTATATTTTAATTGAAAGTGTAACTATTCAATTTTTATTTTAAAATATAATTTGATTGAAGATTCTTTATTTTAGTTGTAAATTCATTTCTTTTGTTAAAATTGAACTATATTCTTGAAAAATCTTCATTTTTATTCGTTGGAAATCAATTTAATTAACTGAAAAATTAACTATTCCATTTTTGGTTTTTAATTGATATTTTTTAGTTACAAATTCATGTATTTTGTCGAAAAGTTGTCTTTCCATAGAAAATTAAACTTCTTTTAGTTAAAAATGCATGACTTTGGCTAAAAATTCAACTATTCGGTAAAAAATTAATATACTTTGCAGGAAATTAAACAATTTTTTTTAAACTCATTTTTTGGTTAAAAATTCAACTGTTTTGTTGAAAAAACATCTTCTTGGGGTTGAAAGTTCAACTATTTTTTTACGAAATTCATTTCTTTGGTTGAAAATTTAACTATATTGTTGCAAAGTCGTTTTTTTTAAAAATTAATTTGTTGTTACTGAAGATTTAACTATTCCATTTTTGGTTTGAAATTTATCTTTTTTTAGTTACACATTCATGTATTTGGTTGAAAAGAATGAAACTCAAATAGTTGACAATATCTTGTCTCTGAAATATTATACAATTGTAACTAGAGGAATAAATTTTTCTATAAGAGTTTTATCAAGCGTGTTTTCCTCAATAATATCCCATCTGGCAATTACTCTTTTCCTTCAGGAATTTACCTATCCCGCTTTTAGAAAATCTTGATAATTTATCTTTTTGTACAACTCAACTGGTTTTTATTTTAAAGTAAAATCTTTTTTCAGTTTAAATATCGACTAATACATGTTTCGCTGAGAATTCATCTTTTTAGGTTCAAATATCAACTACTTGGTTTGAAATTAACTACTTTTCAAAAAAACTCTTTTCTTTCTATTGAGGATTTATCATTTTAGTTAAAAATTCATAGTTTGAAAATGCAAAATTTTTGTAGAAAATTCGTCCTTCTGGCTTGAAAATTAAACTATTTGGCTAAAAGTTTACTTTTTTTAAAAATTCATATATTCGAGTAGAAAATACTATTGCTTTGTAGATAATTAGTCTGTTAAGATTCAAAATTCAACATTTTTGTAGAAAATTTATGTGTATTGTTTAAAAAATTGTTAAAATTTTTTTTTTAATTCGCCGAGTTTTTATGTGATGCGGTTAGCTAAATCTTCGTGCCAATTTTTTATTCCTTTTTAATTATTGTGGATGTTGTTAAACTAAATTATTGCCAGGGAATAGAAATAAGTTAATTATAAAAAATATGTATGATTTATGTGAGAAAAACTTTCATCCAATTTTCGTGAAATACCTGAAAAAATTAATTTTTATTCTATAAGCTGGAAACATTGTTGCAGCTTTTTCTGAAACATTGTTTTATCATAATTTAATAAAGTAAACTTCTGACTTGGAACAATGAATTTTCGAAAAAAAATTTGATTCGGAACTGATAATTTTCAATATGAATTATAATTATGAGATAGGATTTGGATGAGAGAATTTTTGATAAAGAAAAATAATTCAGATCAGGAACAAGAAATTTTTAAGATAATTGTAATTCTGTTTTGTAAGAGGAATATTTCGAGAAAAATGGTAAATTCTGATTTGTAGTAGTGAATTTTCGAAAAAAAAATTATTATTTTAGTTGGAGCAGAAAGTTTTTGAAAAGAATAATGATTCTTATTTGGAACAGGAAATTTTTCGAAAGAACTATAATTCTGACATAAAAAAATTCATTTTTCAAAAGAGTTACACTTTTTAATTGGAACAAACAATTTTAGAAAAGAACGAGGATTCTGATTTTAAACAGGGAACTTTTGAAGAAAATTAAAGTCTTGATTTCGAACGGATAATTTTCAATATGAAGTGTAATGATGTTGTGTTAGGACATCAAAATTGTTAGCAGAATTATAATTCTGATATCGAACAAGGGATTTTTGGAAAGAATTACAATTTTGATTTGAATCATAGAATTTTGGAGGGGAAAAGAATTCAGATCAGGAGTAAGGTACTATTCATCACATTCATAACGTTCCTAACACTCATAACACTCATAACAATTATAACATTCATAATATTCAACATTAATATCATTCATAAGATTCATAAAGTTATTATTGTTCATAACATTCATAATATTCATAACATTCATCGTAATCATAACGTTCATTATATTCATACCATTCATAACATTCATGATATTCATAACACTCAATATATTCATACCATTCATTATATTTATATTATTGATTATATTCATAACATTCATACCATTCATCACATTAATAATATTCATGACAATCATAACACTTATAACATTCATATTTTTCATATCATGCATTAACTCCATAACATTCATAACATTCATAATATTCAACATTCCTATCATTCATAACATTTTTATGGTTCATAACATTGATAACATTCATAATATTCATAACATTGATAACATTTATAATATTCATAACATTCATTACATTCATTATATTCATAACTTTCATTATATTCATACCATTCATTATATTCATAACCTTCATTATATTCATAATGTTCATTATATTCATACCAATAATTTAAATTATTATATTCATAACATTAATAACACTCACAACATTCACAACATTCATAACATTCATGGCATTCATGACACTCATAACACTTGTAACACTCATCTCATTTATAACATTCATTATATTTTTAACATTCATATCATTCATCACATTCATATCATTCATTACATTCATAACGTTCATAACACTCATAACAATTAGAACATTCATATCGTTCAGATAATTCATAAAATCCATAACATTCATAACATTCATAATATTAATAACATTCACCACATTCATTATATTCATAACGTTCATTATATCCATACCATTCATTATATTCATAACCTTCATTATATTCATAACGTTCATTATATTCACACCATTCATTATATTATTAACCTTCATTATATATTTATTATATTCATAATATTCATAACATTATTAACAATAATAACACTCACAACATTCACAACATTCATAACACTCATGGCACTAATGACACTTATAACACTTATAACACTGATATCATTCATAAAATTCATAACATTCAAAACATTCTTAACAATTATAGTATTCGTAACATTCATAATATTCATAACACTCATTATATTCATACCATTAATTATATCTATAACATTCTATATATTCATTATATTCGTAACCTTCATTATATTTAATATATTCATAATATTCATAACAATTATAACACTCACAACCCTCACGCCATTCACAGCATTCATACCATTTTTCACACTAATGACTCTCATAACACTTATAAGATTGATAACATTCATAACATTCATAGCATTTATATCATTCATAACATTCATTATATTCATAACGTTCATAACATTCATTATATGCTTAACATTGTATTTTACACCTACAAAGATAAATTGCAAGTTTGAGCGCCCAGCTGGGAGATGAAAATAATTGTATAACTGAGCCTAATTATTGGATTAATTAATTTATTTCAGTGCATTTCACGTTTCGTTTCACCATTTATAGCAGTTCTGTAATATTATTGAGATCCAAAGGAATACCTGAATTGGAATTATACTATTGAAATAAAATGAAATCATTAAGCTTTTCCATAGGATAAATCAACAATAAATTGGATATCGGAAAGATTTGTATAACTGGGTTTAAAGGCTTGATTAGTTTTTTTATGGTATTTTAAGTTTCTTGTATCTATTTATAACAAATCCATGATGTTACTGAGATCAAAAGGAACACCTAGATTGAAATTTTACTATTAGAATTGGCTTTTTCTAGTCGTTCCGAAAAATTGGGGGAGTTGGAGAAGAGAATGGACTAGTCGACAATGTTGGAGAGATTTGTATGACTGGGTTTGACGATTTAATTAGTTATTTTATTTTATTGTATTTCAGATTCCTCCACGCACAATGCCCAAGTATTAAATTCGGCTGAAAAATCGCATCAAAACGTTGCACAATGAGTACTTTTTATTTGTTACATTATGCAGTTCTCATCTGTTTGCAACATTTTGATAACATGAGCTTTTGTGTTTCTTCCTGTTTATGATGTTATGGAGATCAAAAGGAACACCTGGATTGGAATTTTACTATCAAAATAAAATATATTACTAAGCTTCTCCATAGAATAAATCAATTATAAATTGAATATTGGAAAGATTGGTATAACTTGTTTCAAAGACTTGATTAGTTATTTTATTGTATTTTAGGTTTCCTTGTACCTGTTTATAGAGGATCTGTGGTGTTATATAAATCAAAAGGTACATCTGGATTGGATTTGTGCTATTAAAATTAAATTAAATCGCGAAGCTATTCCTTAGAATTCATGGATAATTAGTTGAATGTTGCAAAAATTTATATAACTGCTGGGTTTTAAGATTTGATTAGTTATTCTATTTTATTGTTTTTCAAATTTCTTCACACAAAATTTCTTTCTACCTGTTTATAGCAGATTTATGACTTTATTGAGATTAAAAGGAATCCCTGGATTGGAATTTTGCTAATAAAATTAAATAAAATCACGAAGCTTTTCCTTAGAATACATGGATAATTAGTTGGATATTGAAAAGATTTGTATAACTGCTGGGTTTAAAGATTTTATTGGTTATTCTATTTTGTTTTTGAAATTCCTTCACACACAATCCCCACTTATCAAATTGAGCTGAAAAATTGCAGAAAAACGTTGCACAATGTGTAGTTTTTGTTTGTTACATTATGCAGTTGTCATGTGTTCGCAACATTTTGATAGGCTGGGTTTTTGAGTATCTCCATGTTTATAGCAGTTCTATGATGTTATGGAGATCAAAAGGAATACCTGGATTGAAATTTTACTATTCAAATTAAATAAAATCACTAAGCTTCTTCATAGAATAAACCAGTATTTGGTAGTTTCATCTTACGGAAAAGAATTAACTAACCTCCGTTACTAATAATATATAAACAAGAAGCCGACAACCTCGGAAGTAAATTTCGAAGGAAATAATCTCACATTGTGAAAAGAAAGTAATAGATCTATTCCTTAACACTTGAATTTCGGGCAATATTTCCGGCTTAGACCAATAAGGAAATGTTTTGAATCTGACGTCAAACTGAGCCTGGTATTTTTCAGTAAAGTAACTTTGGCAATTCACCGATCTATTTTACAGTAACTAATTCCTTAAAAAAAAGCTTGCCATCTTCTCATTTGGTGAACTTATCATCTTTTGCAATCCTTATTTCCATTTTAAATAATAATATAATGAATAATCAAATATATTGAAATAAATATCCCCAGAAATCTAATGTTTAGTAGACTCTAGAGGAGATATTTGTATTTCTCTTGAAAAGTAACTCAATGCCAAAGTTTGAAGCCAAAGTTAGTTTTTGACCAATTCGAAGTAACCCAATAGAAAGATTTTATGAGTACAAAAAAAAATTCATTAAAAATTTGTGTATTGTCTGGAAAACGGTGAGACATACGCGAAACTGGACATTTGAAGTATTTTTCAAAGGGGAATGGTTCTCGACCACCTCGACCTAAACCAGTACACAAATCTTCAAAATTTGAAAAAAATTAAAAATTTCGAATTGTCTCTAAACAGGTGACAGATGCATTAAAACTTCCAACACTTTAAAGATTTCATAGAAAGGGTTTGTGTTTGACCAATTCGAACTAACCCAGTAGATTTTATGGGGTAAAAAAAAATGATAATAATTTTTTGTTGTCTTGAAAACGGTGAGAGATATGCGAAAACTGGCAGCATTTTCAGGATTCTATAAAGGAGGTGCTCCTCGACTACCTTGACCTAATTCCTTAAAGAAATGTTCACAATTTTTGAGGTATCTCTAGAAGGATCACAGATAGGTGAAAACTAACAAAATTTTAGAGATTTTAAAGAAGGTTTTTGTTTTTGACCAATTCGAAATAACCAAATAAAAAAATTTTATGAATTACAAAAAAAAAATAAAATAAAATAAAAATGAAATTTGTGTGTTATTTTAAAAAAGGTGAGAGAGACGCGAAAACTGACAAAATTGTCAGGTTGTTTAAAGGGGGATGGTGCTTGACCACTTCGACCGAAACCAGTAAACAAATGTTCAAGATTTGAAAAGAAAATAAAAAATTTAGAATTGTCTCTGAAAGGATGACAGATACGTGAAAACTGACCAAGTTTACAAGATTTTAGAGATGGGGTTTGTTTTTGAACAATTCTAAGTAACCCAATAGAAAGATCCTATGAATTCAGAAAAAATTATAACAATAATACATATTTCGTATTGTCTTTAAAACGGTGGAGGAAACGCGAAAACTGACAACATTTTCAGGATTTCGTAAAGGGGGATGGTTCTCGAAAATGGCAAAAAAATTGTTTTTATGCCAAAAAAGACAAATTTTCAACAAAATACATAAACTTTTAACGGAATAGTTGAATTTTCAACCAAAAAGATTAATTTTCGACGAAAAAGATTGATCCCCCCCAAAAAAAAAATTAATTCTCAACAAAATACATCAATTTTTAACAAAATACTTGATTTTTAATAAACAAAAAATTATTTTTCACCAAAAAACACGAATATTCAACAAAATACATAAACTTTTAACCAAATAGTTGAATTTTCATCCCAGAAGATTAATTTTCGACCAAAAAGACGCTTTTTTAAATCAAAGAACCTATTTTGTTACTATTTTGAAAAAAATGACATTAAAGACACTATTTTCCATTCATAAAGGCGAATTTTCTACCAAGGGAAATTTTTCAGTAAATAAAAAAAATTAATAAAAATGTTGAATTTTCAGCCAAAATCATGAATTTTTAACAAAATAGTTGAATGTTCAACCAAATAGTTAAAGTTTCGACCGAAAAGATGAATTTTCAACAAATAAAATTAATTTTCTCCTCAAAAAGATAAATTCTCAACAAGATACATCAATTTTTAATCAAATACTTGATTTTTAACACACACAAAAATTATTTTTATGCCAAACAAGACGAATTTTCAACAAAATGCATAAACTTTTAACGAAATAGTTGACTTTTCAACCAAAAAGATGAATTTTCAACCAAAAAGATTATTTTTCTCCTCAAAAAGATGAATTCTCAACAAAATACATCAATTTTTAACAAAATACTTTGTTTTTAATAAACCAAAAATTATTTTTCACAAAAAAAAGACGAATTTTCAACAAAATACATAAACTTCTAATCAAATAGTTGAATTTTCAGCCTAGAAGACTAATTTTGTACAAAAAAATAAAAAAAATTCAACAAAAAAATTGATTTTCTACCAAAAAGAAAACGAATTTTGAACAAAGTACAGAAATTTTTAACCAAATAGTTGAATTTTCATCCCAGAAGATTAATTTTCTACCAAAAAGACGCTTTTTTAAATCAAAGAACCTATTTTGCTACTATTTTGAACAAAAATAGCATTAAAGTTATATTTTCCATTCATAGAGACGAATTATCAACCAAGGACAATTTTTCAGTAAATAAAAAAAATTCATAAAAATGTTGAATTTTCAAGCCAAAAACATGAATTTTTAACAAAACAGTTGAATTTTTAACCAAATAGTTAAATTTTCAACCGAAAAGATGAATTTTATACCAAGAAAATTAATTTTCTCCTAAAAAAAATTAATTCTCAACAAAATACATCAATTTCTAAACAAATACTTGATTTTTAAAAACAAAAATTTATTTTTTACCGAACAAGACGAATTTTCAACAAAATACATAAACATTTAACCAAATACTGGATTTTTAACAACAAAATAGATTTTTATCAAAAAAGAAGATTTTTTGACAAAATACATAAATTACTTGTTTTTGCCCGTAGCGCGTGGACTGACCCACTTTTGCCCGCACTCATATTTGTATTCGGCTCAACTCCAACCAAACTCTTGATTCGTTTTTGGCTACGCTGATATTTTCGTTTCATTCACACCTGGACGATCGAAAATAAATAAAATTGATGGGTTTCATCTCATAATAGCTCAAGCGCAATATCAGCGATTTTTCAGAAGAGTCAAAAAACGTCCTCAACATTCGAATTTCTAATCGTAAAAAACAAATGTATACAACGAATGTATTATTTATCAACAATTTATTGCTAATAATCAATAACAATAATTGATTATTCAATCAAAATTATTAACAAATGCATTTTCTGGCTATTTTCAACAATAGTTCATCGTTATCCAAGTTTCTAGAAAAGTTACAAAATTAAAATAAGCTGAATCGAGCCGAAACCCAATATTTCTCTTCACAATTAGCCATGAAAAAATGAATGAAGTATTAGTTTTGAAATACCTGAATCAACCCCATTAGTCTGCTTTATAGGGTTCCAAAAAAACCCCATAAGTGAGAAAATGATTTTTGCGAGGTTTCGACGCTAATCATGAGTTTTTTGCGGTTCTTTGAATGCAAATGGTTTCTGATACATAACAAAATTCTTAATACTGATAATTAGATTTTGACATAAATTGCTTAAACAATTTATTATTATTGTTAATAATATTATCTTCAAAAAATGCTAGAAATGGCGGTTTTTTCTGAAATTTTCAACTTTTTGTTCACTTTTCACTTGAAGTGAGTTAATATTTTACCTAATATAGTAAAAATAGTTGTTCAAACAAATTATTGTCTATAGCTATCTTCTTCTATATTAATACTAGATAGTAGCGATTTTTTTCTGAATTTTTCAATTTTTGTCCATTTCTCTATTAGAGTGATGTGATAATTAATTCAAGTTAACAAAAGTGAGTGTTTAAACAATTTATTATTATTGTTAATAATATTCTTTTTGCCTATGGTATAAAGTTGCGGTTCTTTTCAAAAATTTTCAACTATTTGTCTATTTTTCACTTGAAATGACCTTATAATTATCCAAGTTGAGCAAAAATAATTGTTTTAATCAATAATTATTGGTAATAACTATCTTCATATACATTAACGCCAGATAATTACGGTTTTTTCGAAATTTTTTTACTTTTAGCCCCCTGTTCACTTAGTGAGGTGATAATTAATGCAAGTTAATGAAATCAGTTTTTTAAAATATAACTTATTGTTAATAACTATCTTCTCTTAGATGAGTTTTAGAAAGTTGTGGATTTTTCTAAAATTTGTAACTGCTTTGCTTTTTTAGTTATGAACGGATAATAAATAAACATTAGAGAGAAAAATATTCTAAACAGTCTCTTTCTTTCTTGTAAATATATTTTGCAGGAGGGAGGGGGGATTCTGATATAAAAATATGTTCAATTCCAAATTTTTCTTTTATAATCAAAATTTATATGTGTACGAATAGCCCAGGTGGTACAGGCCGAACCCTCCTCCCTTTTCTAGATCCGCCAATCCAGATTGTAACCTTTTCATCATACTTCGATAAACTTGGACGACTATAAAATAAAATAAAATATAATAAATAAAATAATAAAATATGGCTATAAAATAAAGAAACTTTATTTGTGTGCGTATAACCGATATGGGACCAGACTCTGGAGCAAACTATCTAACACATGGATTCTATGTACTTTTTTCCGTAGAATTAAACGGAATAATTAGTTTTACCGTAACTCAGATATTTGAACAGATGTTTTAAACAGTCGAAGCCTTGGAAAAGAGGAAGTTATATCAAAAAGATACTTTGATTAAAAACTATTTACATCGTATGGCAAACTGTTTCAACATATGCTTTTAAACAATATGAAATCATAGTATTCTTTTAAATAATAACAATTCTTATAAATATGTACCATATTTGTCCCACTGTTTATTCGATTAGCGTTGCGTAAAGCGTATATTTATTTCTATAAAATAAAATAAAACTTTATACAGAGTAAACTGTTTTGTAATCATTCCCTTAGTCCCGCTAATCTTGACATTAAGGTTTACGTTTTATATCTAATTTTGATTAATTACAATTTCATTTGATACTATAAACGATACAAATAAATTGGTTTTATAATTCAATGATACTTTTAACATATATTTGTCAAATCTATGCAAATTATAAACAAATGTCACCATTATTGTGATCATAAATAAACCGTCCATAAACTAAGTTACCAATTTTGGGTTACTTTTGAGCCCCATCCCTTCCCCCTCGTTGACGAACGTAGTTCTGTCACCCCCATCACACCAACAAAAATTAACGCAATCCATAAATAAGGACTTTATCTAAAGAGTTACATTTTAAAATCTACAGATGTATTTCAACCAAATAGGCGAATTTTCAAACAAAAAAGATTAAAACTCAACAAAAAGCAGTGGAATTTTCAAGTCAAAAAGAACAATTTTTTAGAAGACTGTTGAATTTTTACCCCAAAAAAGTTTAATTTCGAACAAAAAAGTTGACTTTTAACAAGAAAGATGACTGTTCTACTATCAAAGATTAGTTTCCTACAAAAAGAAAAATTTTTAAACAGTTAAATTAAATTAAAAGAAAACAATTTTTTAACAAAATACTCGAATTTTCAACTAAAATAGATATTGTTTAGACCAAGATTTTTCGGCTTAAAAATTAATTCAAAGAAAAAAACACGAATTTTCAATCAGAAAAGATACATTTTTAACTAAAAAGATTAATTGTCCACCAAAAAGGTCAATGTTCCACGTGAGAGACGAATTTTTAACAATTCACAGTAATTTGCAATAAGGTTTTTGAATTTTAAACCCAAAAAAACGAATGATCTAGAAAACAGTTAAATTGTTTACCAGGAAATACGATTTTTCAACAATAAAATAACTTTTTTGTTGAAAATTCATATTTTTGGGTTAAAAGTTCAACTGCTTTTATAGAAAAATCGTCCTTTTGACTTGAAAGTTTCACAATTTGGTATAAAATTCAATTATTTGGTATGAAATTAAACAGTTTTGTAGAAAAATCGTCCTTTTTTTTAATTGAAAATTAATTATCCTGAATAAAAATGACACTACATCATTTTCAGTTGAAAATTTATCTCTTTTTTTTAGAATTAGTAGTAAAATAGTGTAATCGTTCAAAAAAGTGTAAAATAGTGTTAATAGTATTAATAGTGTAGTGAGTCTGAGGCCTGAATTTATTTTAAGAGATTCTTTGTTTTATCGCGGTGGCGATTCGACGGACGATTTAAAATTCCCGGTAATTTCCTGGTCAAGTTTTGCAATTTTCCCGGTCACATAAAAATAACATAATCATATTTTCGGCTAAACGCAAACAGTTATTTTAATTTATGATGTTCATTATAAACATCTTTTAACACAACAGATCGAACAAATGCAAAATAAATAAATTTTGAAACAAATACTTAAATTTTCCACTAAAAATTATAAATTTTCATCAGAAAATGGAATAGTTAAACTTTCAGTTAGAAAAATTAATTTTCAACAAAAACAAAACGGATTTTTTTGGAAAATAGTTCAATTTTCAACCTAACTAATGAATTTTCAACTAAAATGATAAATCTTCAACTGAAATAATTGAATTTTTTAACAACAAAATAATTTTTACTGAAAAAGATAAATTGTCAATCAAAACTAGAATAATTAAATTTTAGGTTCAAAAAATTAATGTTCAACCAAACAGATGACTTTTCAACCAAAACTTGAATAATTAAATTTTTAGCCAAAAAATGAATGTTCAACAAAAGAGATGAATTCTTATCTAAAATTATAGAATTTCGACTAGAATAATAGTTAGATTTTCAGTTAAAAAAAAACAAACAAATTTTCAACAAAATAGTTCAATTTTCGGCAAAAAAATTCCTTTTCATCCAAAGAAAAAACACGGTTTCAATCAAATAGCTCATATTTCAACCAAAGAAATTAATTTTTAATTAAAATGATGAATCTTCAACCAAAAAAATTAATTTTCAACAAAAGAGTTTAACTTTCAAAAAAGTAATTTTATTTCCAATCTGAAAAGATGAATTTTCAATTAAAATGATAAATATTTAACTGAAATACTTGAAGTTTTAACCGAAAAGAAGAACCTTTAAACAAGAAGATTAACTTGCAAAGAAAAAGATCATTTTCTACCCAAAAAAATCGATTTTTAACAAAATATGTCGATTTTCAACAAAATAGTTGACTTTTCAATTAAAAAAGATAAATTTTCATCCAAATTCTTGAATTTTGAACAGGAAAAGATCAATTTTCAACCAAAAATGGACATTCAAATTTTCAGTTGAAGGAATTAATTTTCAACCAAACTGATGAAGTTGAAAGTTGAACTAGTTTGTAAAAAATTTTTTTTTTTTCAAATTCACCTTCTTGGTTCAAAATTTAACTATTCCATTGAAAAAAAAATAATCTTCCGGGTTAAAAAATCATATTTTAGGTTGAACTCTTTTGTTAAAAATTAATTGTTTTTTTATTCGTCATTTTAGTTGAAAATACATCTCTTTTGTGGAAAATTCGTTTTTTTTTCAAGAATGAATTTTTTCAACTAGCATTGTAACTATTCCATTTCGGGTAAAAATTAACATTTTTTATTGGAAAATGGTCTTTTCTGGTTGAAAATTCACGTATTTTGTTCAAAGTTCGTCTTTTTATATGATAATGATAAATTTCAAATAATTCTTCTGGTTTTTTTGAAATTCCGAATTTTTGTTGAAAAGCCTATATTTTTGGTTCGGAAATAATCTCGTTTAGTTGAAAATTCTAGTATCTGGTTGAAAATTTTATTATTTATTTGAAAATGCAACTATTTGGTTAAAAATGTATCGTTTTTATTTACAAATTCAACTACTTAATTGAAAGTTGATCTAGCTTGTTAAAAATTATTATTATTTTTTTTTCATCTCCATGTTTGAAAATTGAATTTTCAAAAAAAAAATTAGTTTTGCGCCAAGAAGATTTATTTTCTACCAAAAAAGACGAATTTTCAACCAAAAAGTTTAATTTTCAACTAAAAAAAATATGAATTTTTTTACAACAAAACGAATTTTTTTAACAAAATAGTTCAAATTTGAACTAAAAACCAAAAAATAAAATTTTAACAAAGCGGTTCAACTTTAAACCAAGTAATTCAATTTTCAAAAACAAAATAAGTTTTGCGCCAAGAAGATTTATTTTATATCGTAAAAAATGAATTTTTAAGCAAAATAGTGCAATTTGCAACTAAAAAGATTAATTTTGAACCAAAGAGATGAATTTTCAATTAAAATGAGGAATCTTAAACCAAAAAAATGAATTTTTAACAAAGTGGTTCAACTTTCAACCAAATAATTGAATTTAAAAAAAAAAAAGCAAATTTTGGGCCAAGAAGATTTATTTTCTACCAAAAAGATGAATTTTCAAACAAAGAGTTTTATTTTCAACTAAAAAAAAAGATTAATTTAAAAAAAAACGAATTTTTCAACAAAATAATTCAAATTTAAACTAAAACCCAAAATAATAAGCTTTGAACAAAGCGGTTCAACTTAGAAAAAAAAAAATAATTTTGCGCCAAGAGGATTTATTTTCTACCAAAAAAGACGAATTTTCTACTGAAAAGTTTAATTTTCAACTAAAAAAAAAGAATAATTTTCCACAAAAAAAAGAACAGAATTTTCAAGCAAAATATTTCAATTTTCAACTAAAAAGATTAATTTTCAACCAAAGAGATGATTTGCAATTTGAATGATGAATCTTAAACAAAACAAAATAATCTTTAATAAAACGGTACAACTTTCAAACAATTTTATTTCAAAATATTCAAAAATGTACATTTTTTATCTTCTTAAAAATGTTTTTTAGTTTCAATTTAATTTAGAATATTTTTCAAACTTCTAAATATATTTTTAACTCACCACGAATTTGTTTATAAAACTTTGCCAACTTCCTAATCGAAAAATTTGTCTTGAAAATCGTCTATACTCTTTTTAGAAATGTTAAGAAATAATTAAAAATATTTTGAAATCTTTGTAAATTTTCTTTTAAAATTTATTTTTAAAAATAAAAGTCTTGAAGACCTTCATTTTATTGATTATAATTATTATTATTAAATTATTTAATATATTATTTAGATAACACAAATGATATTTCAGCCAAAAAAGGTGTGACTTTGAAATAAAAAATAGTTGAAGTCATGCCAAAAAAGACCAATTTTTAACAAAATAGCTGAATTCCCATTAAAATTAATTTTTACCAGTTGCGTTTTAAACCCAAAAGCTATTAAGTTTTTTGAAAAACAGACAAATTTTCTGCAAAACATATTTTGAAATTATAATAATATTTGGAAATATTTTGAAACTTTTTCCAATTTTCTTTAAGAATTAATTTGAAAAAATTGAATTTTCAAAATAAAAAAGTAACTAAAAAAATTCCCAGGAATCTCACGGAATTTTTTTATTTTCTTGAAACCTCTCAAACTTCTTCAAAATCTTCGATTTTTTTTTTGGAAATCCTCAAAAAACATTTTTTTTTAATACCATCTTAAAATTAATTTTTCAAAATAAAAAGTAAGTTTAAATTATCCCATGAATTATGAGAAATGTTTGTTATTATCGTTCCCATTCTTTTTCAAAATTTTAGAAAAAAATTCAAAATCTTTTCAAATCTTTGTCAATTTTCTCTTAAAATTTCTTCAAAAAAATCATTTTCTTGAAGCTTTTAAACTTTTTAAAAAGCTTCGAAATTTTTTTCGAAATCTTCAAAAATTTACATTTTGTTTAAAATTTTTTTAAACATTTTCACATTTCATATTATTTTAATCACTATTTCCGAAACTTTGAAACTTTCTGAATATATTTTTAAATTATTCGAATTTATCCAAAAATGTTCTTAAAATTCTGAAAAATTACAATAATTGTCTTAAAATCTTCTAGATTCTGTTAGGACGATTTTAGAAATCTTTTGTAATCTTTCAAAATCTGTGGTCATCCTTTAAAATGTTTTTAAATATTCTCTTGTAATAAATTAAAAAAAATAAAAACTCAGTTCAAATTTTCCCATGAATCATAAGAAAATTTTTCTATTATCGTGAATCCCTTTAAAATCCTTAAGAAGCTTCAAAATTTTTTTTGCAAATTTTCAAAAATGTACATTTTTCAAAACTTTTGAAATATTTTTAACTTTTAAATAAATTTTGAACCTTTTTAAAATTTCGAAATGTCTTAAACTCAATCGTATTTTTTAAAAATCTTTGTATTCTTGATATAATTTGAATTAACATTTAGAAGAAAGGCATTTAAAAAAACTTCTGTTTGAACTCGGAATTCTTATAACATAAAGATATCTGATAGCCAAACTCAGAATTATAATTAATTTCCAAAATTAACTATTCCAAATCAGAAATATTTTTAATTTTTTAAATGTTCAGAAATCTCTTAAACTCGTTTGAAATCATTCAGATCTTTTGAGTCATTTTATATTGACCGGGAAAAATTAAAAATTGACCATGAGTGAATTGGGAAATAGCCCGAAACATTAAATCATCCATCGGGTAGACACCCTCTTAACAAAAATTATTTCAAAAATTATTCTAATTTTCCAAATCTAGTAAATTAGTAGTTTAATTAAGATTAAATTAATTGAGCGTACTAATCTTATTAATGTTTTAAATTACAAAAATACATGAAATAAAAATATAATAAAATATATTACGATTTTTTCTTACAAAAGTAATCCTTTTATATGAATTTTTAAAATAAATTTTGAAAAACCATTTCAGACATTATAAAACTTAGCGGGTTGAAATATATTAAAAAATTTGTTTCCAATTGCTTATGGAAGTGTGGATGTATAATATAATTCCATCAATTTGTATAATGTATAAAATAATTTTTTAAAATTTATTTCAAAAATTTCTGTAGGGTACTCTATGTAAACAGTTTTTTAATATATTTCGTTATGGATATTTTTTTGCAAATTATTCGTCAAACTTTCATTTCACGAATTGATTAATATTTATAAATTCATTTATATCCAAAAAGTATATTTATAATAGGGTGAGTCGAAAATAAAAGATTCAGGAGTTCGAAATTGCTATAACGCGAAAAAGTAGCTTGGGATTTCAAAGAAATATAATTAATTTTAAATTGATAGAAATCTGTATAAATTGCGGTTAAAATTTTTTTTAAGCATGTGTGTGCTTTTTAGCGTGAAAATACGCTAGAAAAAATTCGATTATATTGCAAACTCCTAATTTTGTAAATTTGCTGTAGCTTTTATTTCGAATCCTGCTGTCGATTTTTTTTTCTAATGTAATTTTATGCTAGAAAAGTCTACACACATTAAAAATTCGCTGCATTTCCAGTTTCGATTCTTCGATCTTGGCGATTTTCCTTGACATTTCTGACCTCTAGAAATGTAAAAAAATTAAAGTTAACAAAAATTTAAACTCTGCTAACAAGATATTTTAAAAATGTTTTTTTTTTAGCGCGTGTAATTAGTGATTCCAAATTGTTAAGACTAACTTAAGAAACTCTTTACCATTTAATATCTATGCATCATTTTTAACTAATAAACGCAATATACTTTTTGATATAGTCAAATATCTTGAGTCTAATATTAAATTGATTGAAAATATAGATAATCGGGATATGCTTAGGCACAGAGTTCTTAATTCGACACAACATTTTTTACAGAATAATAAAATTTCACAGTCTGATAGGTTCATGACA
>JAABKJ010075445.1:176865030-177310351 GCA_011634705.1 Andricus grossulariae
CATGATACATGACACATGATACATGACACATGATACATGACACATGATACATGACACATGATACATGACACATGATATATGACACATGATACATGACACATGATACATGACACATGATACATGACACATGATACATGACACATGATACATGACACATGATACATGACATGATACAGGACATGACAAAAGAGATGACACATGATATGACTCATGACATGGCACATGACATGACACATGACATGACAAAGGAGATGACACATGATATGGCTCATGACATGGCACATGACATGACACATGACATAACACAAGACATGACGCATGACATGACACATAAAATGACACATGAAATGGCACATTACATGGCACATGACATGACACATGACATGACAAAGGAGATGACACATGACATGCCACATGACATGACACATGACATGACACATGAAATGACATATGACATTACACAGGACATGACAAAATAGATGACACAAGATATGACACATAAAATGACACATGACATGACAGAGAATGGTACATGAAATGAAATATGACATGAAACATGACATGACACATGACATGACACATGACTTTATACATAACATGACACACGACATGACACATAACATGATACATGACATGACACACGACATGACACGTGGAATAACACAGGACATGACCAAAGAGATGACACATGATATGACACATGAAATGACACATGACATGGCACATGACATGACACATGACATGACACATAACATGTCAAATGATATGACACATGACATGAAACATGATACATGACACATGATACATGACATGACACAGGACATGACAAAAGAGATGACACATGATATGACTCATGACATGACACATGACATGACACATGACATGACAAAAAAGATGACACATTATATGACTCATGACATAGCACATGACATGACACATCACATGGCGCATGAAATGGCACATTACATGGCACATGACATGACACATAACATGACACATGACTTGACGCATGACATGACACATAACATGATACATGACATGACACACGACATGACACGTGGTATAACACAGGACATGACCAAAGAGATGACACATGATATGACACATGACATGACACATGACATCACAGAGAATGATACATGACATGACACATGACATGACGCATGACATGGCACCTGATATGATACATGACATGGCACATGACATGATACATGACATGGCACATGAAGTGACACATGACGTGACACATATCATGTCAAATGACATGACACACGACATGACACATGATACATGACACATGATACATGACACATGATACATGACACATGATACATGACACATGATACATGACAAGCTGCAGATTGCAGAAGACGGCTGCACATTGCATGAAAGTTCAACGTTCCGAACTTTTCGATGCCTTCTGCGCCATGCTGTGCAAAAATCACAGCGATTGAAATGGAGCCCTGTGTTATTGGCCGAGAACCTTCTACGCTATGCGTTGTGCAAATGTGTGCGCGCCCCGTTTTAATACTTCACTCACTAGTCGCACAAAGTTGCGCTTTATGTGTTCATTCAAGCACTTATCTGTGTCGTTAAGTGCCAACCTAACCTCTACCTGCCGCTCTCCTGCTTGTCAGATAAGTAGTATCTATTCAATTTAATTCGCAATCTCGATTTCCCAAGATCATATAACTTTGTGTAGAATTATTTATTTATTTCTCAAAGTAATTGAATATTCCCGGGATCGTCAGGAAAATATTCAGGAGAAAAAAATACAACATTATTCAGCAAAGATCCTATTTCCACCAGAACTTGCCAATGTTCCAATACAAAGTTGATGTGAAAACGTAAACATTTCTCTTAAGTTTGCAATAATTTAAAGAGATTAAATAATGAAACGACAACGACGAAGTTTCAATGGGACTAGGACTACTAATTACACCGCACGCAAGACTTTAAGCCAAGGAAATCATTGACCAAATTAACTTTGGGGTAAGTTTCCTATTCACAATATTTACTTATTGAATCAATCAAAATCCGATGCAACATCAACCTACAACATTGTTGCAAATTTACTTCATGAACAAAAATTTATTAGTCAATTTTTGAATTTAATTGGGCATAACGATTAATAATAACGCCCCATAAATATGTTGTGAACTGATGGCAAAGTGAAGCGGTCATGTTAATCAATTTATATATATTCTGTTCGCAAAATATTAATTTCAAGCAATAATAAAAGAGCGTTTTTTTATCAAATCGTATTCGTTAAGTCCAGTATATCCATTCAAATTTGACAATAGAGCCCTAGGTAAAACTTTGTTAATTATTATTCAGTTGATTTATAGTGACAAGATGAATATCAAAACACATATCAGGCGGTGAGGTCTTAATATCGCCTCCACAATTCAGGCAATTTAAGTATATTATTTAATAATCTCCCAAGCTAGTCAATCATTTACCTTAATATTTTAACAAATTCACGAAAATTTGTATATAAAAAATAGTTAAATCTCATAAACTTTCCTTACTTATATAGTTCAATGACTAAAATTACTTCACACAACTTTAGGCTTTTACCAGATAATAGTTATTTGCTATAAAATAAAATTATTGATACTAATTATGTATCTGACTTTAATAAAATGACCGTATATTTATCTAACAAAATAAGGAAAATCATACCAAAACTCACCATAATTTTAACATAGTAACTTGAAAATATAAATCTCAATTCTAATTATAATAAAAGGATATTTACGTTAAAGAATTACTTTCAAGTATTTACTTATGTAGAACAAATTAATTTTATCACCGCTTGTATACAGCTTTCAAACTGGTATTTGCCTAATAAAGTACACTACGAACTCTCTATGAACTGCCTTTACTCTTATTTACCATTTTGAGCCTTTTCATCCCCCCCCCTCTCTAATGAGGATGAGTAGGGGCGAAGATAAGGGTAGGGCGAATAGGGAAGGGGGTACTTGTTCATGTTGGAATTTACTTCTTATTGTTAGTTGATCCTGTAGGAATTTTTTCGGATTTTTTTGCCCCAAAAATAATTTGTGTCAAGAAGCGGCCTTAGAGAACCCCGTCCCCATACGGAAACCTTTCTTGATTGTGACTTTCATAGTAATTTACCGGAATCCTTTGATTACTTCGATAACCGTTCTGCTGGACGTATAAATTTTGCTTGAAATTTTTGTGCATGCCTTTCAATGGCTACTTCAGGTTTATTGGCATTCCGGATATTTAATTTTCAGAAGTGTAATTGTGGGTCCAATACAAGGGCAAAAATTCTTAAATTTGCACAAGCTTTTCTGAGACTCGATATGACTGGGGTTTTGGGGAGGCCATTTTCAAATATTTGGGGTTCAAAAAAAAAATCTGTGATAAAAATCCCTGCTTGATATCTTACAGATCAAACTACTGGGGAGCCACAAGTACCACCACTACATCCTTGGACATTACAGACTGACCATTCTCAAAGAACTTGGCGTAGTATAATCAGTTCGAGCAATTCACGTTAGTATATTATAATTTTTTTGAGTAACAAAAAATTGTTCAAGTACATAAAAGATCGAAATTTCATTTATTATCAGCTTATAAATTGTTCTTGCTAAACGGCGTCGGCCCCTGGAGATCTTTGAAACAAGTTTTAGATTCTGACTTGAAAAGCAAATATTTTTGGAAAAAATTGCATTGCGCAGATTTTTTCCATGTGTAAAAGTGGTGCAGCTTTCTCAGTTTTCAAAGTAAACCCAAAAAGCCTTCATCAATTTCTGATATAGGGAGATTTCCCATAGCGTTCTGTAGCTTACAGTTAACGCTAAAGCCACTTGAAGAAGTTCATGCACATGTTCTGCGAACTTAGCGATACCATTTTTCGCTACTCAGATGGAAAATTCAGTAGTTCTATCGATTCTTGAAGTTTATTGGCCCTCCAACTAGAGATTTACGCCGAGGCGAAAATTTCTCGGATCTTGCCTGATATTGCCCGTATTCTAGATAATTTTGTTGTTGAGAACTTTTGGTTCTCAATTGTTTAATCTCATCCCGTCCCGACTTCAAAGTGCAAGCAAGATCGGTCAAGATTCTCGATAATATTTATATTTTGAGTTTGACGTTTCGGGTAATTCTTAAAAATAAGGTAGCAGCATTTCAACATTATGGAAATGCATACACGACGAATGAGAAGGCCGAAAAGAACCATCGTCAATTTCGAGCTCATCAAATTAATGATTTGATACTAAATCAAGTAAATAAGTATCTTGTTCCGTTACATAACCTCAAAAACAGCTAAAAACGCGTTTTTTGCACTTTTAGGTTAGGATATCTTGAAAACCTTACGTACAGAAGCAATTTCGAGTTTGGATTCGGTTTCAGCACATCAAAATCCTTCGGATTAGTGATTAGTGAACTGATAAAAAGAATTTCGAAAGTCATCAATCTAATTTCTGAGTAATAAAGTTTATTCTGAAGATTTTGGTAACGAAACAATATTGTTTTTAATGAACATATAATCAGATTATAAAATGTATCTCTATACTTTTGGTTTAAATGGTCATGTGACGTCACTTTTCGTCTAGAGGATTTCGAGGGCCACAGCAGGGCCTAAACAGAGGACTTAGGAGGACCTGTACAGGGCTAAATTTTTACTAAATTAGGCCCTCTTTTAGCCCTGAAAGTGAGAAAAATAGACTTTTGTGCCACTTTATAGGACTAAAAGAGGGATTAATCTAACACAAATTGAGACCTCTACAAGCCCTGCTAAGTCCTATTAGGTCCTACAATTTAGAGGCCTAAAAGAGGGCTAAAATTTCGACTGGGGACTTTTCTCCGAATTTTCGCCGCGAGAAGTTTTTTTGGCTTACTCCCGGCGTCAGGAAAAAATTAATAAAATTATTTTGAAGACACATTTTCAAATCTGGATTGCGTTATCTTTAAAAAAGCACGCTAAAGTTTAATTCTAATAAAATTATTCATCAGGAAACGACGCCTAAAAAATTAAAATTTCAACATTTTTTTGAAAGGCTCCAAGGGATTAACACTATACCTAATAAAATTTAATTATTTCAATAAAATAAATAATAAATGAAATAAACTAAATTTTCAGGTAGAACGGAGGTATTAAACAGAGAAAAATGGATGTTTAAGAGTAACACCTAGATGTTCAGGGTTAACATATTTTATGTTTCACTAGAGGACAGCAATCTAGATGTTCAAAGTTAGCATCTGTAGATAATAAAAAGTGAGCTGTTACTCTGTAACATCCAAAATGTTCAACTGATATATCCAAAATATTACATGTATGCATACATACATGGTTATTTCAAATAGCGGCTGCAAATATTTAAGTTTACTTATTTCTGAGCATTTAAGGAATTAATTAATAACTTATTTGTGAATTTAAAACCTAAACTTGAATGTTCGTACATGCACGAAAAACAGATAAAGGGTATGAAATGTCGATAAGATGATACATTCAGCTGGGAAGGAATTATCTGTAATCTGTATTTAAAATTGTATCTATTTTAAATTATTTAAACTCATATAAACTCATATGTAGACAGACCAAAATCGTTATCAAATTTCAATTAAGGATAGCTAATTTTAATTCTTTGAAAATGTTCAAAAATTGTAATACTCCATAATTGTAATATCGAAAATATATAGCCGTCAAATATAGTCGTAAAATTCCAATGCGCATGCACTGGGAATATTTTAACGGGACAAAAAGTATGGTGTGTATCAAGGGCGTAAAGCTATTTTGCCTTCTTTACGCCCTTGATACACAATATACTATATAATTAATATGTTCGCCGCAGAATGTGCGCACTGTGCGAACATTTTGTTTTCTGAGTGATTGACAATATAACAATTTAGGGAAGAGATTCGTTTACTAGAGACTAATGGTCCTTACAGACACTATTATGTGTTATACATATTCTATAATCAAAATGTGTTTATCTGGTTGTTGCATATCCAGGTTAACGGACTCTGATATTTAATAATATTATGACTATTAGTTTCAGAAATACTTTTCATCATCTTCTTATCAAATTAGTTAATCAATGAACGTTAATTAACTTTTATACTTTTATTATATGTTTATATAACCTTATATTTATAACCAATAATAAAATGTAAACAAACTTTGCAGTTAGCTGCAGCCACCATGTTTCCTAAAACTATCAGAGGCATACATTTACTTTGACTTTATACTTCAAGAGCCTTGCAAGCAAGAAAAATGGAGAAATTGTTATTCTTAGGCTTGGCAATTTGAACAGTTTCACTACTAACATTTCAAACTGACAACTAATTAATTTCAAAACAAATCAAATTAAAAAATAAATAAAACTAAAAAATAAATATAAAACTAAGAGTTTTATATTTAGAGTAATGGAAATTTGGTGGATTAAAAATGAAACTTAAAGAATTGTAGATACAACATGAAAAAGTTCAAGGGTCAACATTTTTTAATTCGGTTAGATATCTTCAAATTTGAAAACTTTAATTTCAAATCTTCATAACTGAAATAGATCAATTTCATGTCAAATCATCTGAGAAATTTCAGCTATTGTTGGTAATTTTGATGAAAATTCTAGTATCCTTTCTCTTAGGTGTTGAAATAACAACCCTAAAATCATTTTTGAGAAAATCAAAAAACTTGGGGGATATTCAAAATTGAAGATGTTGGTCGTTTTTTCCTTAAACTTTCATAAATTTGGCGATTTTAATAATATTAGGTAGCTTACAATGTCCTCTACAAGACCTGTAAATACCAAAACGGGATCTCCCTTAGTTTACAAGAAATAATTAAGAAAGTACACCTGTCGCATGGCGTACTCAGGCCTGAGAGTTTGAACTCTAAAGCTCGTGCATACGATTATATAATATTCTTGTATTGTTCATCTATTGTTTACATGGGTTTTCACATCGTGTGCATCGTTTCGGCGTACGTTTTTAATTATTTCCCGAAAACTAACGGAGATCCATTTTTGCTATTTACAGGGCTCGTAGAGAGTATTCTAAGCTATATATATATATATATACCCATTCGGTTACGGTTTCGATTCCTTTAGAATAGAACTGAAGGGCATATGACAAACCACCGAACGCGTCCTCGGGTTGCGGATAGAGGGTCCCTGTACCAAGGGTTTCTGCTGAATATGGTAACAATAATTATCTATGGGAGGTTGAATCAAAAGCTTTCCGGTAATCAATCCAGGCCATCGATAGGTAACGCTGATAGAATGCTGCATCTTTACAGACACATCTTTCCTTGAGCAGGTTCTCCCGACATCCTGCTATGCCTTTCTTTCAGCAGCGCTGTTTGTGCATCTTCCGTTACACAGGTCCAATTTTCCAAACAATCCTATCAGTTATGATAGCTGTGGATATCTTATACAGTTTGTTCAGACAAGTTATTGGCTTGTAATTTTTAGGGTCAGCTAAGTGGCCCGTCTTCGACAGGAACACCGGGCGCCCTTCAACCAATCACTCCAAAATGGGCTCTTCCGACTTTAGATATTAGGCGAAAATGCAGGCCAGATGCTAGTGGTTTGAAGAAAACTTCTTCCGCCAGTAGGTCTTGATAGCATCTGGTCCCGGAGCGGAATAGTTCTTCATGCCTCTTAATACGTTTTTCACCCCCTTGATAGTGATAGATGGGCATTCCTCCTAAGGTGTTAAGAGGGCACTGCAGAGCTCCTCTAAGCTATTTATATTCTTCAAGTGTTCTTTCAGTGGATGCTGGATTTCGTAGACTTCTCTTCAAAATGCGTCGACCTCCTTTCGTGTGGGCGGGTGGACGACAGTAACTGCAGGGTCTTGGAAGAGTCGAGATGGGTCGGACAAAACCTGTTGATTTTTTCTGTCCCAACTCTCTCTCCGCTTTTGTCTTATGATCAAACCCTGGTTTTGTTATACGGTTTGCATCTGCCAAAGCTCTCGCTGCATTGTACACACTACAATCGATAATGCAGAGGTTATGTCCTTAGAAAAAATCTCCACGAAGCTCGTCATCCAGTTCAGCCAGATCTTTGCGCTCAAGAGAAACCTGAATGTTGATGTTTCTCTGGGTCCTGAAGCATCGCTCTTCCTCGATTGGATGCCTGCTCGCGGTTGGACTCAGTGTTGCCTCTCTTTCTATGTTGCCGGCTTGTTCTGGCTGCGGTTGAGTAGGCACTCCGCTTATATAAACCCTTTTCCGGAGTTCCTCAGCACGTTTTCGCAGACGTATATGCGAAAAATGCGAGAGCTCTGGGTGTTTCGCGCACCACAGAGTATGCAGTCGCGCCATGTAAACTTTTCGTTCAGGGGCCATACTGGTATCATAGCACTCCAGCAGGTCGGCCTGCTATATATATAGTACATGTAGTTCGATATCTTATGTTTACTGTAGTGCAGTGGTCATTTTTCTTGTAATAGCAGGTCAAAAAAGAATTTTTGATTGTAGAACAAGAAATTTGAGTAGAATAAGATGTTAGAAAAAAGTGTTTCAATGTTTAATATATAATTGTAATTTAATGTTTGCAGTTTATTAAAAAGTTCCTAGGGCTAAATAACCCTCTAAGGAACAGAAATTATATGATACATATTTACTTAAATCTAAGGTCCTTAAACGTAGACTGATAACATGAAACGTATACGATGCAGATGCAATCTTATATGGTCCTAACTGGTTTCTAATAGGATTCTTATTTTAAATTGGTTTCTAACTGGTCTTATTCGGTACTTATGTTCTTTTGTTTAATTTTGCTAACAGGATCTAAGTGGATACAATGCGCTATTCACTTTCTTGACATATTATTAAGTAAAAAATTGTTTTTCCAACAGGTTCTATGAGGTATTTTATTGGACCTGCGGAACGAAATTACCCCAATTAAAATTCGGAGCGATGTCTTTTAAGCGGATCTAATAGGTACCTATTGGGATCTGCTTTATTCCAAATTCCACAAGAACGAAATTGCTTCCCTAACAGGTTCTATCAGGTATTTTATTGCACCTTCGGAATTAAATTATTCGGAATAAAATTCGAAGTGATGTCTTTTGAGCGGCTCTATAAGGTACCTATTGGTATTTAATTTATTAGAAGTACGAAATTGCTTCCTTGATGGGTTCTATTAGGTATTTTATTGGACCTTCGGAATGCAATTATTCAGAAGAAAATTCAAAGTGATGTGTTTTAATTGGCTTTAATAGGTACCTATTGGGATCTGCTTTATTCGAAGTGCTCGAAGTACGAAATTGCTTCCCTGACAGGTTCTGTTAGGTATTTTAGTGGAATGTTGGAATCGAACTAACAGGATTAAAAATCGGAGAGATGTGTTTTAAGCAGATCTCTTAGGTACCTATTAGGATCTGCTTTATTCCAAGTGTTACAAGTGCGATATTGCTTCCCTAACAGGATCTATTAGGTATGAAATTGCTTCACTAGCAGGTTATATTAGGATTTTAGTGGACTGTTGGAATTGAATTAATCGGATTAAATTTTGAAGAGACATATTTCAAGCGGCTCTATTAAAAATATATTGGGATCTGCTTTATTCCAAGTGCTACAATTACGAAATTGCTTCCCTAACAGGTTCTATTAGGTACTTGGGTAGACCTTCAGATTCAACCATACCAAAAATGCCGCTTAAGTAATTAATAGAAACCGTTTAGATAGTACGTTGGATCGACTTGCATTTCTATATGGTTCTAGATGGTTCTTAAGAGTTTTTTATTTCAATTTGAATTCTTACCGGTAGTATTCGGTATTTAATCTCCTATTGGTACGGAAATCGGAATTGAAAAAATCTTTCTGTGTGGTTCTATTAGGCTTTCGAAAACAAATATTCTTTTTGCTATATTTTTCTAATAGGTTCTAATCGGAACCAATGAGGTATTCATTTACTCTAAATGTTACAAAGTACAAACCTGCTTCTCTAAAAGGCTGTATCAGGGTTATTAGCGGCTAATCGGAATTAAATTAATTGGATTAAAATTCAAAGTGCAGTCTTCAAGGTGGTTCTGTTAGGTATCTATTAGGTTGTATTTTATCGGAAGTTGCAAAAGTACAAAATTGCTTCTCTAATAGGCTCTATTAGGATTATTAGTGGAGGGAGCGGGCATAAGCCACAATCTCATGGATCTCAATGGTCCCAATCTTATAACTCAAATCGATATTATAGCTGATCGATATCGTGATTTTTTCGATTCGCGGGATCTTTTAAGATTGGAAAACAGTCACTTTAGTTATATATACAGTAAAATTTTACACAATGATGCGCTACCTCAGCAATATCTCCTATTCAAAGCTCCTTTCCTTTTTAAGCGCATTTTCGCTCAATTAAAAATTTCCTCCAGGTTCTTCATTAAGTTGACCTCTAAAGCTGGAACAACTGTAATCGATCCACAACATATTTTCCAATTAAGTAACCTAAGAGAACATGAAGATCTTTTACACATCCTCGCCAAATGTCCAAGCTACTCGCCCATTAGGAATCATTACTTGCGTAACATTGATATGATAACCGAGAACAATCTTCACTTCTTTATGTCAAATATAAACCCCGGAATGTTTCGCTCGATACACAACTTTATAAGTACATGTTTAAAAATTAGAGCTTTCTCTCTATTCGAATAGTACAATCCCCGAACTCAAACAGTATGACCTAAAAACCTATTGTATATACGATATTATAACTTTTCTTTCATTTTGATATTTATACTAATTTTATTGATTTTTGAATAGTGGCCTTCCCTTGCCACAGAATCTTGTATTCTTTGAGGCAATAAATATAAATACATACACACTGGGCTAGTACTACGCCGGTGGTGGACTCCGGCGTAGTGCGGAAATTTCCACCCGTAGTAAAAGTGATACTGGGCGCAGTGATGAGCCAGTGCTGGGTCAGAATCCGGCTTTTCCTATTGAAACATGTTTAGCCAAAGTAAAGACGAAGTTTGGAACAGCAGTGCGCCGAGTCTGCGCAAACACTTGCTCTTCCTTATAAAACATGCTTTGCTGTAGTAAAAGTAACACTTGGTCCAGTAATGTGCCATCACTGGGCCAGACTTCGAATTTTCCTAACAAAACATATTTTGCCAGAGTAAAGACGAAGTTTGGAACAGTAATGCGCCGCGTGTGGGCAGATCTCTGACTTTTCCTCATAAAATATGCCTTGCTGTAGTAAAAGTAACACTTGGTCCAGTAATGTGCCATCACTGGGCCAGACTTCGGATGTTTCTATTAAAACATGTTTTTCCAGAGTAACGACGAAGTTTAGAACAGTAATGCGCCGCGTCTGGGCCAATCTCTGGCTTTTCCTTATAAATCATGCTTTGCTGTAGTGAAAGTAACACATGGTCCAGTAATGTGCCATCAGTTAGCCATACTCCGGCTTTTCCTATTAACACATGTTTTGCCAGAGTAAAGACGAAGCTTGGAACATTAATGCGCCGCGCCTGGGCCGATCTCTGGCTTTTCCTTATAAATCATGCTTTGCTGTAGTAAAAGTAACACTTGGTCCAGTAATGTGCCATCACTGGGCCAGACTCCGGATTTTTCTATTAAAATGGAATGTTCTAGAACGGTCTCGATGTCAGCCTCACACGGACACACGCACACACAGGCTTACCTCACACAGACACACGCTAATACTAATCAAGAATGCCGGTAAGGTAGGAATGCATGATGACGTCATCAGAACCCATCGAAAATGTTCGAGAAGCTTAGCACGGACATGAACCACTTTTTTAGACAAATTTAGCACGGACACGAACAACTACAGCTAGAATCTTCTTGATGTCGGTAAGGTAGGAATCTTGGGTTAGAACGCAGCCTATACATCTACTATTACCTAAGGTATATTACGTACGCAACCCTGATTGAGAGATACAAGGCGAGACAGAGTATGTATAAAAAAAAGGTAAAGGAGAGAGATGTAAACTTGAGACAATTTTTAATGACACCGATGTTAAAATTCCGACTCTTCCAATGACGGGAAATGCAATCGCAAACTGTTTTTTATGAAACTCAACATAAACACATCTGTAAACGTTTTTATTTTCTCCTTTAATGCGCCTATAAAAAATGTACAGTAAAATAGTTTATTTCAAAGCTCTCCAGAGATTCATCTCATTACCAATTCTATATGCTCTTTTGATTTCTAGCGATTACACATAAGGATTTAATTCTTTGATTAACCCCGACAATTTATGACATTTTTAATATATTTTGATTATGTAAAATCGGCGTTCAATTTGATCTTGATAGATCCTCCTATTATAATGAAATCTTTAGATTCTGAGTAACAAAGTTCGTGTGCTTCGAGTACAATATTGAAGTTATAACGGACATGTTTCACAACAATAATATAATTCTCGCAGTGTTGAATCTCTGGGGGTTTAAATTCAATTCTGTAGACAAGTCAATAACTTATTTTCGACGCTATAAAGCCAGTTTGACGTATTTTTATATTTTGTATCTCTTTTTGTTTAATGCGAGACATATGTTGAATAAAAATGATCAGAATAGAAGAATTGATATTACAATAATAATTACAATTGCACCGTTTTCCTGGTCCTGTCTACTTTATCCCCTCCACACCACAGTGGGATTAAAGTAAACGTTTTGGTTCAAATTAAAATTTAGCCTACAATTCTCAACCGCTTTGAATATTTTTTTGGTAAGCTAATAGAGTTTTAAACCTTTGCGGCAGAGTGCCGAAAAAGCAAATTAAAAGTATTATAGAACTTCATTTAAAATTGAGAAACGCTGAAGTAAAAATTCAAAAAGGCAGATTCAGCATGGCGGTCAAAATATTAAAAAATAGGTCCCGTGGCTTCAAAGTGGGGTTTCCGGTTTTTTTTTGGGTCGTTGATTATGAAGCTGAAGTTAAAATTCCAAAATTCAAAATTGCAGATTCAATATGGTGGCCAAAAAATTAAAAAATCGGTCACTCAAAAAAAAGTTCTAGTTAAAGTTACTAGACGCGTCTGGTTAAAAAATTTCTAGTTAGTTTAATCCGAAATTCCCTCCAAAATCACATTCTTCCAGTACAGATCTCAACAAAAAAATCAAGCATACTCCGAAAGGAAATTCAATCAAAGATTTTAAAAGGAAACGCCGGGAGGAGAAAACTCCAAAACGATCCCAAGTTCATAAACGGTTCGCCTGCAGTACCAGCAACTCGAATTATATTTTGGAATGCAAGGGGATTTAATAATCTACAGGATATCTATCAATACACTACTACAGATGACATCATATGTGTGGGTGAGACATGGCTTACTTCTTCACCACAAATTACGTATCCTCAAAGTAACATCGACTGTCAAGTTGCCTACAGTACGGCTACCAGGGAATTATCAAAAGGAAGAGCAAAGGGGGGTCTACTCATCATCAAAAACGCAAACGAATATAAAATGGAAACGATATGTGGACGGGATTGAACGGTAAAATTGGAGAAATGAATCAATTAGAGAAGGAAACTCTCTGTAACAATTTAAATTTGTACGACATAAGAACAAGCCTGGTCGCTGATCTAGATAAAAGGGGAAAACAGATGATCGAAAGCTTTGAAAAAAAATGGGTTTTTTTCCTGAATGGGAGAACTAACAGCGACTGCCTAGCTCAATGTGCATTCCTAAGAGAAAAAACTTCTTCAATTATAGATTTTGCCTGCTCTAATAGTGTGGGAATTCAGTCAATCGAGGATTTCCAAGTGTTGAGAGTTCCAACTCGATTGGATCACTTTCCTATAGCTTCGAAATTATTAGATCACTCGACTTTAAATTATGCGAACAATTTAAGCACTCCTTTTTTAAAGCGGAATAATGACTTTGCTGATAAATTTAAAGAAATTATCCAGTGCCCACCAAATATTAACTCTGCAATGTTATCGATAGATGACCTTTCAAAAAATTTAATTAATGCTAGTAAAGAGACAGCGACAGAACTTAACATGACCGTAAAACCGTCTAAAAAACAGAGTCGTTCGAAGCCACGGTTTGATACACAATACAGAAAAAGTAAAAGAGAGCTCAAACATGTACTTAGGAAATGCGAGGAACAAAAATTCATTCCAGATATTGTGTCGATTTATACGAACTGTAAAAAAGTACATACAAAATTATTAGATTCCAGGAAGAAAGATTATAAAAATTCCTTATTAGAATCTCTCACGAATACAATCGACTCTAAAAAAATTCTGGAACATAGTAAATAGCTATAATTTCAAACCTTCGTATAAAGGTGATATAGACTTAAACATATGGGAACAGTACTTGAAATCTCGCTACCCAGTCCAGGATCCAAATTATTACTTAATACCGATTAATTATTATTATTATTATTATATCATTAAGCCGTTTCCCTTTCGGGGTAGGCGTGAATTGCTCGGTAGGAAAGTAGTTATGTGTGGATGGGTATATAGGTGAAGGGTAGATAGGTATATAGGTTGAAGGTATAGATATTTTAGATTGATCTAGAATCTTCTAATCTCTGTATTTTTGAGCGAGCACAACGATTCCAGTCGAATTTAAATTCAGACCACTCTGCTTCGAAACTTCTTCATTTACAGTTTGGCATTATTCTTTGTGAAACTGACTTTTCTTCTTCGAGAGTAGCGTCGTTCGTTTCATTATCCTTTTTTCCAGGCAAAATATCGTCGGTAGAACTATTCGTTGCCACATCTTCTTCTTGGCATTTGGACTCTGCGTCGACATTTTCATAATCTTCTGTAGTTTCCAGCACGACCTCGTTAACAATAGGCGACTGCCAAGTTTCATTATCCTGCAGTAACATGAAAATATCTCCTTGCGCATGGAAAGCTTCTAGCAGCTCATCATCCTCGGCCTCTGTACCATCTTTCTCCAAAACTAGTCTGGAACCATTGACACTCAAGTTTCTCGTTTCCCTCAGAAATAATATTATCAAGTACCAAATTGGATAGTTCTCGTAAAATAATAGCCTTTTTGAGGTTCCTATTACGGGACCATACTTTAATGACTTTCGGCATCTGAAATAAGAATAGATAAATAAATTGGCTCAAATATATGTATGTGTAATACTTTGAGAAGACTGGTTGTTTCATAGAACAAAACAGTTTTCTCAGTGTAGCTAAATGTACATCTAAAAAATAAGGAATCGTGAGATATTTTTGTAGGCTTTATAAAAGAAAAATTGCATTAGTAAATTTGATAGTTTGACAGTAGTTTTTGACAGTTTTTAGTAACTGTTGAGATAAATTAGTGAAAAGATTGTCAAATGAATTTTTAAAATTAAGTGATTAATTCGTTTTTTTCAAAATTGTATTCACATCCATACATAATAATTCAGTAAACGACTTGGTGTTAGTTTAATTAGTCCAATCCTAATAATACAATATAATGCTTATATATGTGATATCGCTACCACCACGTCAAAGGCACGAATCTGCCATTTTGACGATTTTCACCTGAGAGAATTTCTGGGGTCCCCAGGACCTATTCCATGACCTATGAAGGCCCTAACATGGTTTCTATCATGAATGCCAAGAATCGAGGAGAAATTTGGATAATAATTTGATTTATCCCGACAAATTAAAACTTTGAAAATGTGTTTCTAGAATCTATCAAAATGCAGATTCGTGCCTTTAGAATAGTGGTAACAATATATAATACATGTTTGAAATATTTATGCTTCTGGATGGAATGGTTCATATTTGGGTAAAAATACTGGAATTGAGTTAATAATATATTCTGACAGTGGGTGGGGGGATAACAAAGCAGAATGCGGAATAATGGAAATCTCTTCAGCAAAATGGTCAAGGTCATTATTTCTTAGTACTTCATAAACATCAACTTCCTTGTTCTCTATAATCTCTACATGTTCGCCCAAGAAATGTAGACTGGCGTGACTTGTGTCAATTAAAAGTAGTTCAATTCTGCATAATTCAAAATTACCGTACTAAATTCAACCCCTTATGACCACGCAGATATGACTTTGTGAAAAAGTAATCTTTTTCAGAATTTTATCGCGTAAATAGAGTCTCTGATTTTTAGGCTCTTCATAAATACGAACACCGATTTTGAAGCTCAAACCCTTAACGTTGAAAATCAAGCCCTTGTCACCACGTAGATATGACTTTGTCAAAAAATAAACTTTCTCAGAATTTTAGAGTGTAAATAGTGTCTCTCATTTTTGGGCTCCTCAAAAATATCGACACCGATTTTTGGGCTACAGCCCTTAACGTTAAAATGCAAACCCTTGTCACCACGCATTTATGACTTTGTCAAAAAATAATCTTTTTCGTAATTTTACCGTACAAGTAGAGTATCTGATTTTTGGCCTTCTCCAAAATATCGACACTGATTCTTGGGCTACAACCCTTAACGTTAAAATGCAACCCCTTATTACCGCGGGGATATGACTTTGTCAAAAAATAGTCTTTTGCGGAATTTTACAGTGTAAAGAGAGTCTCTGATTTTTGGGCTGCTCAAAAATACCAACACCGATTTCGAACTTCAACCCTTAAAGTTGATAAGCAACTCCTTGTCACCACGCAGATATGACTTTGTCAACGAATAATCTTTTTCAGAATTTTACCGCGTAAATAGTCTCTGATTTTTAGGCTCCTCAAAAATATCGACACCGATATTTGGGCTTCAACTCTTACAGTTGATGAGCAACCCCTCTGCACCACGCAGATACGACTTTGTCAAAAAAGAATCCTTTGCAGAATTTACAGTGTAAATAGAGTCTCTGCTTTTTTGGGATCCTGAATAATACCAACACCGATGTTAAGGCTTCAACCCTTACAGTTGAAAAGCAACCCCTCTACACCAGGCAGATATGACTTTGTCAAAAAATAATGTTTTTAGGATTTTACACTTTAAATAGAGTCTCTGATTTTTAGGCTCCAACCCTTAATGTTGAAAAGCAACCCCTTGACACCACGTAGATATGACTTTGTCAAAAAATAATCTTTTTCGGAATTTTACCGCGTAAATAGAGTCTCTGATTTTTAGGCTCCTCAAAAATACCAACACTGATTTTGAAGCTCCAACCCTTACTGTTGAAATCAACCCCTCTACACCAAGCAGATATGACTTTGTCAAAAAATAATCTTTTGCAGAATTTTACAGTGTGAATAGAGTCTGCGATTTTTGTGCTCGAACCCTTAATGTTGAAAAGCAACCCCTTGACCCCACGTAGATATGACTTTGTCAACAAATAATTTTTTCGGAATTTCGCAGTGTAAATAGAGTCTCTATTTTTTGGTCTCCTCAAAAATGCAAACACTGATTTTTGTGCTCCAACCCGTACAGTTGAAAAGCAACCTCTTGACACCACGCAGATATGACTTTGTCAAAAAATAATCTTTTTTAGAATTGTACCGCGTAAATATAATCTTTGATTTTTGGGCTTATGCAGAAGGCGGTCGTCCTTGGGTCGCTCCGTGTCCTCAGGGTACACGAGACTTTTGCTGGATCATCGTATTGAATTCGTTGCAGACTGGCCACCCATCTCACGATTGTGAGACGTGGTTACAGCTGAAATTTTACCGCGACTTCGCTGGGAGCGGGTGCAATTTTTAAGATTAGCACCTACTCCCGGCGAAATTCTGCGGTTGTCCTCATGGAAAACTTTTAACTATATATAATATCGTCAAGAAGTTCACAGGAGAGATTGGGATGGACGTAACATCAGTAAAGGAGTCTCTCAGAAGCAGATACTAGCATCTTCTGCGACAGATTTGGTCTTCCAATCTGTCAGCGTTGAACAAGGTATCTGTGACTAACATGCTTGCCCTTTCCCTAGGGATCGCGGGACCTTGTAGTTGGTGGGAGGTCTTATCGGTCTCATAGGTCCAGAGAGGCTGCATCGCGAGGTGTAGCTACTCTGAGGAACTGACGGACTCTAGTCAGTGGAACTGGAAATAAGGAGCGATCCTTCCGGGGGCTAATGGCAAAGTCTCCTGGAGTATCGAGGGAGCGAGTTCTCATGCTCCCAAGCTACGATGTGATCGGCGTGTCAAGGGCTGAATGGCACCAGGCTTAACAAATCCTTGAACATCCCGGTCTGCCCTCCTCAGTAGAGGCGGACAGGCGGGGGTCTCAAAAGAGGTGCCTTAACGGGGACTTTGCGACACCAGGTCGAATCCCATAGGTTGTAGATCCGCGCCCTTAGAGCGGGGCTTTGCAGAAGGTGTTTCTTATTTCCCTAGCTTCTCGTGGGACATTTAAATGAAACACGGAAAACGAAACAAAAACTATGAGAGGCCCGTTCCGGGACCCTCTTCTTACCCACCGCCAGTGGTGGAAGGCTCCTCAGGGGGCAATCCACTACGAGCGGTGCGAACTTCTGGAGCCTTCGCGACTCTGGATTACCTACCGAATCTGGGGGCCTTGAATTAGCCTATTAATGGCTGAGATGGGAATCTGCATGATGCAGATTGATCTGCACCACAGCAAAGGCGCCTCGGCGTTTCTGGCCAGGCGCTTATCAGTGGTGCAGGCAGGAATCGCCCTAATCCAAGAACCCTGGTTATACAGGGAAGGGATGAGTGGCTTATCAGGGGCCACGAGAAAAAGCGCCAAGAGCATGCATATTTGTCAAGGGTATGGATGCGATCATGGTGCCTAAAAATCTGCTCTAGAGATCTCACCGTTATTAAGGCGAGACTCAGGGGCAGTAGCGGAGAAATTCTAGAGGTGTTTATCGCCTCGGCTTATTTTCCTGGCGATGCCGGGGGACCTCCGCCTCCTAGAGAGGTGGAGGCTCTCGTTCGGCACTATCAGGAGAATAATATCCCTCTGCTGTTGGGCTGTGATGCAAACTCTCACCACACGGTGTGGGGAAGCACAAACATCAACGACAGAGGGAGGTAATTATTTACAATTTGAAAGAAGTATGTGCTTCTTTTTCTCTTCGTGCAAATCGCGATATTTGAAGACAGTTTTTCATATTGGAAAGGAAGTGTAAGAAACCAGCGTTGTGCCTTTTTTTCACGCGGCCATCCTCGTCTTTCTTCAGCATGTGCTTCCAAGAAAGACGAGCACGGTCGCCTGAAAAAAGGCAGCCCGCTGGTTTCTCACACTTTCTCTCCAGTGTAAATAACTGTCTTCAAATATCGCGATTTGCACGAAGAGAAAGAGAAGCTAATACTTCTTTCAAATTGTAAATAATTACAAATAGTTCAACTAACTACCTCAAATTCAAATCACTTCATTATCTTCATTAGAACTGAAGATAGTACAGTTGTATATTTATGTAAAAAAATAAACAATTTTTATATTCTGCAAATTTTTCAACTGCAATTAGTTTAGAAATGTTTCAGGTACCACCATGAATTTTCTCAGATATTTCCTATTATTTTTTCAATAAAAAAAATATGTTCCAATGTTCACTGTCTTTAAAAGCTGTCAAATTTCCCTAATTTTTAACAGATTTTCGGGTCTGTAAGCTATGAAAATTTCTTTTGCATATTCGTTTCAGGCTTATTAACGTACAACATTTTGACCACTAAAATGATCCTTCATTCATTGAGCTACCATTTTTTCTTCACTTACTTTTTAACGTCAAAGCCAGAGGATTCGAATTTCCTCGCCGATAGTAGTCGGCAATGCAATTTCGTATACGGGTCTATCCGGGACCTATACGGGGTGCTTCAAAATTCTATCAAAGTCTTATCCAGTTCTAGCCGGGATTTATTCGGCATACAATTTCGTATCAGAACCTATCCGGGACCTATACGGGGCGCTTTGAAATTCTATCCGGGTCCTATCCGGTCCTAGCCGGAATCTATTTGGAGTAGATGTAATATAGGCTGCGTTCAAATTATAAATTCCTACCTTACCGACATCGAGAAGATTCTAGCTGTAGTGGTTTGTGTCCATGCTAAATTTTTCTAGAAAAGTGGTTCATGTCCGTGCTAATCTTCCAAGATATTCCCGAGGGTCCTGATGACGTCATCATGCATTCCTACCTTACCGGCAGCCAAATGCATGTAACAACAGGTTCAAGGTTATTTCTTATCTCAAGAATTTTTTCGCGTAAATACTTACAAGGTTATACTTTGCTTTGTCCTGGCAATATATACGGCGTCATATAGTTATTTCAAGGATGATTTATTGCTTCCTTACAGATAATATATTTATTTAATGCGCAACATGGTGCAGGTGTACGGATGAAATTTGATACGGAGGGCTATGTATGACATCCTGTTTTGGCTAGCTGAATCTGATTCATTGCTTCCTTACATATAATATATTTAACTTAAAATTCCTCTCCTTACATTCTTGATGGCGGCATAAAATTAAACTGCGAAATTTTTTTGGTAAACATCAGCGAATTTTCGAAGGGTGCCCACAACCGGTTACGATTTTTGTGTTTTGCCAAAATGGACGATTTCACAAAATTGGTCCTAAAATTTTTCTACTTGACGGAATCACTGTACTTACTTCAGCAAAAAGTTAGCTAAGGCATCTATCTTTCCAATGATATCCATGTATCCGCATAATATGAACTCAAAAGAAAATTATGGGTCAAAAATAAAACTGTACCCACACATGATGTATATAACGGTTCCTATCTGGTCCAAATTAGAGATACAAACGTCTACATCAGGAACTGTGAATAACTCGCAGTGAGGACTTTCCCAATAACGCGCAATATTACTGCATTGTTGCGTGCTGTGTGGGTTACTGTTGGGACCCATAAGTCAGTGGGAGCAGCCAAGGAAGGATAGAGAAGAGGAAGCGTTACCCTGGATGTGCTAGCCTCGGAGCGGCACCCTCGAAGCGCCACCCAGTTTTCCGAGTTCACGCGGTGCCATAAGAAGTTATCACTTCAAAGAAGAACAAAGTTAATAACAATCCCTAGTCTATTTCTTGTTACCTCTCAATCTATAATTTTCAATAAGTATATAAGGGTTTATGTTGTGTTCAATTTGAATGCGTAAAGGATGTTTTAGGGTATCGTGTTTTAATCGTTGTTACTAATTACAGATTTCCTAGGTGGTTTGCTTTGAAATTTAGCATGTCGAAGAACAGACTTTGGCCCTAAATTAGTATAGATTTAAAATAATAGACCTTCGTGACCACCTGGTTTTCCTATAAGTATTTATAAATAGCGTCTTATTTATGGTAACCTATATATGCCTTTACATGCTTACATTGTACCCGATATAAACCTATATATACTTCTCTAAATTCATTGACTCAGACCTGACAAGAAAATAAGAAATCTTTATTATTAGCCAGATTCTTTGTTCAAATGCTGGACTTCCGTAAACTACTGGTGATCTTAAAATAAACATTTACAGCAAGTAGGACATAGTAAGAGACGAAGCCCTTTATTTGTCGCATTTGGACCTCATATAACCCTATATTGACACAGGTAGAACATTTTCTAACAGGATTCTATTTCGTGCTCGTCGTGTAACTCCGGTTAGGAATTACTTTCATAGCGATCCCATCTAACAAGATAGATTTATGTTGTGCACAAGTCTAGGGTATTTCGAAAGAAACTGCCAATCTTAATAACATAATAAATATGCTTTGCTTTAGTACCTGAGCAGCGCTGTTCGACGTATAAGAAAGTAAAATGCAATTATACATCGACTTTTCTGGCTACTTTTGATACCATCCTTATTAAGGCCTGCTTTTTCATTATTGCTGAAATAACATATATTGCTCTTTAGCACGTTAAAAGAGTTGCCTTTATTAAGATCTGATTCAAAACTGGCCAGGAAAGTCGATGTATAATTGCATTTTCTTTTCTTATACTTCGAACAGCTCTGCGTCGAGGATTTCCAAGTGCTGAGAGTTCCAACTCGATCGGATCACTTTCCTATAGCTTTGAAATTATTAGATCACTCGGCTTTAAATTATGCGAACAATTCAAGCACACCTTTTTTTAAGTGGAATCATGATTGTGCTGATAAATTTAAAGAAATAATCCAGTACCCACCGAATATTAACTCTGCAATGTTGTCGATAGATGACCTTTCAAAAAATGTAATTAATGCTATTGAAGAGGCAGCGACAGAACTTAACATGATCGTAAAACCGTCCAAAAAGCTGAGTCGTTCGAAGCCATGGTTTGATACACAATGCAGAAAAAGTAAACGAGAGCTCAAACAAGTACTTAAGAAATGCGAGGAACAAAACTTCAATCCTGATATTGTGTCGATTCATACGAACTGTAAAAAAGTACATACAAAATTATTAGATTCCAAGAAGGAAGATTATAAAAATTCTTTATTAGATTCTCTCTCGAATGCAATCGACTCTAAACAATTCTGGGAAATAGTAAATAGCTATAATTTCAAACCTTCGTATAATGATGATATAGACTTAAACATATGGTAACAGTACATGAAATCTCTCTACCCAGTCCGGGATCCAAATTCTTACTTAATATCGATTAATGATTTTCGAAATCCTTATCTTGACTCACATATAACTCTTGATGAAACTATTTCAAGCTTGAAACAGTCAAAAAACGGCAAGGACCCTGGTCCGGATGATATTAGATATGAGTTTTTATAAAATTATGCTTGGCAATCTGATCCTTTACTTAAACTCGTTATTTAATAAAATAATTGATGAAGAAAAGGTCCCAATATCGTAGTCTCAAACATTTCTTAGAATGATACTCAAGAAAGGGGATGTCACTGATCTTGCTAACTACCGCCCTATTGCCTTAGTTAATTGTGTTACAAAGATATTTACTCAGATTCTTTCCAAAAGACTGACAGCTTGGGCTGAAGAACTGCAACTCCTCCCAGAATGACAGGCAGGTTTCAGGAAGGGGGGAGGTTGCACGGATCAGATCTTTACCCTTAACGCAATGATTTAAAATCGTCTGAGACTGAGCAGAGGCAAACTTTTTGTACTCTATGTGGATTTCAAAGCAGCCTTTCCCTCAGTTAGTCATAATATCTTATGGAACAAATTAATCTCGAAAGGTTGTGGGTCAAAATTTATTAGATTGGTAGTAGATTTTTACTCTAAAGCTAATATTGCGATCAAGGGAAATAAGGGCGTCTGCGGATCAGTAGATATAACGAAAGAAGTCATGCAGGGGGAAATCCTAAGTCCAACAATGTTTACATTCTTAATTGCTGATTTAAAAGAATTTATGTATGCAAGAGGTATCAGAGATGTATCAATAGACCATTCGTTGGAAATATTGCTCTTAGCTTACGCCGACGATTTGGCTTTCTTTGCGGACTCCCTGGTTGGAATGCGTAAGATTCTTTTCTATTTTCTTTCCGATTTTCAGGTTACACCGTTACAAAAAATCAAACTTTAGTGTTTTAAATTTTGTTTGTTTTCCAAATTCTGGGAGAAACGACTTTCCTCTACTCAAGCACGCCCACAAATAATTTTTTTAATCCCAAGGACAAATTTAATATTGATTAAGTTACTTCCATTAAACAAGCCTACTAATTTATTTGCGCATTTAAGAACTACGTGTGACTTTTTCCTATAACGTTCAACTTTTTTTATTTTAATCAAAAATTGGTGACATTTTTATTTATTTTTAATGATTTAAAAGAACACTTCTACATATATTTAAGGAACTTATAAATTTTTTTTTATTCCACAGTTTACGGGCATGTCCAGGGTTGCGAGGTTACGCGTAACTCGAACCTTTATACGTATAATACGTATTTTACGTATTATACGTAAACAACCTAATAAACTTCAAAAATGGCGGGCTTGAATGGTAGGAGGCGGTGGCGAGTGAGGGAAAAGAGCATAATATAACCTCACTTATTCCGGAATGCATTACGTGCCAGATTAAATTATTTATTTTTTATAAAATTTAAGAAATCATTGAATAAAAAGATTGCGCCTATGGCAAAGAGAATTTTTTTTGCCATTTTCCCTCTTTAAAATAAAATTTAACTCCTCCCAAAAGGAATTTCTGGATCTGCCGCCTCTAAACATTTGTTAATAATTTAAGAAGCTATCAAGCAAGTCAGTCTGTGTCTTTATTGTGTTAAAGAATGAGGTTATGTTTATTTTCTATATAGGCGCAGTCGCCATCTTAAAATAGTAAATTACATGTAAAAAACTACGCACATTACCTAAGGTATATTTCGTACGCAACCATGGTCATGTCATATTTACATTATTCCTACCTTACCGACATTTTGTTAACACTTACGTCCCCTATGAAACTTTGTGTGGTCTTAAGGCCATGTGACGAGTGAGTCACGTGACCGGCTTCCTACCTCACCGACACTTTTTTTATTTGTGAACTTATTTTCACACGAATAGCCACATCGAGTTGAAAATCTGGGATAATAAATAAGAAGCACTAAGAAACGCGACTCTGGTCCTAAATTTTTATAATGATGAAAAAAAAATATTCACAACAATAACTTTTTTCACAATTATAAAAATTTAGGACCAGATCCGCGTTTCTTAGTGCTTCTTATTTATCATCACAAATTTTCAACTTGATGTGGCTATTCTTGTGAGAATATGTTTACAAATAAAAAACGTGTCAGTAAGGTAGGAAGCTGGTCACGTGACCCACTCGTCACATGGCCTTAAATGTTTATATTTTTCACATTAAACTATTTTTTGTAATTACGAACATTTAGGCCGACATTCCCGGCCGATGCACAATTCGGTTTCGGTTTCTATTCCTTTGGAATAGAACTGAAGGGCCTATGACAAAGCCACCGAACGCGTCCTCGGGTTTGAAACTAGTATTTAAAGAGATGAACAGAAGTAAAAGTACAGAGTTTGTGAGCATGAGAAACAGCAAAGGTGAAATTTTATATGATACAGACGTGATAGTAGATGCTTTAAAATACTTTTTCAAAGAGTTATTAGGAAGTGAAAATATAGGGCAACACAACTGCGACATAGAACATAATGAAATAGAAAACCCAATTGTGAAAGTCTGTGTCACTGAACTTACAGATATAATTAGGAACTTAAAAAATGGTAAGGCTGCGGGAGTAGACAGTATTAGCGCTAAAATGCTTAAATACGGTGGCGAGTACATACCTCACAGGTTGTGCAAATTGATAAATTTATGTATCGAGATGGCACAAGTCCCAGACGATTGGAGAAACGCGATTATCGTACTCATACACAAAAGAAATGGAGATAAAAACAACTGCAATAATTGCAGAGGTATCAGCTTACTGAGTACCGTAAGTAAAATATACTCAAAAATACTTATTCGTATGGTAATGGAAATAAAAGAAGAAAAGATATCAAAAGTCCAAAGTGGATTTATGACAGGAAGATCATGTACAGATAAAATATTTAGCTTAAGACAGATCACAGAAAAAACCCTAAGAGTAGGAAAGAAAGTTTTCTGTGCATTTGTTGACCTAGAAAAAGCATTTGACAAGGTGAAGACAAGTAAACTTTGGGAAGTCCTTAAAGTGTACGGAGTCCGCGTATGGCTCCTACAAGCAATACAAATTATACATGCAGGCAGTAAAGCGAGTTTGAGGGTTAATGGGAAACTGAGTGACTGTTTCGATATTCTTCAAGGAGTAAAACAAGGATGCGTTGTCCTCATGGCTATTTATCATATTTATGAATAAGTGTCTAAGAATGGCCCTCTTCGACGAAGAAAGTGTAGATCTCGAAATAATGAAGGTGCGTGGGTTGGCTTTCGCAGATGACAAGATTGTTATGGTAGAATCAATCGAGGACTTGACTTGCAGGGAATGTTGAATAGACCCAATACAGGCATGAAGAACATGAGCCTTAAAATTCACGTAAATAAAACAAAGTTAATGGTGTTTGGAGGAAAAAATGAGAAAACGATGTGCCACATTGTCCTAAATGATGAGAGATTAGAACAAGTTGACAAATACATATATCTGAGTAGCCTATTCACTAGCGACGCAAAAAATAGATGAGGAGTGAAATAGGCGCATAAATGAGGGTAAGAAGGTTATCGGTAGAGCAGGACCCATTTTCAGAGATAAAAACAAATAACAAAAACAACTAAAATAACGGTATACAAATCTTTATTTGTACTGGCTGTACTCTGAGGTAGCGAGACATGGACATGCCAAGAAAAGGACAAGAGTAAAATCAAAGCGATTGGCATGAAGCCTCTGTGCATAATATGCGGGAAAACACTGATGGACAAAGTCCGAAACGAGATAATCCTCAAAGAATGTGGTACAGGAAGTTAACCGAAAAGTTGTTTAAACAATTTAATATTGTTTATAACTATCTTTTCTCAGATAAGTGCTAGAAAGTGGCTGTTTTTTCCAAAATCTTTGACTTTGCATCGCCTTTTTATTTATGAACAAATAATCAGTCAACCACAACAAAAATGATTTTTCGACTGGTATTGTTGTTTTAATTATTTTTGCTCTTTTCCCAACACTTAAAAAAAATAACTTAAAGAAACAAAGCTATTTTACACAAGAGGCAAAAACAAAGAACAGAATAACAATAACAATTGCTACATTTCTGACACCCCTGCTTAAAATGCCGGATAGGATCCGATAGAAACCAGACACGAACCTGATAGAAACCAGATAAGTATTCTATACGGGTCTATTCGGGCCCTATACGTAGAATTATTTTCAATCCGTAAACTTTACGGATCTATCCGGGTTCTATCAGGGAGATCTAACTAATCCTGTATTTTAGTAAAGACCACAGTTACCATCTATCCGGGTCTATCCGAGACGCGGAACCATAAATTATTCTTTTCTGAGTCAAAAATATCATCTATCCGGGACTTATGTGGGACACGGAAACAAACATTCCTTTCCTCTAAGTTCAGAAGAAGCTTCTATCCGGGTTTATCCGGGACCTATCTGGGAGTTTACTGTTGAAAAAAGAAACGAGTTCTACACTTTACGATCCGGGTCTATCTGATGGGACCTATTCGGGACATGAAAACAGATATTCATTTCCTCTCATCAGACCAAATGAAGTGTCTATCCGGATGTATCCGGGACATATCTGGGAGTTTACCGTTGAAAAGAGAAACAAGTCCTACACTTTACGTTTATGCGGGTCTATCTGGGACCTATTTGGGACACGAAAATAGATATTCATTTTCTCTAAGATAATGAAGTATCTATCCAGGTATGTCCGGGAACTGTCTGGCAACTTACCGTTGAAAAAAACAAGTCCTACAGTTTGTGTTTATCCGGGTCTATCCGGGACTTATTTGGAACATGGAAACAAAAATTCATTTTCTCGAAGTTCAAATGAAGCGTCTATCCGGGTCTATCCGGGACCTATCTGGAAGTTTACCGTTGAAAAAAGAAACACGTCCTACAGTTTACGTTTATCCGGGACCTATTTGGGACACGAAAACAAAAATTCATTTCCTCGAAGAGCAAATGAAGCGTCTATCCGGGCGTATCCGGGATCTGACCGGTAGTTTTTTCATCGCAAAATTATAAAGTTCCGCAATGTACACTTACCCTGGTCTATCCTGGACCTATTCGGGACATGGAACCAGAATTTTATTTCCTGTGTAGTCAAAAAGGTTGTCTCTCTGCGTCTATCCGAGGCCAATCTGGGAATATTTCCAACGATAAAGAGATCAAGTCCGATAAAGTATGTTTTATCGGGACTATCGGGGACCTATCCGGGACGTGGACCCAGAAATTGATTTCCTGTGTAAATTTAACAGCTTGCTAGGTAAAAATCCATTAGCAGCTTCGAAATTTCACCACTAGTTGGGAATGTTACAGTCGACATTTAAAAATTCCCAACAGAGTGGGATTTTGCCTTTCGTCGCAGAAAGTTACCACGTTGGTGCAGGGTCCTTCTATTTCCCACGCCTGACGATGCAAAATTTCGTTGATTTTTTTACAGTGTATATTGCGTCCTTAGTTTTCTACAAATGTATTTTACATTTGATCACGTGACTATGTGTGCGGGATTTTTAAATTAGTTATTCTAAAAATACCCAATTGACATACAGAAACAACTAATATTGAGCAATTAATCAATTATTCGTCATTATTTATCACTTTCTTGAACAAATTATTTAAAAAAGTATATACGTGTAAATTATACTTCATAATCCGCAACGTTTTCGAGCATGTGGAACATGAGTATAGGTACGACAACATGGTATTCTAATCTATAAGTAATCCTTCCCGCGCTTGTTAATTACTGTTATATATTTTTCGAATTGCAATCTCGAGTGTTATATCTTTTGCACACATTCCTGTAGATATAGTGATTATAAACAGAAGTTAGTGAACCATCACTGACATCAATCATATTAATATAATAATGAAGCATGTAGAATTTATAGGTCAAGAATTCAAAATATTTATATAATTCCAAATATCATTTGTGTGAATAAATATTAAATTTTTATGTATAAATATAATACCTCCGACGCAAGTTACATGAACATGCAATAAACATTAATTTATGAATGGTGGACTTTTCCGAGTCTCGAGTTCTGGAGTTTAATTCACAAAAATTATATTACATACTCTTTATACCAAGAAAATTACAAATAATGAAGATTGTATACATTATTTAAAAAAATTATATAATATTTATTCTTAATTGACATACATATTCACTTTTACTTTTATACGCTTTAAATTTATATCTTTCTATGGGATATTGGCTATCCTTGATTTATTTATCTTTAGCATCATTTTAGAAAAAAATTTAATGATCAGGAACAGTGCAACAGATTTCAAGTCTTAAGGCCATGTGACGAGTGGGTCACGTGACCAAGCTAGTCCGCAATTATTCATTGTAAACTTACGTCCAAAAGAAATAAGATATCACGCTTAAAGTTTGGGAAATGAAAAAGGAGACACTAAAGTTCACGGCTCTGCTATTTTTCGGTGGAAATTTTGAAGAAAAAAATTTCCGACTAAAATAAAACTGGAAGCTTTATCGATACTTTTCATTGTAAACTTACGTGCACACGGAATGAGATATCGTTTTGAAATTTTAGCACGCTAATTAGAAGGCTCTTATGAAGGCGGCTTTGGTCCAAAATATTTATGATTGTGATTTTTTTTTTTTACTAATTACAAAGAAGTTAGTCTAGCATACGTATCCGCTGTCTCAGAGCAGCACTATCGCAGCAAGCAGACAACTAACACTGACACGTACCAGTTTTGTGTGGAACAATCATCGCCGCAGAACTTTTCTAGCATTGGAAATTTCAGAGAATTGTAGTGCTTTCAAGGCAATTCTAGTGACTCAATTAAAATTCAGGTAGATTAAAAAAAATTCATAACAATCAGGTATAATTAGGTTTAACGAAAAAATTTAAGAAAATGCCAGCAATTTCAAGAGAATTCCAGAGAATTCAAGCGAGGTTTAGCGGATTAAATAGAACCTCAAAGAATTCAAGGGAATTCGACTAAATTAAAAATAATGCTAGTAAAATATAAGAAACACAAAAGAATTTAAGAGTATTCAAGAAAACTGAAAATAATCAAGGGGAGTAAAAAAATTCAAGAGAATACAGGAGTATTCATGGGAATTCTAAGAAATATAAGATAATGCGATATCATAATATACGATAGTGCGACTAGCACATGCTAGTGAATTCAAATAGATTTAAGAGAAGATCAATTCCATACTATTAATTTGCCAGAATATTATTTGTCAATGGTGAGCTGTTTTAGAAAAAAATACTTTTTTCAAAACTCGTTCCCTTTACTTTTTCAAATTTTAATGTATTGAAATGTTTTATTAAATAAATTTTCATATTGAGATTTGTAAAATTATGTAACTATGTACACATTTGTTCAACACTTGTTTTTAACTCAAAATTAGCTTCTTCGAATGCTTATTTCTTTTTCTTCTGAACACGTATTTTTTTCTGGGAAAATTTTGTTTGATCCATTACTGTTTATGTCTTTAAATGAAAATAAATTTTTCAAATGTTAAGAATTTTGAATTAGTTCGAATTTCTATACTGACGTGAGGAATGCCGGCTATTGAATAGTTAGACGAATGCATTCAAAACTTTTCAAGTAGGATATTTGTGACTTAGAATATTTTCAATTTAGGGAATTTTAGTTTACAAAAGCTTTCAAGTTGTAAGTTTTTTAAATTCTTATCTCAGTTTTGTGAAAGATGTTAAATCCTCAAAATTAAATTACTTCAAATTTATTTTCAATCAGAAACGAATACAGCTTGACGCAATAGGATCTGATCAATATTCTATCAAATGTTCGCAATTCCAAGCCTCAACTTTAACTAGCTCAAATTAAAATAATGCCATATCAAAAAACTTTTCTTTATATATTATAAAATAAATAGGGAATAAAATATTGTCCAGTGAAAATAATATTTCACAAAATTCCTTAATTAAATAGGTAAGTTCTCTTGAAAACTAGGTCTTGACTCTCTCCCATAACTTCTTCTTTTATAATAAAAAAATTGTATAAGCAATGAGGAGAGCATTCGACTAGAAAATCGTTGTGGGGATACGAACAGAAGAGATAACATACTAGACAAAGAAAGCAAAAGCAGAAGAAGATAGACAAAATGCAAAATGATTTTTTTAGGAAATAGGAAAATATATTGGAAATGGAAGTACGCTATTAAATATAATGATCACAGGTGGTGATACTTCAGTAGTAGATAAGTGTTATTCAGAGAATATATTTAAAGACTACTATTATGGTAATGATAAATTATAGTTCTGAGTACTTTATATAATTGATATTGATAAGTGATTATTATTATAAATCAGTAAATAATATGTATATGTAATGGACGCAGGCCGTGACAATGTCATCCCAGGATATCCGATTGGTACCACCAGCATAGCTCTCAATTAATGTCTTTTTCATTTTATTATACATTTCTATAACAAAAATAAAAATGAAAAAAAGTTGCAATTACATCCCGCATATTGACAACTTGCTTAATTATATTTTCTCTTCATTAACTTATTCTGAATATTGAGAACAAAACTTTAAGGACATGATGATGTTTAGGCAGCTTTTTTCCACATGAGAAAATTGCATGTTAAAAAAAAGTTTTTTTTTAATATTATGATGCCTAGTGGAAACATTCATTTTTGAAGTTGAGTCTGCCGTAATCACAAACTCCGAAATTCAATCACATAAAATACTACAATTTCATAATTGCACAGCATTTTATTTTCACGTAAGCACACATTCAAGTGCAATTGAAAGTCTTTCAATCAAAATATTTTCCTTTCATAATTACTGATTTACAATGTGTATCACGGATTTCCTACAATTTTCGTTATCCGAAGGTAACAAGAGAAGTTATTATTGATAAAGGATTTATCTTGTAATATATTCTTTTAATATACATATACTTATACTGGCCTTGAAAATCTTATTCGGGAAAATAATTAAGTTAAACATACAAACCGTTATAAAAAAAACCGGTTATGTTTACGAAAACATCCTGTACTTTCTAGTTATAGTGACATATGTAACCTACAATATCATTCGAAACGTACAATGTTCTCCAAATACTGAACAAACATTTTTATGGCAAAATGCAGTGCCAATTCTAAATAGCATACCCTTCAGTGTTTTTATGCGCGTTTTTATTTGTTCTGGAGATCTAAAAAAACGATGACTCTTCAAATCCTCGAAGAGCGTTTTCATTAATTCAGCACGACGATATTCCTTTCCAACGATTTTCATAATTATTTGTCGTTGTTTCAGCATTTTTAGAAACAAATTGGTTTACATGTTTACAGTTGAGACGCAATTTTATTTCATGTTTTTACATAATCATATCATATTACACTTTAAACGATACCCACCTGAAAAAGTGGACGAAAAAAGGACGTAAAAAAGTACGTATAAAAGGAAGTTCAAAAGTACTTATGAAAGGACGCACTAAAGGACGTACAAAAGGACGTACAAAAGGACGTCCCGAATTGGGATACAAAATGACGTACTTTGCTACGTCCTTTTATACGTCCTTCATTACGTGCTTTTGTACGTCGTTGGTACATCCTTTAGTACGTTCTTTGGTACCTCGTTTCTGACGTCATTTCCTATTTGAAGAAAAATTCTCTAAAATTCGACCGCAAATTTTGATGGAAAAAAATTTGAACTTTGAAATTGTTTAAACAATTTTTGTTCAAGTAAATTGTTTAAAAATTCTAGGTGGAACCTTGCACCACATACTTTAGGCAAGTTTGCTGCAAACTATTGTGCTATCTGGGCTAATGTAGGGTGGTTTCCCCTAAATGAAAGGAACAAATTAAACATACAAAAGTGTACATTTTTTCATATTTTCGTACGGCCAGGTAAAGTCGGTAGAGTTAGTTTAGGGAGAGTTGAGACAAGTTTCTCCATCCAGTGGTCGCCGCTGTACCGGAACTTTGCCATTTTCATGGGGCGCGAAAAGTTTGAACAGTGTAATTTTTTATAAATTCCTTTGTTTATGAAAATTTTGATGTATATGTGTTTCAAGGTAAATAATAATAATTCCTCACCTTAATAACTAACCCCCTGATGATCTCTAGTAGAGTCAAAGATATTTTTGGTAGAGTTGTTTCGCTGTTTGCTCGGATTTTAAACTTTCTGCTGAAAGTGCTGAAATGATATTAGCGCCTCTAGCGGTTGAATTTTCGGTGTCAACTTGACTTTTTGATTCTATTGTACATTGTCACACGTGTGATTATATACCAAATTTACTGCATTTATAGCAATTTTCTTTTAAAAAAAAAGTTCGATATGTGCTTTAATAGTTAATAAGTGTAATGAAAATGCCAAAGATTTGTTGAACTTTTAAAAAATATTAATTTATACCAGAATGAGCCGGAAAGTTGAACTAGTGTCACTAGTATCTACGTTAATCGAAATTAATTAACAAAGATTCAGTGATTAATCTTAGTCGTAATCTAAATATCCTAATTTTCTAGTTTTTTAAATATGTGTTTTAATTTTTTGCTGATAGTTTAAATTTGGTGTGTTAAGATCTGCGGTGCGACAAGTTTCATCGAAGATTATAATGTGTAGTTGTTGTTTACTTATTTTACTAATAAACAATTAGTGAGAATAAATGAATGAAATACTCATTTTCGGTGTTCGTTATAAAGCGATAATTATAGTTATTGTTGAAAATTAGTTTCCAATCCCAAAGTGAGGGAGTTTAAAATCGGCTTTTTAGGTTAGAATCGACAGTTGTCATCGTTGTCATGGCTCAGTCCTCAGCTAGTGGAACTTCTTCGAGAAGAATCATCAGAGAACATGATGTCAGTTCTTCTGGTTCAACGCGGAATCCGGATAGTGAATGGGAGACTAAAGAGGTTATTTTTTATATAAATTTATTATAAGCACAAAAAACATTTTTTTGCATTCGACATTTTTAGTGTACAGTTCTGGGAATTGCATAATTGTAAGCCCTTCTATTTCAAAATTTTGTAATTCATTCATTTTCAGTGTAGTACTGAAATTACTGTTTGTAATTCTGAACACGAAAATGTACAAAAGAAAGTTATATATATATATATATATATATAAATTAAGATTTAATTCTAGCAAATTAAAATTCAATTCTAGCAAAATCAGATTCTTCATTATAGCAAATTTAGATTGAATTATAGTAACTTTAGAGTGAATTCTAGAGAAATCATGGTCAGTTCTAGCAAATTACAATTCAATTCTAGCAAATTAAAATTAAAGTCTGGCAAATTAAAATTCAATTCTAGCAAATTAAGATTTAATTCTAGCAAATTAAAATTCAATTCTAGCAAAATCAGATTCTTCATTATAGCAAATTTAGATTGGATTATAGTAACTTTAGAGTGAATTCTAGAGAAACCATGGTCAGTTCTAGCAAATTACAATTCAATTCTAGCATATTCAATTCTAGCAACTTAAAATTCAATTCTAGCATATTAAAATTAAATTCTAGCGAATTAAAATTCAGTTATGGAAAATTAAAATTCAATTCTAGCAAATTAAAATTCAATTGTAGCAACTTAAGAGAGAATTCTAGAGAAATCATGTTCAGTTCTAGCAAATTGAAATTCAATTCTAGCAAATTCAATTCTAACAAATTAAAATTCAATTCTAGCAAATTAAAATTCAAGTCTGGTGAATTAAAATTCAATTCTAGCAAATTGAAACTAAATGCTATCACATTAAAGTTCAATTCTACTGAATTGAAATTCAATTCTAGAAAAATCAATTCTAGAAAATTCGATTCTAGCAAATTAAAATTCAATTCTAGCAAACTGAAACTCAATTTGAGCAAATTAAAGTTCAATTATAGTGAATTGAAATTCAATTCTAGCGAAATCAGATTCTTCATTATAGCAAATTTAAATTGGATCATAGCAACTTGAGAGTGAATTCTAGAGAAATCATGTTCAGTTCTAGCAAATTAAAGTTTAATGCTAGCAAATTCAATTCTGGCAAATTAAAATTCAATTGCAGCATATTAAAAATCGATTCTGGCAAATTAAAATTCAAGGCTGGCAAATTAAAATTTAATTCTAGCAAATCAAAATTCAATTCTAGCAAATTAAAGTTCAATTCTAGCAAATTGAAGTTCAATTCTAGCAAATTAAAGTTCAATTCTAGCACATTAAAGATCAACTCTAATTAATTAAAATTCAATTCTAGCAAAATCATATTCTTCATTGTAGCAAATTTAAATTGAATTATAGCATCTTTAGTGTGAATTCTAGCGAAATCATAGTCGCTTCTAGCAAATTAAAATTCAATTCTAGCATATTCAATTCTAGCAAATTAAATTTCAATTCTACTAAATTATAACTCAATTCTATCAAATTGAAGTTCAATTCTAGTGAATTAGAGTTCAATTCTATCAAATTAAAATTTAATTATAGCAAATTGAAGTTAAATTCTAGAGAATTAAAATTCAATTCTAGCAAGATCAGATTCTTCATTATAGCAAATTTAAATTGAATTATAGAAACTTTAGAGTGAATTCTAGCGGAATCATGTTCAGTAACTGGTTCACAAGTTGAATGAAGACGATTTCGATCGTCGCGTTGAGTTTTCTGAAGACATGATGGCACGCATAGTTTAAGATCCTAACTTTCCATAAAACAAAGCTTTTTCAGATGAAGCAACTTTCCAACTTCATGAAACTTTGAATAGACATAATTGCAAATATTGGGCAGATGAAAATCCCCACTGGATGCCAGAAGATAAATCGCAGTATCCGCAGAAATTAAATGTTTCGGCTGGAATACTTAACAATGAAATTATAGGACCATTTTTCATTGATGATAACTTAAATACTCAAAACTATGAAGCTATGCTTCGACATTTAATAGTTCCTGCAATCAGAGAAATATGGTTTCAGCAGGACGGTGCAGCTGCTCATTATGGACGAGACGTTCGCGCTTACTTAGGGAGGTATTTGTTGATCAGTGGATAGGGCGGAGGTGCACAATTGAATGGCCAGCTAGGTCACCTGATTTGACGCCTCTAGATTATTTTTATTGGGGTTATATGAAGGATCGGGTATTCAAAACAAAACCCCAAGATTTGGATGAATTACGGCAAAGGATCATAGACGAGTCAGCTCTCATTTCCACTGAAATGATCCAAAATACTATTGATGCTTTTTATCATCGATTAGCTTACTGTCATGAGGTGAATGAAAAACAATTCGAGCACTTCAAATAAGACGTTGTGCTGATTAATGCTAATAATCAAATGTGAGAGGCGAGGGGACTCACTTAAATCTAGCACCCCAATCGTGAGAGGTGAGGGGACTCACGTAAATCAAGCAACCTGATCGTGAGAGGCAAGGGGACTCACGTAAATCAAGCACCCTGACCGCGAGAGGCAAGGGGACTCATGTACATCAAGCACCCCAAAGGGAACAGATTTTACCACGTTCACGTCGTTGTTCCTGCGTAACGCTGAATGTAAAAAAATTGACCTGAAAATGACCTTGAAGGTCAAGCTCAAGGTCAATTTTAAGGTCACCAATGTATTCCTCATTAAAAGTTACTCCAAGAATGAACTCGACGTTTTTCGTAAACACCTCAGCCACAGCAGTACAGATTGGACCCACCCAATACCTGGGTCAAGCCTAATAACCTTCAGCGGAAATTCAAGGTCACTCTTGACCCACGACCTGAGTGCATGTTTGGACGTAAAATTGCCCGCTCTTTCGCTCGCCGTTGTCAAAAATAGGGATTCCCATTTAAAAAACAAAGTTGACCTTGAAATACTCTTGAAGGTCAAGCTCAAGGTCAAATTCAAGGTATCCACTAGATTCCTAGTTAAAAGTTAATTCAAGAATGACCTTGACCTTTTTGAAAAATATTTTACCTGGAAAATTATTGAGGTGTTTCGTTACTTTTTGGACAGCCTGTATATTAACTCACTCCAAGTGAAAAGTGAACAAAAAGTTGAAAATTTCAGAAAAAACCGCCATTTCTAGCATTATTCCCGTCTACAGCCGACGGGGAATAAACGGCGTAAGGGAATAAGGGAGTTGGGGAATAGGTGAGACTCTACTGTATATACTTTTTTTTCTATTTTTCCCAGCATGTCGGAACTTATTTTTGGAACGACCCTCATACATTTGTGAGGGGTAAGCTGCGCGCCCTTAATTCTGTATGTATTTTGAATGATAATGAACTCAACTCAAGCGAATATTGAACCTCACTTCAAGTGAATAGTGAGCGTCACTTCAATTCAATATTAATATAATTTCTGCAGCGGTCGAGTTGATAGTTATAAGCTAATAATTGTGCTTGTTGCAACACCCACCTCAAAAGTTGACGTTTTCATGCTTCTAAGTGGTGCCTAAAGGACCTTATTTGAGCTCACTGTGTACGAATCAATTTTCGCGCATGCGCAGTTTGAAGCTTACTTTAGGCATTGGTGAAAAAAGTGCGCATGCGCACTTTCGAGATGAGGCACTTCAGACACTAGCATTGGTAACTTTGAACACTGGTGTTGGTATCTTCTTGAAATAAATTTAGATTTATCTTGAAAAAATCTTGTAATGATTGAAGTATTGTTTTTAGGGTTTCGTAGCCGTTTTCGCCCGTCGTGCAAAAGGGGATAAGCGACTAGATTTGGCACAGCAAAAGGCCTGCAAAATTCATACTCGCACACAATCACCTATTTTTCGCACTCGTATCACAAATAACTATTTTGATTTTTGTTTATGTTAACTGTCGCTTTCTTGAACAAACTCGATATACTTTTCTAATTCAAGAGATCTCACTTTCCATTATGTATCTTTAAAAAACCAATATACATCAAAATAATTCCCCAAGAAACATGAAATGCGTACATGAAGATAAAATGCAAATTTAACGGATTTAACCGAATTCCCTTGAAATACTTTTACCCGTTTTGAAGGTAAGTAAGTAATTTGAAATCCCTTGAATATGAATTTAATTAAACTTTTTCATTAAAGTTCTCGAAGTTCTGTAAGAAAAAACGTTTAAATCTCTCGAAATCTAGGAAGTCCCTTAAATTATTTTAAATTATTGGAGATTCAATAAAATCCCTTGAATATTATATGATATTCATTAAAATATCTTAAAAATATCTTAAAACTCCTCTCTCGTCTGTATTTTTCTTCAAAACCCATCTTGAATCTATAATATTAGGTCCTTTACTACCCATTGTTATTTTTCATCTTTCAACTACCGTATAAACATGCTTGTCTTTTATCTTATTAAGTTCTGCTCCAATAGCATCGACCCATTGTTGTCTCTCTGGAGAGTTGATAGCCTTTCTGTAGGTTTGTGGATCACCCTGAATTTTCGCTAGTAATGCGTGATACTTGAGATCGCTAAGCTCTCGATCATACTTCCCTGCTGAAAATATGTGCATGGGGCCCATGGGAAATTCGGACCCAAGTCACCCAAGACCCAAGTGCCCCAAGACCAAACTGCGCAATTTAAAATAAGTGCGTGTAGGGGGTTTGAATTAAGTGAACTTTAAAATAAGCGGTCTTTAAAATATACGGAAGTTTACTGTAATTGGTTATACGTCAGTTACGAGAAGTCCTTTTATTGTTGCTGCGGTGAAATTGTGGAACTCGTTGCCACATTTACTACATCAATCTTATTTGTTTTGATGTTATATGTTTAGCTGTATGAGGTATATTTTATTCACTACTTTAATGTGCCATGATGCATGTGACTATATTTTCTGTACTGTATATTTATTTATTGTAGTATTTATTTGTGCTGCTATTGTTACATATTTTATATATTTATAAATGTACATATGCCATATTGTTCATAAGGGTTCCCCCTACGAACTTGATAATAATAAACTAAACTATCACATCAAAAACGTTATAATTATAGAGCTAGGCTTCGCAGTTGACATAAAAACGAAGGATAGACATATAAGCATGTTTTTTTCAGTCAGTATCAATTATAATCTTTAGTATGTTAGTATTGCAATTTAAACTGCACCATGTATTGAAAAAGTGCCAAGGGCCAATACTGGAAAAAAAATTTTATCAGTCCTGTCACATTTCAAATATATATAACTGTAGGGAGAAAAACGCGAATAAGCTAAAAAAGGACTAATTAATTACTAAAAATGTATGTCCAATTGCAAATTTTTCAACTTTATAAAAAAGTCAACTTTGGGAAATCCTGAAAGAGTAAAGAGGCAATGGATGGCTCCTACAAGCAATAAAAACAATATATGCTGGTAGCAAAGCGAGTGTAAGGTTTAATGGGAAACTGAGTAACTGGTTCGATATTATGCAAGGTGTTAGACAGGGATGCGTTATGTCCTCATGGCTATTTATAATATTCATGGAGAAGTGTCTAAGAATGGCCCTCTTCGACGAAGAAGGTGTGGATCTCAGGACACTGAGGGTACATCGGTTAGCGTTCGCAGATGATAAGGTTGTTATGACAGAGTCAATCGAAGACTTGCAAAGAATGTTGAGCAAACTGAATAAAAGCATAAAGAACATAGGCCTCAAAATTAACGTAAATAAAACAAAAATTGTATGGGGTTTGAAGGAAAGGGTGAGAAAACAATGTGCAACATTGTCCTCAATGATGAAAAAATAGAGCAAGTTGATAAGTACGTATATCTGGGTAGCCTATTCATTAGTGACGGAAAGATAGATGGGGAGTTAGATAGGCGTATAATCTAGGGTAAGAAGGTTATCGGTAGAGCAGGGCTAATTATCAGAAGTAAAAATATATCAAGTACAGCTAAAAGGACAATACATAATTCTATATTTATACAGACTGTGTTGTACGGTAGCGAGACCTTGACCTATGAAGAAAAGGATAGGAGTAAAATTAACGCGATTAACATGAAATTCCTGCGCATGATATGCGGCAAAACACTGATGGACAAAGTGAGTAATGTGTCATTTTTTTGGATGACAGTTACTCCCAGTGGGACCCTGCGGTGGTTGTTAACCTTTAGTTTTAGATATATATTAGGGTGATACAAAAATGTTTCATGCCAGATATCAACATGAAGTTTCCCATGTAAATTGCATAGGGAAAAATCACTTTTTAGAATTTTTGGAATAATTTGGTTTGAGAAAATGTTACTCAAAGGTATAGAGTATATATCGAATTTCTTCATTCTTTTAGTTTAATAATGTTGGCCTTGTGAAGAAAAGGTGAAAGAATCAGGATTCCCAGGTCGTAAAGTAAGAATGTATAAAAAGTTTTCAATAGCTATTTCGGACAAGGCGAAACAGTTCTAAATTCAAGTCCATAAAGTGGGGTCAAATTGGGATAGAAAATGGGTCAGAAAAAAATGGTTCAAACAAACGGTTGAGAATCAGGAAGCGGCCCACGCCTGCAAATCAAACGGTCCAAATTGCTTAAAATAGTACCGGCCCCCCGGGATTTTCCCCGAAATCCCACCTTGCCAATTCAGGCCTGCTATGAAGGCATATTATATCAGAAACAAGGCGCGAAGACCAGACTTTATCAAAACGGAGTCATTACATTCTGAAGATGCAAAAGTACTTCAACCTTTCGGATTCCGTGCGTATCGAAACTATTATAGTTAATATAGAAGGAGTAAACGTAGCGCACGTATCACGATTATATTTCTCTCTTTTAGAAATCTATTAAATTTAGCTTCTCGCAGTGTGTTGCTACGAATCTTTCTTCATTTTTTCTTCTATTATTTACTCACATTAATTTATATATATGTAGGAGCGAGCGAACGTGAAACAAAAAGCAGTCAGAGGAGATTTTTTACAGTTTAGATATGAGATAAGAGGTGAAAACAAAGGGTACGCATACATTTTTTGAAGAACAAAAGAGGATTGGTATCGCCTTAGTTTGACCTAAGGAAACGAGGGTCGGGAGATTATCTTTAGGTTGCTTATCAACTCTATATATTATCGAGCTATCGACTTTCGATGAAGAAGAATGTCCCTGTTATGAAACACTGCGACATTCTGAGATAAAATTAGATAATAATCAGACTATTGTGCACCCAGGAATAAAATTTTGTTCATTCAACAAAATCATTTTATTGGCCGAATTTGGTTCAATTCAGAAAATATTTTGGTTAAATAAACAAAATTTTCGTTTAGTTGACCAAATTCGTTTGCTTCAATCAACCAAAGTTTTTGGTTCAATCGTAGGGTTACCAGATCACCTCTTTCGAAAATACGGACACCTGGAAATTATTAACCTAACCTGACGTGAAGCCTACCATTATATATACTAGACTATTATGCGCGCGCAAAAGCGCGCGCTAACTTTCACCTTCGTTTTTCTTATATACTCAATTTTCGAATAACCATTTATTTGTTAACATTTTTTGACCATCAAATTCTTGCTGAAATTATATACTAGGAAGGTAGGGATACACCGTGAGAGCCAAAGCAGCGTTTGCAAATTTGACTAGCCAGGTAGCTTGATTTCCAAGTGTGCGAGAATTGCATTGACAAATGCTTCCGTTTGAAATTTTGCACCTGTGAGACAGGAACCTCGTCAGCACCTTAAAGAACTGAGGTGCATACAAGCCTTTCTTTATATTTCTGAAAGAAATTTTAATCTCAATTTGCATCGAAATTGATGCAGCTTGGAATTTTCAATTCAAATGTAAGTATTTATTAATTCCAACCCTTTTATCGAAAAATAAACGAGCATTTTGGCGTTGCAACTTCTTGCTGAGTGAGCACCTGGTGTTGTTTTGGTATTTTCCACGTGCTCGTACTGTCTGGCTATGGTGGGAAGTATGTAAAGGCGAAAGCGAGACGGACTTATGGAAGAATAGTGTGGAATGAGAGAGAGAGAGAGGACAGCGTGTAGAGTGCTGAGGCTTGCAATCGTCGCGGCAGCGTAGCTACATGCAAAGAATGCGACGGCGATGTTTGGAGTGTCGGACGTTCGCACGTGTGTGACCACATAGCGAGTGCAACTATACCCTTGTTATTTTCAGGTTCTCTTACGTCTTTTTAATTTAGGTCCTTGAGGCTGATGCATCCAAATTAATTTTCCTTTCCCTCAATTCTATTTTTTTATCTTTTGATCTTACATTCTACGTACAGTGTTTCATTTAGGCTCAGGTGCATACTGATCATTCCGTAAATTCATACAATTCCCTTGCGCAATCCACCCTCATGTTATTGAATGCCTCGGGGAAGAGGAAACAAAATTTGAATACCTGTGTAAAATTAAAAAGCATATTTTCGTCAGAGAATAATTTTATTTCTTGATTAAAATAATCTCTAAGGTCATTACCCTTCTCATTCGCAAGTTGGCTCTCTTTGAGTCCCCGGGAGCTTAGAATGCTGCGTAAGCGTGCCGACAGTAAGCTCTCAGGTTACAAGAGAGCAGAACGTCCCTTGAAACTCATATAGAGTTTTGAATCAAGGTGGCTTGAAATAATATTTCGAGCCACATTAATAATAAAAAAAAAAAAATGGAGATTCGCTCGTCACGAAAGGATCTAAAAATTTTTATTAATAATTTTCAGATAGAAAGAGTAGATTGTTTTTTAATCGTAAAAAATAAGATTGAGAATACAAAATTAATTTTTTGGAGAAAACGACACAAAAGCTATCATAATGTTTTATTTAACAAAAATTTTCGCCTTAATTATATCTACAAATTTGCTTTAAATCACTTCACGCTACGATGCATTTGGATCGCATTTTGGAACAAATCGTGTCCGAAGCACGAAATACGTGATAACAATGTATTCGTTAGAGCCGAAGGAGCTTTAACAAAACAGAATTCACAATAAACATTACAGTTGTCGATGCTTCGACCTGTAATTTTAAAAGGTCTCTGCACAAATATAGGAGGTATTTTGAATATGTCCTGCAAATATGAACTCATTTCAATAATATCTGGCCGAGTTAGAACGATTTAAGTTTTAAAATTTAATTAAATCACGGAGAAAATTTTTTTGAATATTTTGTTTTTATTATTAAAAATAAATATTTGGCAACTAAAATTCTAATAGGAAAAAGTTTCACATCCTTATCCTCTACAATTCCACATTTTCAAAAAATTGATTTTTCGATTTTAAAAATTTTCTTTTTTTGAGACGATCGGACAATACTTTTATGCGTTTTCGAGCGTCGGGATGGTTCTTGCATCTAGCAGGTCAATTTCTCATAATTTTAAAAGGGGATTATATCATACCTGTATCCTTCCGCGACCTATTGACCTATTGTTTTGGTTATTGCTCCAGTGCTTTGGAGTGTCTTTGAAACCGGATTAATAATGATGGGTCTCGTTGTTACATTAATTATGTTAATATTTCGGGTTATAGCTGCTGTTACATATTCTAAATCTAAGCTGTCATGATCGCTGTCAGTTATGGTTGGGTTGGCCATTTGATTTTTAATTGTACCCGACCAGCGTTTCATTTATTTTTTATATCTTGTCGAAATTTTCATTAATGGGACATCCTCTACATTTTTGTTTAAGGTTTCTTTATTCTTATAGCTGGGAAATCCTATGTAAAGTTCCTATCGAGGTTTCTGAATTTTACTCCAAATTATATTGGAATTTTCATTTACTATTTTAATTATTTACTCGAGATGGATAATGTTTGATGCATCTTGCTCACCCCTGATATTGAAGACAAGGGGAAGTGTTTCAGCAGCCTCCTCCGCTGCTTCATACAGAAACGCTACTTTCCCTACTTCTTCCTGTTTCCTGACCATTTTAAGAAGAAAGTTCGTCCGTTAGCGACTATATGTGCTGTACCCAGAATAATCCTGTTGTGAAGACATTTAAGATTAAGTATTCCGCGACTACCTTGACGGCGTGAGATGTAAAATCGCGAAGCAGACGATTTAAGGTGCATGCTTTTGTTCATGTGCATAACTCTTTGTAACCCAATATCGAGGGATCTGAGCTCGTCCTTCGTCCATGGAACCACTACAAATGAATAGAGTACTACCGAAACGGCAATAATGTTCGTTGCAGATACCTTGTTCCTCGCCGACAGTTCGGAAGACTGAATATGTCGGATAAGACGTTTGTATCTGCATCGGAGAGCATTCTTTATAGATGTTACGTCCAGAATGCGGCTTTGTGTTAAGCCCAGGTATGTATAGGTATCTCCAGCATCAAGGTGTCGTATAGCTGATATATATATATATATATTTCTCTCCAAATAAAAAAAAATGTTTCTCTCTCTCTCTCTCTCTCTAGGTTTCGGTTTCTATTCCCTTCGAATAGAACTGAAGGGCCTATGACAAAGCCACCGAACGCGTCCTCCGGTTGCGGATAGAGGGTCCCTGTACCAAGCTGTCAGATATTCCTCTTTGAGCATACTTGGATGTGAGCCTGAACAACTCAGATTTATGCGGCTTGTTCCCAACACCAATCCACGACGGCGATTCGACATTCGAGTATACACATTTCCTGCTGATAAAAAAATTCAAATTAAAGGAAAAAATAATAGCTTAGGGCCCATGCCAACCGACGAACGAAATGTCTTATCAACATCCACTGGTGACGTCGTAGCAATAGTGGAAAGAAGTTATTGTCTCCGTGGGATATATAGAGTAAGATCTGGCTATGAAAGTCGGGTGAAAATAAACATGTACAGCGAGGCTGTTGAAGATATGACTCCAGAAGAATGCGCGGAGGCTCCTCTGGGAAACAAAAATCGAATTAATAAGAATTTTGGAATAGTCAATGTGAATGTCATTTATCCACATCATTAATTCAATCAAGATAATGTCAATCTTAAGTATAATACTATTGAAGTTTCGAGGTAAGATCATAGTGTTACAACTAACTGGTAAATACATTGAAGAGTTATTGTGTTATCGCTCTCAAGGCTGCATTCTTTCGTCAATATCCCAGATTTTTTCTCAGAAAGAGGCAAAAAAAGGTGACTTTCATTCCCCCATGAAACCATTTTACGAGAAAAACTATTACAGGCTTATAAATAATAATTTATATAATTTTTAAATAAATGATATCAACCTGCAGTAGATACAAAAACATTCCTCAACGTTGATATGCATCAGTTTGCAACAATGAAGAAGCATTTCTGTATTTGAATAAAGTATGTATATTCAGTCAACAATAGTTTCAGAAAGAATATCACGAAATTAGTTAATTAGTTTTAATAAACTTTTTTATCATATGCCTTCTAAAGTACGACCGCTAGATAATCGTGTCTGTCAATAAAAACTTTAAGATTCTGAAACATAGGCTTCGATGCAAGGTTTGTGCGAATAAGGTTTGATGTAGTTTTAATAAAAAACTGTGGACAAAACAAGATAAGAGTTCACAACGGATAGAATTTGATGGTTTGGTGCAATTTTGTTGTGATTAGGATTGAATAAAATTTTAATAATAGATAAATTCTCAACGAAAAATGTGATAGTTTATATGTCAACCAAGAATAAATTCAAAAAAAGTAAAATCTGCAGCCAGTATAATGAATGTTCAACAAAATAGTTCAAATCTTGAACAAGTACTTGAAGTTTCAACAAAAAAGAATTGATTCTCTATAAATAATGTAATAGTTGAATGGTCAACTAAAAACGATCAATTTTCAATGAAACATAGAATAATCAAATTTTCAGTGAAAAGAATTAATTATTAACCAATTAAAAAAGAAACTTCAACAAAATACTAAAATCTTAAATCAATAAAATCGAAGTTCAGCAATGTAATTCAACCAAGTAGATAAATTTCACCCCAAAAAAATTAATTCACCACAAATAATTCAAAAGCTTAATAATATGATCTGAATTCAAATAATTAATACTATATTAAACCAATTTTTAGGCTCCAATAAATTATGATGAGATTTTCTTAACAGAGACAATTAGATCATGAACACCGTTGTTGGTCATTAATTCAATTTTATTAATTTCTTTTGAAAATTTTTAACTATATGATGTTTTTTACTTTAAACAACTGAAAAGATTCAAAAACTTTTTTTACCGATTACATTTTTCAACAATATAACTTCGTGTACTTTAATACGGTTATTAATTATAAAAAATGCAGACTTTCCATAATAATGTTGCCTTTTGCAACTTGTAATAAATGCATTTATGGAGAATGCCATAAGTGCATGCGGCAATGATTATTTCAAAAGTTATCAACAATTCAAAACATTAATTAAATAATCATATAAATGATATATAATATTTGCAAGATTTTCAAGAAGTAGTTTAATTTGTTCAAAGTTCAAAATGTACTCTGAAGACTTTTTTTCGGGACTTTTATAGATTTTATAGATTTTAAGTAGTACATATCAATTTTCAGTCAGAAAACAATTTTGAAACAGTTTAGCGATGATATCTTCTTATTTCATACTGGAAACTATTGAAAGTGAACAATTTTCAACAATATGAATATTGTTCCGATAACACATTTATAAACTTAGAGGTTTTGTTTTGGGCTTCAAATCTTTGGAATTTATTATAAGATCTATGTTAATGTGTGAATAAGTCTATTAAAACAATAAGGATTTTTTGAGATTTGGAAAGGTTTTTCTCATAGTAGATTTCAAGTAGTACAGACCAATGTTTAGTCAGGCGATTATGTTGAAACAGTATCGTGAGATAATCTTTTTACGACATTCTAATAACTATTAAACGCAACTTACTTTTGCACCTAGAGGGTTTGTTTTGGACCTGAAATATCTGAAATTTATCCAGGTTTATGCCCATATATGTATAAGTCTATGAGGATAAAAAATTTTCTTTTATAGTAGATTTTAAGTAGTACAGATCAATTTTCAGTCAGGCAACAATTTTGAAACAGCGTGGCGAGGCTATTTTCTTATTTCATACTGAAAACTATTAAAAGTGAACAATTTCTAACGATATAAATACAAATTTTTTCCAATTAAATTGTTGATGTTTTTTAAAAGGCTGTTTTTAGAAATTCCAACTTCAATATTGTTCCGACGACACATTTATAAACTTAGAGGCTTTGTTTCGGTCTTAAAACCTTTGAGATTTACCATAAGATCTATTTTAATATATGTATAAGTCTATTAAAACAATAACGATTTTTTGAGATTCAGAAAGGTGTTTTTTATAGTAACATTCAAGTAGTACAGGTCGATTTTTAGTCAGGCGAGTATGTTGAAACAGTATGGCGAGGAAATCTTTTATGTGATTCTAGTAACTATCAAAAGAGAGAAATTTTCAAATTTTTAAATAATATATTTTTTTATTACTTTAACGAAAAGAGGTTGAACATGATTGGGCTCAAAATCTCTCCCTGTAGAACTCCCTCAGTGACCGGCAATTCCTCCGAGAACTCGGAATTCTATTTATTTTTGAGCTCACCCCAATAAAAAATAGTTTTGACCAGATGTGAGAGTGATTAACCGATGGGAAAGCTCTTGAAAAATCCACCACAGTGGCATAGATATGTCTATTCTTTTTTTGTAAGTAAATTTGCGAAACAGATGTCAAGGTGAAAATATTATCCATACAGCCCCTACCACGGCGAAAGCCTGCTTAGGCTTCCGGAATAATGTGACACAACGACTTGTTTTTTATGTATCATGTGAGTTACAGATTTTGTCTATTCGAGAGGTATATATTCATTGTCAAGTATTTTATTAAAAAATGTTTCGAGATAAAAAAGCCAATTGGGCGGAAAGTTTTTGTGCAAATTATTTGAGATTTGATCTGGCCCCGGAGCCTCATTTAATTTACTTTTGTTGATTGAAAGAAAGATTTCGTTAGCTGTAACTCTGCTATCCAATAATGGATGTCGCACATTTGTAAGCAATGTCGGTTACAGACGTCTGAGAGGAAGTGTCAGATGGAAGAAGTTTTCACAATATTTTGTAGAAATGATCGCAGATTTTATTCTCAAACCTCTGAATCTATTAACAGGATCCCAGAATGTTTTGCTATCGTTGACAATCTCAAGGCTCATCAGAATATTATATTCAAAACTCGCTTTTTTTAGGTATCAGTGCTTGGTACGATTTTTTAGCTTTGGCATAAACCAACTCAGCCTCGTCTGAGAAATTAGCCCTGCTGGCTTCTTTCAACGCAATTGGAAGATATGATTTGCTTTGTCGACAGTCAGAATCAAACCAAGGTTTGTCACGGTGACATTTCTCAGTATAATTTTTTCTCACTGACCACATATCTGTTTTTTTTTGGCGCTGTATATAATAGCCTCGGTAAGGTTTGAATTAGGATAATCTATGTCTAATTTCTCAAAATTAACCTCGGGTCTGTGAGACAAGTACAATTTGTTCAAGTAGATCTCCCGTTTGTCGTCTGTCCATCTCAGATACATCAAGCTTTTATTTTTGTTCACATTCAGCGTACTTGAGTCACCACCTGAGGTGGAAGAGCAACACGAGGAGACTAAGACCGGGAAATGATAAGAGGTATGTGTGGATTGATCCACCTTGAAGTCTTCAAGTATACCTAATGCCTCAGTATTGCACCAAACCAAGTTATTGACACTTTTACCCCCTGCATTAACAAACGTAAAGTGGGCTGGATTTTCACCCGCGATCTACCATTCAAAAGATAAAACTCATTTACCTCCATCAGTTCTACCAATCCCAATCCCCTTCTGTTGTGCGCAACATCGTGAACCTACAGTTGAAATCGCCATATATAGTGATAGGAACGTTATTGTACTTCTCTGACAGAGCGCATAAGGTTTCTTCGATAAAAATTTGGAAGTAAAGACAAAAGCAGCTATTACAAATAATTTATTGGAACATTTCAGTTAAAAAAATTGTTCCAAGTAAAAAATACTTGAAGCTGAAATTAATATTCAAACTTTAAACTTGACCTTGGAGATCAAATCGAAGACTAGCTGAAATTAGAAGCCTTGAAAATGAAAAGTTTAAATATTAAAGCTTTTATAAAATTTGGCTGAAAGCTAGTAATTATTTATAAATTTTTATCAAATATAAGGATGCTGCAGTCAGCAAGTTGTAAAATTAGGTTTACCACCTCGGGCGAAAAAGCACATGTTTTAAAATTAAACGAAACATATACCCTCTCTTATTATTTGCCTGGTGACAAATTATCGTACACCGACGCAGTCCATCATAGTATTTCGACGGTGGACGATAAACCTATACACAAATAACCATATAGGCAACCCCATAGCCTCAAGGAGGAACTTCGCAGGCAAATTAAACAATTACACGATGATGAAATTATTCAGTCATCCTCTTCCCCTTACAGCTTACCAATACTACTAATTCCTAAGAAACCAGAATCAAGAGGTAACAAGCGTTGGAGATTGGTAGTAGACTTGAGAGACCTAAATGAAAAAACAGCAGGCGTCGCGTACCCACTGCCAAATATACTTCATATACTTGACCAGTTGGGTGAAGCAAATTATTTTTCAGTACTCGACCTGGCTATGAGATTTCATCAAATTCCAATGGATCCCTTAGACAGACATAAAACAGCTTTTTCGACCCCCTTTGGTCATTTTGAATACAACCGCATGCCATTTGGCTTGAAAGGAGGCCCTGCCACTTTTCAACGCTTGATGGATGTTGTTTTGGCTGGTCTTCAAGGTATAGACATGTTCATATACATGAACGACATTATAATCTATGTTGAAAGCTTGGAAGAGCATGAGAATAAATTTCATCCTCTTATAAGTCGTCTGCAAAGCGCAAACTTGAAATTGCAACCGGAAAAATGTTTTTTCCTAAAAAGAGAGGTATCAGATCTGGGGCACATCATCAGTAACCAATAAATTCGTCCTAATCCCGATAAATTTAACGCAGTAAAAAACCTTCCAGTCCCAAAGACGATTCAAAACGTACACCAATTTTTGGGACTGGCAGGTTATTACCGCAGATTTATAAAAAACTTTTCAAAAATTACGAAACCACTCTCAGATTTAACAAAACCAAGTGTTCGGTTCGAATGGACAGAGCAATGCCAACAAGCTTTTGATTCTCTTAAACAAAAACTTTGCGAAGAGCCCATTATTCAATTACCAGACTTTGAAAAAACATTTATATTAACCACTGACGCCTCAAACTTTGCCATAGGAGCCGTGCTTAGCCAAGGCGAAATTGTTAAAGATCTACCAATTTCTTTCGCATCTCGACTTTTAGAACCTCGAGAAACGCGATACTCGACTATTGAGAGGGAATAGTGAGAGGTTGGTTTTTGGTTGACTTTTTCCCTTTTTCTCCCTCTTTTTTCATTGTGTTATTCTTGTCTCTAATGAACCGAAAAGTGAGGTTTTTGGGAAGTTTATTTTTTAATTGTGAATAAATTTGTTGCTTTTTCTGCAAAAATTATTCATGATAAAATGGATTTCCTTTCAATCTTAATTTATAAAATATTGAAAATTATTTAAAAATATTAAATTTTCGTATAAAAAGATTGTTCTTTTCGAGATATAAAAATAAATGTTTTATCTTTCCCCTATTTTCCCCTTTTTTGAGCTCATTTTGCGCTGTGATCCCTGAGTTTGACAATGAAAAATTCTGCAAGTTTGATGATTTACAGTGGAAATTTGTTCAATTTGGAAGATGTGGAATGGAAATTCAGGGGGTGGTGTTTGCAAAATTAAAAATTAAAATTTTTATTGAATACCTTAACCTTGATAATAATGAAAATTGTAAAATTCTTTTGAGTGCAGGCAGTCTAGAAGATGAGTATATAGGAAATAGGTTGCAGCTGTTATAAACTGTTGCTGAAATTCCAGTACTCGTATAGTAACAGCTGTTGGGTTAGCACCCCTAATCGTTAATTCGCCCCACCAGCTGCCATTTCGAACGAGTGCAATTATTCCCAACCATCCGATTCCCATTCCCATTTACTCACACATTTACACAGTAAAACCCCACATGCATTCGAAAATATAGCAAATTCTTCTATGCAATAAATGTTGCTTCAACTTATTTTTAATTCAACTTTTTGAGAAAAGGATTCAATAAAACGGGACTTTTTTTGATAAAATTTCATTTTTTTTTTGTTTAAATACTCTGATCAGACAAATGTAGCAGGATGTGGTGAATAAAACTGATTAAATTGTTGTAAAATTTCATCAGACTAACATTTTTGAAAAAAAGATTATTTTTTCTTCATTTTGAAAAACCAACCAAGAGTTTATCTGGCTTGTGCTGATCGAAAAAACACCTGTTCAGACTTCGTTTGAACGATTACACTATTTTAGTACTATTTCGAACAAAGTGACACTAAAGACACTATTTTCTCATAATTGTCTGCTAATTCCGCTATTTTTTTACTTTTTCTTTAAAAATATTTTTTTAGCTTCTGCACCAATTGGCTACAAATTGTCTCAATGGCTAATTAGGGGTTGTACAAAATGTTGAATTTTCAAGCCAGAAAAATGAGATTTTAACAAAACATCTGAATTTTCAACCAAATAAATAAATTTTGAACGAAACAGATGAATTATCAACAAATTACATCAATTTTCCACAAAACAGTTGAATTTTCTACCAGATTATTGAATTTCCAAGCCAAACAGACGAATTGTCTACAAAAGATTTAAATTCTCTACAAAATAGTTGAATTTTCACCAAAAAATGTAATAGTTGATATTTAAACCGAAAAATATTTAAATGTTAAATTAAAAACTTTAACGCTGAAAATATAAATTTTCCTTTGTTTCCCATCCAGCTGAAATGAGATCCAATCTCATTGGAAAACACTTTAAACATGAGAGAGGAGACTACTTCTTTCGTATTTTTTTCCGCCTATTTTTTTCAAGAACTCGACCTTAATAAATTGAAATTGTTTATAATTATTACATAAACCAGAGAAAAATTGATAAAAACAAGCTTTTCAAATTCTAAAGTATAGCTTCTGTCTCTTAATTGAAAAAAGTTGTAGATTTGTAGTAATTAAATGCGTTTTAAACTGAAAGTTTCAAGTAAATGTTATATTTTTTAATTTAAAGACTTCTTCAACCCAAGATTTTATATAAAAAGGTGGTTCAAAATAAATTAAGTGCACTTACTAATTCGACATTATAATCAGAATTTCATGAATTATTTTCCAGTTTTGACAGTTCGTCGAGAGTTTTTATGGGAAACAGAGCTTTAAAATCAGCAGCATGGACAGCTCGTGTACCATCTTGGTTGGAAATTCCGAGCTTATTATGCAATTCCCTCAAGATCCTCAAAATGTCCTCCTCCTTTTCTTCAATACCGTCTAGTTGCTCTTTCAATATATTGAACTGCAGTTTTAATTCTGCTAAGGACCTCATTACAAATTTTTGGGAAGTATAATCTAAAATGTGGAATGAAAACCCGTTTATTTTTATTCAGAAACACCAAACGAAAATTCGAATGAAAAATTTGGATTCTTTCTATTTCATTTTTTATTATTGGTGAGCAAAATAAATCGACTCGACTCAGAACCGACATCTGAACGTGAGTCACGATTCGAATTTTTCTACACCGACTCAATTCAGAAATTAAGTAGAATTTTTTGAAACCGATCCAGCAGATTAAATTGAGTCTAATTTTATTAAATCGACTTATAAGGAAAATAATAAATAAATACGTTTTAGGGACCGATATATTTAATAATCAGAAAAATTCGACTCAATTCTCATCTGAGTCGGTTCGGAAAATTCAACTCAGTCCTCAGCTGAGTCGAATCGGATTATAGTCGGTTCAGTTCGACTTATGCACGCAACTTGTCTTTAATAATATTTTGATGTAACAAATCTTTTGAACTTAGATTTTTAATTGAAAAAAGAAAACACGCCTTAAGAAACTTGGAAAATATAAATTACTCATATATCCCTTTTATTTAAAAACTTTTAATATTACACTGATATTTTTTCTGGAAAAAATGTTTCACGAAATTATTTCTGTATCCATATTCGTTCCTTGGTGTAAGATCGGTCTCTGTCGAAGATGGCAGGTCTCTATTATTTTGTATTTGGCACGAGAGAATTTTCAAATGCCTGCTGAAATTTGCAGGTGCTAAGAATTCATCATCGTTATTTTGCGAAGGCGATATTTCTAATTCATCGTATTGCTCCGTATTGCGTGCAATTATTTCCCCGAAGGCTGTCTTGTGAGATGAGGTTCACTAGGACAATAATTTCGCGGACTTTCAAGAAAATCGGAGACAACAAGTTTTTAGGCGGGTACACTTGACTTATTTTGCCCCATATGTCATCATTTTTGAACCAATAGGAAATATTTTGAATTTGAAATCATTAAATTTTACTGATTAAAATTTTTTTTTTACTTTTGTCGAATGCCAACCTACAAGTTTTTTTCCCCCTCAGCTCCAACGATTTGATTTGTTTTAGCATTTTCACTCCGCCCTACTCTTCAGTACTCTTAAACTCAAATTAAAAATTGTGCAAATTGGAACATTAAACATTGCAGTTGATGAATTTGGATTATTCCATTTTTTAATTAGGTAGGTATATAAAGTGTTCAACTTTTTAATGTTATTGATACTTTATTTATTCATAAATAATTTATTTAAGTGATATAATTGCTTTAATTATTATCCAATAATGGGTACACTGACTAATTTCAGAGAATTTTCCGCGTAATTCAAACATTGTATTTTCGAATATCGTATATTTAAAGAGAAAACGGGAAAAAGGGGAAACTAAGAAAAAAAGGGGAAGACTGTGCACCCTGAAGTTACCAAGAATATTCGTTGCCCTGTTAAAAATAATATTAAATTTAATACACCCATGTATAATAAAATTGATATATCTAGCATATTAAATCGCCATTAAGAGTGTGTATATCAAATTTCATATACATTCATATTAATCACTCACAAATTAATATATAAGTGTCAACGAGCGATTCGTTCTGAGCGAGCGAATGTTGTGTTCGCTTTAAGTCAAGGCAATTTAGGAGCATACCCGAAACCGGACATAAATGGCATTCCCAGTGTAATTATAAAAGGAGCACCTTGATATATATATCTTCTCAAACAAGCAAATATTTGGGTTTCATTTTAGATTCCGAAAAATATATACTTAAATTAACAGAGGAGGAAAAACAACGCACCTTATAATCGTTAAACCATTTTAAAATGGATGCGCAAGTGAAAATCCGTGCTTTAGCATAATTATTACGCTTTTTAAATGCATGTTATTGTCCTCCTCTAGCTTATGACTTAGTATATTGTAAATGATTAGAAAGTGCTAAATATGTCGACCTGTTATCAAATGATAGTAATTATGACGCAAAGGTGGTTATCAAAGGACAACTTTAAGATGATTCATGTTAGAAATGAGCACAGACGCATACTTGACTGCTTGGGATGCTCACTCTAAGGTTGTCAGTTCACACGGTTTATGGAGTCAGCTTGAAAGACTTTCTCATATTAATTACTTGGAGCTTTTGGCTGCCTTTTTTGCGATTAAGAGGTTTGCAAGTGAAATGTATAATTGCGTAAGTTTAGTACGACTTGCCAATACAACCGCCATAGTATATATGGGGCATAATTTCTGAAGTGTACCCACCTCCAAAATGAAAGTTGTCCGATCGGGCTAAAAATTGGCCTAAAATATAATCAGCGGCAAGGTTGATGAATTAAACAAAATAGAAATTGCGGAAACTCCATTAGGCGATAAGAACTCAATTAGGAAGTGTTTTACAATAAGTCTTATGGGAACTATAACTCCTCCTCAGTGAATCCCAGTTAATCCATTTCATCCTAAAATTAAATCAAAATTATATACAACACATCCAAATTATTTTCGTCTAGATGCACATTAAAATTGTACAACTGAGTTTTGTATACACATTTTCCTGCATCCTACATTAAACTATACCATTTTTGTTTTCAAAAGCAGCTTTCTTTGTTAAAAATTCAACTATTTATTTGAAAATATACGTCATTCGTGAAAAATTCCTATTTTTTGGGGAATAATAAATTTTTCCCGCTAAGAATTTAACTACATATAAGATTCAAGGATTTATCATTCTAGTTGGAAATTAATCTGTTCTGGTACAAATTCGATTTAATTTCATTCTTTTCGGTTGATAATTCAACGTTTTTGTAGAAAATACAACAACGAAAATTTGGTTTATTTTTTAACATTTTTTATGGGCTTTACAGAATATCTTGTATGATTTGAGAAGGTTGTATATGATTAACAGAAGTTTCTTACTTATAGCGAAAGAATTCCAGTTAATTCAGTATGAATGATACCATTTTTTCACTTACTTACAATCCTTCAAACTTGGCATAGTTTTTGATTAAAGAATATTTTTTTCAACTACAAATTCAACTATTACACTTATTGTTGGGAATTCATTTTTTTAGCCAAGATTCATCAGTTTGGTTGAAGACCGAACTACTTTTTCGAAAATTTCCTCTTTCTTGATTAAAAATCAGTGATTTCAACAGAAAATGTAATAATAAAATTTTAGAATAATAAATCCTCAATTTTTGTCAGTTCCGTCATGAACACAAATGTGACATTCTTTATCACTTCTCTTTAAGAAATGAATTTCTTAATTATGTGTGTGAATTTAGCAACATTCCTCCGTTCGAGTTTTCATATTACTAAATCGGCATTAAGCAGAAGCAACAACAATTATTTCGAGATTTTTGTAAGACACCTATTTTGTAGAGAAAGATTGAAGAATTTCCCTTTTTTCACATATATTATTTCTGAAGTGTACCCACCTCCAAAATGAAAGTTGTTTGATCGGGCTAAAAATTGGCCTAGTTGTAAACCTATTAGATAGTACTTCTCACACCAAAAATGAAATTATTTTGATAATTATTTATAAAAGTAGAGGAGGTACAATTTTTGGGTTTTTGAAGCAAAGCCTTACTTTCAAACATTCGCAACATTTTTCCTATTGCTTTAAACAAAATTTTACAGATATTTTTGATAGCTTTTTTCTCAAAATTTCTGGTGATTAGAATGATTTTCAAAAAAGTCTCAATTTGACCCTAATTTTTGAAAATCAAAAATAAATTTGACTTTTTTTCAAATTTCGACACTTTTTTCCAATCATAGGCATCGTAGAGAATCTATATAAGAACAACATAACCTGAAACTTCAGTTTCAGGTCAGCCCTGAAGAAATGAAGTGCAATGTTTACGAAACGTCGGCAAGTTTCGTAGTTTTGCACACGATTGAAACCTGAAAAAGTTTTGAATTTAAATTTATCACAATTCAAATATTGATCGCACAAAAAATAATGAAAAATCAAATACTCCATCTTGCGGTCAACCATACAAGATAAGAAAAAATATGAATCCGCAAAAATTGTGTATTCAAAATATAATTACAAATTTGTCATGAATTACTTTTTGATAGGATTCGTAGTTTTTGCTTTATACGTAAAAAAAGCATTACAATTAAAAAAATTAAATTTTTAAACTAACAACATAAGTCACGGAAAAAATAAAAAGACCAAATTTGTTCACCGATAGAGACGTACAAAATTGTTACCAATAATTTCTTGATAGAACGCGGAGTTTTGGTTTTAAATACAAAAATTTAATTTTTGGACGAACGACACAAACTATGAAAAAAATAATACAAAAAAGTTGCTCAACCAAAAACAGCTACATTTTTCTGACAAATAATTTCTAAATATGACGCTTAGTTTTTGTTTTAATCGTAAAAAGTAGCATTAACAGCCCAAACTTAAATTTTTGAAAAACCACACACGGGACGAAAAATAATGAAAAGACGAAGGTTGTTCAACCAAAAAAGATCTACAAATTTGTTATGAACTTTAATTATGAAAATACGAGAAATTGAATGGAAAATAAGGAAAAAATATTCAAGTAATTATGATAAATAAAATTTGTACTATATTTTGCAATATCTGAATAAGCAATCCCAGGTCGAGGTACAGAAATGAATGTAATATACATTTGAGATACTTGATACATGAAAATGGATCCTAAAATAAACTACGCAACTCGTGGTGACAGACAGCAAATACGTATCTGGCGCACTCTAAACTAAGTATATATAAATTTCTATATACTTAATACAGAGTGCGCCATATACGTATTTTCTATATGTCGCTGCGAGTTGCGTAGTTTCTTTTAGGACTCATCGATATATACTTTGTTATAAGTATATATATATATTTTTTTATTATTATTATATATATTCGGTTTCGATTCCTTTGTAATAGAACTGAAGGGCCTATGATAAAGCCACCGAACGCGTCCTCGGCTTGCGGATAGAGGGTCCCTGTAACAAGGGTTTCTCCTGAATATGGTTACAATAATTAAAAAGCAGACGCGGAAAATTGTCCAAGGAGGGTCCCGAAGGAATAACCCCTAAGCGGAGGCGTAGAAACCGTGCCGAAAGCTGAATGGCACCTAGTTGAGGTGTCTTAAAAGGCGACTCTGGGATACCGGCGACCTCTCAAAGTATGCAGCCTTATCCTTGCACGCGGGGCTCTACAAGGATGGACGAACCCTTTCCCTAGCTGCTCGTGGGGATGAGACGCCCATCGATCAAGAGAGGAGGCAAGGTTGCAATCGTTGCAAGTGAAGGAGAGGAAGAAGGTCCTATGAGTATAGCCTTAGTTTTAGCAGGGTTAAGAGTGAGACCATTTGTCAAAGCCCTCTGAACCATCAAATCAATATCCTCTCGTACCTTTTGAAGTAAACTCTTAAGAGTGGCAATAGGCCTGGGAAGGTAAAGCTTGAAGTCATCAGCATATTTGTAATAGTTGCAATGACGAAGTTCGCCACCAAGTTCAGAGGTATAGATATTTAATAGAGTGGGTGCAAGCGTGTATCCCTGAGGGACACCACTCTTGACCTCCCCACAATCAGAACGCCCGCCATTGCTGATTTGTACTCTTTCAGGACAGTTTATTACTAAATTCGTTGAAACTGATATCATAATTTATGAGATCTTTTATATTGAAGCGCAATCCGTCGCTTAAATTAAATATTTATGTAGTGTGTCCTGGTTTTTCCGTTAAATCATTTTTCCTGTAGATATCAATGATTTCTAATGACTTTCCAGGATTTCTAAATATTTGAAAATATTTCGAAGATTTCTTATTCAAAACAGCAAATCTTGTTAATAAAAATAATAATTCCGTATTTAAACAAAGAAAACTTTGGCGCTCATGTCCTCTCTGTGTGCCAAGTGATGGCACTTATGCCCTTGAGAAACTCTAAACCTTGACATTTATACCCTATCGATTTTCCAAATGTTGGAACTTATGCCTTTTTGGAATTTCAAGTTATAACGCTGATGCCCTTTTGCGGTGCCATACCTTTGGTTTTTGCGGGAGAAAAGTACGACGGACAAAGGGGCATCTGATCAAAACTATAAAGGTTTCTGTCCAGGGCTACGCGACCCTAAAACCCGGTATAAAAAATGTTTACCAGTACCAATAGTGTATTACACACTTCGAAAGAAAAACATTGAATAGAAAATGCTAAACAGCAGGAAGACTTGTTAAATTAAGGACAATGACAATTGCTATACTTCTTGAATTTTTGACATATTGATTTTTATAATTCCCTCATTGTGAATCAGAATTTGAGCTATTTCACAAAATTCTCGTTGCGTATGAAAAATTTTCTGCACCAAGCCATGTCATAATTCTTAACCAAAATTAACGCTCCTAAAGTCTAAATTATAATTTTTTACGAAAATTCCTTGCTCCAAGTAAGATTTTGATCTATTTCTTTCCTGAAATTCCCTATTCCAAGTCAGATTTACATATATTTGGATAATTTTATATTATAGTTCAAAAATATAGTTACTCCTTTTTCTAAAATCTGGAAGACGAAAGCTTTCAAATTCTGGCGAATTCTTATTTGTAAATTACTCAATGCTTGAATTCAAACAAATTATTGTTTGGAGCAAGGAGTTTCCCAATTTCACGAATTCGGACTTGGAATAGGGATTGTTTCTTTAAATCCCCTCCTCATGATCAAACGTGAAAGAAGACAAACAGTTTTATATTCTATCTACTATATAAATTATTAGATGACAAAAATAAAATTTTCCTATATCATGTCGCTATAATTCTATTCGAGGAGACTTCTGATATTTATCAACTATATTCAATGAATGCCTTTTAAATTCAGCCTGAAAAACTGGACGATCCACGATATTTTTTTTGAATACCAGAAAATTTTGTTTATAATAAAAAAATTTTGATTCTGGGAATTGAAATTACTTTCTACATGTTTCTATATTTATCTTTCAAATGCTTAGCCCAAAATTAAAACGCAGTTTATGAAAAATTGAAACTGGTTATGAAAAATTAGGAATTTGGGTATCCCCAAATATTAGGGAAAATATTGGTATGTATATTTGGAGGCCCATTAACATTGGGGTGCTAGAAAAATACACGGCAAAACTGTTTTTCATGCTAGAGTGCAGCGATCGCCCCTATTCGATACCAAATCGAAAAAAAGAAATTCCCTTTTTTTTCATTTCGATTTTAAAAGGTGCCGGTTATGTCTTGTAGATTCCCATGTAAATTGCATAGGGGAAAAAACAGTTTTTGAAGTTTCTAGAATACTTTTCCAGGGTTTGGGAAAATGTGATAGGAAATTATAGAGGTTTGTTGAAAATAATTCAAAGAAGAATGTTATGTATCAGACATATGGGTTTGATACTACTAACACACCCCTTGTTTCCTTAAAATCTACCCTCAAAACAAAAAATGTCAATTCTTCATGAAATTGACCTTTTGAGCACTTTATTCTCGTTTTTTTTTTTGTTACTCAGAATTATTTCTATTGGTCTGGTGGAATATTCATCAACATTGGTTAATTAATTTTCAATTAATTGAACATTTTAAAGCACAGCAGCCTTGTCAAAGTCAAGGATGAAATAAGCACGTATCATATGAGAGATAACTAACATCAAAAAAAAGTTTTGGAAAAGAAACCATTGAAATTAATTTATTTTAAAAATTGAAAAACCTAGTCATCCACATCAACATAAAAAAAGATCTGAGTTCGAAGATCATCCTTTGACGAAAATACATTATAATTAACAACTTTGAAATGTGAACTTTACCGATGTCGAATTCCAAAGTTAATTTGAATGGAATTTTATGTACTTGACGTATCCTACCATGTATTGTACGTATATATTATGCTTGACAGTACTTTTATTCATATTTAAAAGTTTGGTGGCAATGAGAAAAATACACGAATAGGGTACAATTATCCCCAAGAAAAATCATATAACTGCTACTAAGATACAGAACTCGATCCAAATAGTAACATCAATTATAAAAAATAAAGTATATACCTTGGGTTCTTTTATGTCTAAACTTGACATCGGCTCTTTCTAAAATGTGAAAGAGACCTTCGTGCTCGCAGTAATACCTTAAAATTGATGAATTTTCCGTTCTTTCTATTAATTTTTCTCTCATTCCTAAATGGGCACAAAACCTTAGAGGCATAGAAACAACTAGGGATATAATCCTCAAAATTAAAACCATCTTCTACGCTAACTTCTGTTTTCTTTTAAATTGAAAACTCCAACTTTCACCTTGTATCTTCTGGATATTATTCCTAGTAACCGCATCTGATGCGCCAACCTCGTACATCGATTCTTCTTTCTCGCACTCATTTGACGTTTGTCTTAAGCCTATTATTAATATTCAAATACTTTCCGAAGAATATCATTTTTTTGTCATATTTAGACATGCTCGAATTATATAATTTCAAGCATGAGATAATTGAGAAATATATCGAACTCATTATAGGATCTACGGGAGATCTGACGTTTGCAATGCGAGTAGTGACAAAATTGATATCAATACAATAACTTGTTTTCTTTAATAAATTTGGTCAAATTCTAATAAACATATATTATTAACAGTTCCTCATAAAAAAGAATCCATTCTTAGAAATATTTGAAAAATTATAGGAAAATTAAGAAACTTCTCTTTATTTACTCGAAGATATTTTATTTCTTATCCCTAATTTAATTTTTCCAAGGATGCCAAATCTTTCTAAAATCACCCCAAGGGTCGAAGACTTCAACGAATGCATCGATTTTGAGGCCAGGTTCAATCGAAGATCTGACAAAGGATCTATAAGACACTAGTGTCTTCTATACCTCTATTTTACGACACCTTTTAGAAGCCCTTACACATACAATTACAAACTTATGGCGCCCCACGCTCTTTTTCAGAGTCTTTCTTTAATTTTAAACAAAACTTCTCTACTTCTTTTTCCTTTGAAATTCTTCCATTTTTGAAAATTAAACATTTGACGGTTAAAAACTATATAAATTTTATGTTAACTATTTCTGTACCTGGTCTATCTTATCTGTTATGACTTAACATGGCTCAGCTTTATAACACTCCCTGCAGAAAATCCATCCTGGACCACACCACCTATTTGGGATTTATTTTCTTATAGCCCTCAATAGGCAATTTTGTTTACCGACCTGTACAAAATGCTAACCATGTTTTTTCTTATCTCTATATACGCTACCAGAAGAATGGTTCTTGCAAAATATTACTTTTGTCAATGTAAAAATTATTTTTCTAACAGGAAGCTATGTAAATTTTTTTCTCCTTATTTATAAGTTGTTACTTATACTATACTATGTAAATCCAATTTTACAATTTTGATATATAACCTTGTAAATACATATGTATCTGTTTTATGATGTTCACGTAAGATTGGATAATCCTTTTAAATATTGTAGAATAATAATTCCGAAAGAGAATTCGGATGCTGACACTGAAATTCTTGGGGACGATAATTAAAAAATATATATATAATTAAAAACTAAAGGCTAACAACCACCGCAGGGTCCCACTGGGCGCAACTGTCATCTAAAAAATGACATCGGCTCCCAGTAGGACCGCGGTAACTAGAATAGCACACGTGTTCCAGAAACAGAACATAAAGGTCAAATTGTTCTGTAACATTGTTACTATAAGGATACGTTACAGTTCTGGAATTCTGTAATGGAAATAATATAACAGAGTTGTAGAACTGTTACGTCACTAGAATGTGACCTGTAAAAGAGTGCTAGAACTGTTTCATCACTGGAAGCACACGTGTTCCAGAAACAGAACATAAATGTCAAGCTGTTATGTAAAATTGTTACTATAAGGATACGTAACAGTTCTTGAATTCTGTAATGGAAGTAATATAAAAAAATGATAGAACTGTTACGTCACTAGAATGTGAGATGTAAAAGTGTGACAGAACTGTTACATCACTAGAATAGCACACGTGTTCTAGAAGCAAAGCATAAAGTTCGAATTGTTCTGTAACATTGTTACTATAAGGATACGTAAGAGTTGTGGAATTCCTTGTAGGAAGTAATATGAAAGAGTGATAGAACTCTTGCAGCACTAGAGTGTGACATGTGAAAGTGTGATAGAACTGTTACATCACTATATTTTCACACGTGTTCCAGATACAAAGCATAAATGTCAAACTTTTATGTGACATTGTTGCTATAAGGATACGTAAGAGTTCTGGAATTCTGTAATGGAAGTAATATAAAAGAGGGATAGAACTGTTGCGTCACTAGAATGTGACATGTAAAGGAGTGATAGAACTGTTACTTCACTGGTATAGCACACGTGTTCCAGAAGCAGAACATAAAGGTCAAATTGTTCTGTAACATTGTTACTATAAGGATACGTAACACTTCAGGTATTCTGTAATCGAAGTAATATAAAAGAGCGATAGAACTGTTACGACACTAGAATGTGACATTTAAAAGAGTGTCAGAACTGTTACATCACTAGAATTGCACACGTGTTCCAGAAACAGAACATAAAGGTCAGATTGTTCTGTAACATTGTTACTATGAGGATGCGTAAGAGTTGTGGAATTCCTTGAAGGAAGTAATATGATAGAGTGATAGAACTGTTGCAGCACTAGAATGTCACATGTAAAAGAGCGACAGAACTGTTACTTCACTAGAGTAGCACACGTGTTCCAGAAACAGAACATGAAGGTCAAATTGTTCTGTAACTTTGTTACTATAAGGATACGTAACATTTCTGGAAGTATGTCATGGAAATTATATAAAAGAGTGATAGAACTGTTACGTCACTAGAATGTGACATGTAAAAGAGTGATAGAACAGTTACATATCAAGAATAGCACACGTGTTCCAGGAACAGAACATGATGGTAAAATTCTTCTGTAACATTGTTACTGTGAGGATACGTAAGAGTTGTGGAATTCCTAGAAGGAAGTGATATAAAAGACTGATAGAACTGTTGCGTCACCAGAATGTGACATGTAAAAGAGTGATAGAACTGTTACATCACTAGAATAGCACACGTGTTCCAGAAACAGAACATAAAAATATATTTAAGGCGGAATAATCCTGGGATGAGATAATCCACTTGTAATTCTAGATGATCAACTTGTAACTCCTAGGCAATCCACATGTAATCCACGTTTCATCTAAAGTAATTCACTTATAATCCTATGTAATCCACTTATAAACCACAGTAATTGATTCGTAAATTTGAATAATCCTAGGTAATCCACTCATAACCCTAAGTAATGCAGTTGTAATTCTAAATAATCCACTTATAATCCGATATAATCCACTTATAATCCAAGGTAATCCACTTATAATCCTAGGTAATCATTTGTAATCATGGGAATATCACTTTTAATCCAGTGTAATCAGTAATCCACTTATCATCCTACGTAATCTACTTATAATCCTGAGTAATCCATATTTAATTTAGAATAATACTGAGTAATCCATTTGTAACCCTAACTAATCTAGTTGTGATCCTAAGTAATCCACTTATGAGGCGAAGTAATATATTTAAGGCGGAATAATCCTGGGATGAGATAATCCACTTGTAATTCTAGATGATCAACTTGTAACTCCTAGGTAATCCACCTGTAATACACGTTTGATCTAAAGTAATTCACTTGCAATTCTACGTAATCCACTTGTAATCTTACGTAATTCATATGTTATTTAGAATAATACTAAGTAATCTATTTGTAACCCTAAGTAATCTATTTGTAATCCCAAGTAATCCACTTATGATGCGAAGTAATATATTTATGGCGGAATAATCTTGGGATGAGGTAATCCACTTGTAATTCTAAACGATCAAATTGTAACTCCTAGGTAATCCACGTTTAATCTAAAGTAATTTACTTTTAATCCTACGTAATCCACTTATAATCCACAGTCATTTATTCGTAATTTTGAACAATCCTAGCTAATCCACTTATAACCCCAAGTAATGCAGTTGTAATCATAAATAATCCACTTATAATCCACAGTCATTCATTCGTAATTTTGAATAATCCTAGCTAATCCACTTATAACCCTAAGTAATGCAGTTGTAATCATAAATAATCCACTTATAATCCACAGTCATTTATTCGTAATTTTGAATAATCCTAGCTAATCCACTTATAACCCGAAGTAATGCAGTTGTAATCATAAATAATCCACTTATAATCCTAGGTAATCCACTATAATGCGCAATAATATATGTAATTCTGAGTAATCCTAGGAAGAAGTAATCCTCCTGTAATCCTGGACGATCAACTCGCAACATCGAAGTAATTCACTTTCAATCCTCAGTAATCCACTTATAATTCCAGGTAATCCAATTATAATTCTAGGTAATCTACTTATAATTCTAGATAATTCAATATAATCCTAGGTAATCCACTTTATATCCAATTAATCCACTTACAAACCCAAGTAATCCACTTATAATGCGCAATAATATATGTAATTCTGAGTAATCCTAGGAAGAGGTAATCCACCTGTAATCCTAGTCGAAGAAAATTGAAAATTGAATTTTTATCAGATGAATTTTCAACTGTTTAATTTTCAATATTTCAATTCTCAACATTTTTTCAACCATTGAAAATTCAATTTCCAATTCTTAACTGTTAAATTTTCAAAAATTTATTTTAACTGTTGAAAATGGAAGAAAATTGATAGTTCAATTATCAATAATCTTTCATTTTTAACAGTTGAATTCAGTTTGTATGCAACAGCAAAAAATAGAAGAAACATGCATTTTGGACAGATAAATTTTCAACGGTTCAATTTTTTATAGTTTAAAATTTTCAACTGTTTTTTTTTCAACTGTTGGAAATCGAAGAAAATTGAAGAATGAATTTATATCAGATGAATTCTCAAGGGTTTAATTGTCAATATTTCAATTTTCAACATTTTTTTCAACTGTTGAAAATTAAATTTCCAATTCTCGACTGTTGAATTTTCAGCAGTTTCTTTTAACTGTTGAAAGTGGAAGGAAATTGGTAATTCAATTGTAAATAATCTTCCATTTTAAAAAGTTGAATCTTCAACAGTTAAATTCAGTTTGTATGCAACAGCTGAAAATTAAAGAAAATTTAATTTTTAACCGATGAATTTTCAACACTTGAATTTTTAATAGTTGAGAATTGTGAACTGTTTTTTTCAACTGTTGGAAATCGAAGAAAATTGTATTTATATCAAATGAATTTTCAAGGGTTGATTGTCAATATTTCAATTTTTAACATTTTTTTCCACTGTTGAAAATTCAATTTCCAATTCTCAACTGTTGAATTTCCAACTGTTTCTTTTAACTGTTGAAAGTGGAAGAAAATTAATAATTCAGTTATAAATAATCTTCCATTTAAAAAAGTTGAATCTTCAACAGTTGAATTCAGTTTGGATGCAACAGCTGAAAATTGCAGAAAATTTATTTTTTACTGATAAATTTTCAACAGTTGAATTTTTTATAGTTGGAAATTTTCAACTGTTTTTCTCACTGTTGGAAATCAAAGAAAATTTAAAATTGAATTTTTATCAGCAGAATTTTCAACTGTTTAATTTTCAATATTTCAATTCTCAACATTTTTTTCAACCATTGAAAATTCAATTTCCAATTCTCAACTGTTGAATTTCCAATTCTTGAATGTTAAATTTCCCATTCTTGACTGTTAAATTTTCAATAGTTTCTTTGAACTGTTGAAAATGGAAGAAAATTAATAATTCAATTATAAATAATCTCTCATTTTAGATAAGTTGATCTTCAACAGTTGAATTCAGTTTGGATGCAATAGCTGAAAATATATGAAAAATGAATTTCCGACAGATGAATTTTCAACAGTTGAATTTTTTATAGTTGAAAATTTTCAACTGTTTTTTTTTCAACTGTTGGAAATCGAAGAAAATTGAAAATTGAATTTTTATCAGATGAATTTTCAACTGTTTAATTTTCAATATTTCAATTCTCAACATTTTTTTTTTTTTTTTTTTTTTAAATTCAACTATTCCAGTTGAAGATTCATAATTTTAGTTGAAAAATCATCATTTTGGTTGAATATTCATTTTTTTTAGACTGAAAAATTAAATATTTCAATTTTTGGGTTAAAAATTGATCTTTTTTAGTTGAAAATTCAAGTATTTGTTGAACATTCATGTTTTTTGTTGAAAAATCGTCTTGTTTAGTAGCAAATTAGTAATCTTCTTGAAAATAATCTTCTTGTTTGAAAATTCATCACTTTGATTGAAAATGTTAAAATTGTCTTGAAAAGAAGTTTTTTTTTGTTTTTGAAAATTATTTTTTTTTAACTGACAAAGTAACTGAGTCAAACCTATTTTTTCTTTACGGAAATGAAAATTCCAGGACCATGAGCAAAATTCAAGGAATTTTCCAGGTTTTCAAGAATTTCCAGGACGCTAGACACCCTGTCATACGTAACTTTTTCAAATCATATCAGATTTTCTCTAAAATCCATAACAAATTTTGGAAAATAAAGCGAATTTTTTTTGTAAGAAAGGGTAATTAGCGTATATTAAAGATTAAACAAACCTGAGCGCAAACGATGAGTAAATCTCCGGTAATGACTGAATTCGTGTCCTGTTTTGAGTCTTTCATTGTAATAAAATCTGCAAGGCCAACGATAACTAATCCGACAATAACTAAGCCAATTCCTGACCATTTTTGAAAGCCCAGTTTTCTTTCCAAAAATCCCACAGAGAGAATTCCCGTGAATACGATCACAGAACCGCGCAGCATTTGGAAACTGCTTGCATAAGTCATTGTGAGACCAATATACATTATTGAAGTTGCAATCGTGTCGCATAATGCCGGAATTGCGAGGACGAGTGGGTTGAAAGTACGAGATCCTTTCGTTAAAGTACTCGTTTCGACTGAGCCATTCTATCATGAAAAAAGAAAGAATATTAATTTATAAATATACAGGATGTCTACTCAAATCCTGGAAAAAAATGCAGGCCTTGGACTCACTTTAGAGATAAAAAATAGTGTAAATGGAGTCAAAAATTTAAAAAAAAGGGTCAAAATAGTGTAATAAAATTTTTCGAGTATTTTATATTTATATATTTATATTTCGAGTAAAAATGAAGTTCAATGTTTATTTAAAATGTTTTTCTTTAGACTATAGATTATCAAAATTCCTATTTATTTATTGTAGGCTTCACAGTTTCAGGCCTGGGACCTTATAGATAAAAAAAAGTGTAAATGGAGTCAACAAATAAAAAAAGGGTCAAAATAGTGTAATACAATTTTTCGAGTATTAAAAATGAAGTTAAATGTTTATTTAAAATGTTTTTCTTCAGACTGTAAATTATCAAAATTCCTATTTATATAACGCAAACTTCTTTTTATTTGTCCACTTAAATGCGAACTTAATTAATAGAACCTAATAAGATAATCCAACTATTTTTGGTTTAAATCAGACGTTTTTATATTTCATGGTTTTTAAATTCGAAAAATGGACCAATCTTGATGGAATTTTTCAAATTGAAAAATTTCGAAAATAATTTAAAAATCGAATTTCGCGAAATCCCACCGACTTTCAACAAAACTATTGAATTTAAAGCCAAAAATCTAAAAAAAACTGTTGAATTCTCAAGCCGAAAATACGATTATCAAACAAAAAAGTTAATATTCTGAATGGAGACTGGATGTTTGGAATAATAGAGGGATGAATGTGCACGCAAAAAAGCTAGATTTTTGAATGTGTACCTGAAACAAAGGAAAAGGGATGCGAAATTAGAAAGATAGAAAATGGGGTGCTGAAAGACGGACTTGAATTATGCTCAGGAGTAGATAGTAAATCATATGGTATCCAAGGGGTCGGTTTGATTATGAATGAAAAAACAGGACAGCATCTCAAAGATCAATTATATGTATCTCCCAGATGGCTGTGGTTTAGAAGAAAGGTAGGAATCAGAAGATTATTTATCATAGCGTGCTGCGCCGCAGTTTATGGCGATCCGAGCGAAGTAAAGGACGCCTTCTGGGCGTCCTTTACTCCAAATGGCAATAGAGCCAGATAAGCCAGAGTAAGCTTATTTTTAGAAAAGGGTTTGTTTATTATAAATACTTGGTTTCGGCATAAAATGATCCTTATGTATACCTGGTGCAAAGGAGATGGCCGCAGTATAATTGACCTTTTTTTGCGGGTGAAAGACCTTGTAGTCTCAAAAATTAATTTGGGTCACGGATGGAGAAGAAGGACAGCCAACAAGTCGAAACAGATGCGAATTAATATTGACAATTTATATAAACCGGAAGTGCAAACAGATTTTCAGAATAGGATATACGAACACATAGATAGGAAAACTTGGGAGGAGCTAATACGCAAATAAAGATATAGTGGACGCATAGATTATGCTCCGGGATATCATTGCTATGAGTGCGACTGACGTGTGTGGTACTGCGGTAGTAGGAAGAATGTCTGGTGATGCATGGTGGAATGATGAAATTCAGGCTGCCCGACAAGAAAATAAAGAAGCGTACAACAGAACGTTGATCGTCACAGGTCTTACCAATGAGGAGATAAATATACTTGAAAATGATTACAGACACAAATAGAGGAGAGTACTACTAGGTGATAAAAGTAAAGATAAAATCAAAACAGAAGAAGAAAAGAGAATGCAAAACAATTCTGAAGGAAGCAAGGCACTGTTTTACGAATTGGCGTTGATCATTATGAAGGGAGGTAAAAGTACAAAATTAGTCAGCATGAGAAATAGCAAGGGTAAAATGCTATATGGTACAGACGGGATACTAGTCGCTTTTAGAAACTATTTTAAGTAATAATTAGGAACTGAAACTTTAGGGCAGCACAACGGCGATATAGAACACGATACGTTACAAAACCCAATTGAGAGAGTATGTGTCTCTGGCTAAGAAGGTCAAGTTTCTATGGCAAGATCTTCTGCCGTAAAGAGGAAGGATCGCAGAGAATTATACTTTCTCATCTTCACAATCTTGATGGATTTTCGCTAGCAATTACTTTATAGACGTAGAATCATCCTTAAGAACAGTGAGAAACGAAATAATCCTCAAGGAATGTGGTGCAAAAGAGATAATAGTTGGCATATGGGAAATAAATCAATTAATGTAGTTCGGACATGTTGAAAGAATAAAAGATGAACGACTGACGAAACAAGGGTATCAAGGTAAAGTAAATGGCAGTATGCCTAGAGGCAGACTGGCGCAACAACGGTTAGCACTCTGAACTTTCAATCAAGAACAATCAGAGAAACTGTTCAATACTTGTTTCAATTTTAAATAGTTTAAGTTTAAAGGTTGAAAGTCAAGCTCAAAGTCCGCCAATTAAACCTGTATAGGTAAGGCGTTCGAGAATGTCACTGGTTGTTTCCGTCGTTTCACCTCATGGTAATATAACATCCTTCAATTAACATAATGGACTATTTTTTAATTCCCTGTATGCTGTATCGGATATACTCTCGATTCCTTGACAATATCCGTTCAATGATTTCCTTATGGTCAATTGAATCTCGTTATTATATCGTGTGACTCAACTCCTATATGAGTCTGAATGATCATTCTTTCTATCTCTATAAAAAGCATTCTAGTTTCTTCCTTTCAGCGCTGAACTGTTTCATTCCACCAGTTCATCACAGAGAGAAAGGGTTTGCCACAGTACCGTTCGCCCCTGAAAAAATATTTCGTTTCAGATTTTGACTTAATGACAGATAATCAAGACATTTTTAAGGCTTATTGAAGAGATTTGGAAATTCTGGCCCATAAGACGCTGCAAGACATTAATTTCTGTCATGAACGTGGAAAAAGTTTTACAACGCCCATGCCTTGTTATCCTAACTCTCATAAATACTAATCTTTACTTACGGTTAAACAATGTTTGAAGTTAATTAAACCATATGCATAATAATTGAATCCACGATTCTATTTATTATCACTATTACATAAATTTTGGCGACGATTCCAAAAATGATGTTGCTTTTTCGTATTTTTTACTGATTCGGAGATCTTTATGGAAAACTATGATTTTAATCTTTTTGTATCAAATTTTATATGGATATACGCGCTTAGAGTCACAGATTCCAATATTTTTACATTTAAGTCGCTATTATAAGAGTTAAAAAATAAAATCATTTTTGAATTCAAGCCCAGATTATATGGTGCCGCTTTTATCTGCCGAAAACCCTAAATGGCCTGAGCGAGGGAATACTGCAGCCATGAAATAACAGGCAGTTGCATGTTTCGACAGTTGTTCCATTAGTCTTACCACTGAAAGCAATAACCATAAACATAGAATAAAATTTGATATCTATGAAGTCTGGCTTATGAGACGAAGCTCGATTTCAAGGCCTTGATTCCGCTATAGGCGTGAAACGCCAGCGTGTATAACTTCATCTAATTGCGAGTGTCGGGTATAAATGGTTTCGCGACCGCGTTACTATTTTCGTGTTGTCAAATTTTTTATAATCCTCACTTGTACAATCCGCCTACATGGAGTACATACCATGTTAATTCGGATTCAAGTTTCTTTTTCTTAACTTTACCTTAACTTTGCGTACTTAAAATTATTTGTTTGACGACTGAAAAGAAGACTGAAATTCTATACAATTTATAACTACTATCTTTGTTGTTTCCTCCGGCGACGGCAGCAAACAAGAGGTGTTAGCTGTCTGCGTAGTCTCAGTCTGCTCGGATGTGTTCGGTGACGTATCTCCGACTTGGCTGCGTGACTGCTGCTATGCTGATTTTCTTTCCTCGTATTTTTCTGAGTATGTTTTTGAATATTCGAGCTATAGGGCGAGTACCCCCCCCCCCTTTCAAAGTTTCCATTTTCGAATTGAAAACATTCCTAATTTTTTTTTCGAAATTCAAATATTACCACGTTCCACCGGGCACTTCAAAATCCTATTTAATTAACATGTGGAAATTTTCGATTTTAGTCAAATTTAACTCATACTTTAGGGTTTGATCAAAACGTGCCAACTTATTTGGGGATTGAAGAGGAGTACCTATCAAATTAAACCATACTAATAAGTTTTATTTTTAACTTACCCTTATCTTCCCCACTGCGCCCCAAATAAGACCCCAAAATAAAAAAACTACATTTTTACGTATTATTGTTACTTTTTAGCAATTTTCGTTGTCTTTTTCATACAAATCATTACTAGTAGACGATTCGAATATTTCCGACGACTCTATAAACAATTTTTAATTGTTTAAACAAATGACACTCATTCAAAGAATTATTCATGCCCAAAAAATGTAAAAGGGAATTATATTTTCTAATTGAAATGTAATAATTTGTCATTGTTACGAGTAGTACATTTTTGAAAAAAAATTATGCAATCATTTAAACAATTACTTATTGTTTATTCTCAACATTTCTAAAAATTTAACCAAAAATGCCTTGTTTCAGCTCAAGTTGGTGTCCTATGCTACTTTTTATTGAATAGTTATATACTTTTCATACATATGTTTTTGTGTTTAATAAATTTCTATTTGTTCAAACAATTTTGATTTGCTTAGTCAGTTTTTATTGATAACTTTACAAAAATTAAATAAAATAAAATACATCTAATTAATTATTTTTCTGGGTGTATAGTGTATAGAAACAATATAATAACCATTTTTTCACTGTTTGAACAAATATAATTTGTTCAAGAAATTATTTTTCCAACAATATTTTTTTACATCGCATTTTCTGAATTAAACTTAATATTGAATGAGCTCGAGGAGTAGTGAATTCTATTACCAACCTCGTGTCATTGCTTAAACAATTTTTATTCGTTCAAGCAGCTTTCTATTAAAAAATGTGATATAAACGGACTTTTTATTTTTTTTTGCTTCAGAATTAAGTTTGAAGGCTTTTAGACTGAAATTTTATCAAGTTTTATTTGTGATAGACGAGAATAGTAGAGAGAATTTTGCCAAACATTTTGCCTTGAGAATTTTGAAGATTTCAAGAGAATAAAAAAGTGTTCTTAAAATTCCTGGTAAAATGTAAATAATGTTTTATTTAGTAAATTAATTTAAAGAGAATATTTAAAAATTATTCTCTAGAATTCCGACAAATAATGTAGAAAATTTTAAAGCAAAATTTTTCAATTCTGCAAGCTTATAACATTCAACAAAAAATTCGTGTTAGATTTTTAAAGATTTCCAAGAACAAATTTAGAATATTTTTAAGAATGAAAGATTTCAAGAGAATACAAAACTTTACTAGATAAAATTGAACAAGATTTCAAAACATTTCTACAGATTTCCAAAATTGTCAGAAAAGTATGTGGAAGATTTTAAGGCGATTTTTTTCATTTTGCAGAATAAATTTTTTTTTTAGGAAAAATGCTACTCACTTTAAAAGATACTGAGAAGTTTAGAAACAATTTCAAAAATAATTTAAATCTTGGCACGATTTCAAGAAATTTAAAACAAAATTAAGATTTTTTAAGATTTCGAAGAACTATGCTTTTTAGAAATTTTGAAAGGTTTCAAGAGAATAACAGTTTTCTTTCAAAGATTTATGAATATTTCCAAAATCGTCGAAAAAGAATCTGGAAGATTTTAAAGCAATTTTTTTAATTTTTCAGTTAAAAAAAAAATTATGAAAAATTCGAATCACTTAAAAAGATATTAAGAAGTTTTGAAAAAATTTCAAAAAATGATTTTGGAAAAGATTGTACAAGATTTTAAAGCAAAAATTTTGAATTTTTCAAGATCACAACATTTTTTTAATTTTTCAAAAAATGATTTTTTACTTTGAAAACTTAATTTTAAGATAAAATTGAAAATTATTTCAAAATATTTCCAAAATTGAATCCGGAAGATTTAAAGACAATTTTTGTATTTTGAAGAATTAAAAAAAAAAATTAAGAAAATCTAACTCATTTTAAACTATATTTAGAAATCTTAAAAAATTTACAAAATAATTTCAAGAAATTTGAAACAAAATTCAGATTTTTGAAGACTTCGAAAAAGGAGCTTTTAAAGAGTTTTGAAAGCTTTCAAGACAATAAAAAAGTTTTCTTTTAAAGATTCCTGCAAAAACTGTATATGATTTTTTGATTAAAAATATCAATTTCAAGTCAATCAGTGTTGTCTCCTATTTCAGCCGAGATTGTTATGGAAGATTTAGAGAATGAAGTTTTCCAAAAAATTGATTTTAATATTGATTTTTATGCCAGATATGTAGATGATTTAGTACTTAGTGTACATAAAAATAATGTTAACACCCTTCTTAATGCGTTTAATAGTATACACCCAAGATTACAATTTAAACACTGAGCAGACAGCGCAGAAAGCCAACACCATAGAAGCAGGACGGGAGGATGGAATGAAACCAACACGGCGCACAAGTCCCGCGCATGACATGGCGTCACTACCGGACGGCCATGTTTCAAGGCAGTACGTAACAGATTCGACCAGCTGTGCACCAGGGCATGGCTGGACGACCCCACGCTGCTGAGATTCAGTAAACGGCCATGTTCGAGTCAGCGCGTGAGGACTAATGAGCAGCACGCATCAGAAGTCGAATACACCCATCAGCCGAGATCGACAGGCCAGCTATCTTCACTCCAACTGAGCAATCGACATGCGCGACGTGAAGATTCGAGAAGGAAACAAGCGGAGAAGAACGCGGGACCTGTCACTTATGTTTCTTGACTTGGCGGCGGTACGTCTGGTGAGCCCGAGACCAGAAAAGTTTCTAAAATTTGAAAAAACGGATTTGAAATAAGACACCGAAATGAATAGTAACCAGGCGAAGTACGCTCAATGGCTTCGAGGTAAGTGGCCTCTTCTCTAGTGCTCTCGGTGAATCAGTTTCGTTTCTCGGCTTCCACGCGGTGGGACTTTCGAGACCGCGTGTGCGTGAAAAGTGAAGTATATTAGTGCCGACCGAGACTCCTGCCACACCCAGGAGTGGGGCACGCCCGACTATAGTTAGTTGACGCAAGCGTTCCTCAAGGAAACCTCGGTGCAGGCACACGTTGTACACGTCAGGAGACTTGGTGCAAGCGCTGGCGTCTCGGGCGGCCATTTTGTAGGTAGCGGGTCACTCTGACGATCCGTCGATCATTTCTGGGATACACGACTTTTGTTAAGTTTTCCAGTGTTTATTTTACTTTTACTTCAATAAATGTTCCTTGTTTGTTTTTATGGGATCTTATAAATTGCAGTCGTTAATAATTTTCCAACGTCACTTTTTCGAATATTACTCTCTCACTCTACCGATCTCACCCCTCTCTTCGTGCACAACAGAGACCTAGCGGATTAGCCTAGTGGTTGCGACGGGACAGGAACCGACGGGGCTCGCATGGGGTAACCTATCTGGCGCCTGTGAAAAAAAAAATAATACAACGAGCTTCGTAAGTTTTTCATGAGTAGAAAGAGTGCGACTCACGAACTCGGCTGACTCCGGTAATTGGTGCCACAGCCGCAGGTGAGTTGCAGCCAAATTCATTATAGCTGGGTTTTTTATATTAAAGAAATATGACTAAATAAATAATTGAATTGAGTCAAGGTATGACTTGTTTGCCTACTTACAATATTCATGGAATTAAAGTAATCAAATCCTTAGTAAAAAAATGCAGATATCACTTTTATATCGACTAAAAGTTTTATCTTTTTTTGAACTGAATTATTGGCTTGGCTCTAGAGAATCCTGTTTTACAACTGCTAGCTTAAAATTCAACTCTATTTTGCGGCGGTAGGCTACTGGACACTCCCTGATTGTCCATGAAAAAAATATTGAACTTTGTAAACAAATTCTTTTTCTTAACCATTACCCTTTTGAGTTCATTGAAAAACATGCTGGTTTCTTCGTTCCACGTCACATGTATGCATTTCACTACTATAAAAGATGAATTTTTAATAAAAAAAGAACGATTTTCAACAAAACTGTTGATATTCTGACCAAAAACAAAAACATTAAATTTCAACAAAAAACTTTAACAAAATTGTTTAATTATCAACAATATAATTCAACTTCCAACAAAATGTGTGAACTTTTTACCAAATACAAAATGATTCATCAGTTTAGATAAAGCAGTTCAACTTCAACCCAGTAGTTGATTTTTCAATCGAAAAAGATGAATTTTCAACCAAAAATATGTTTCTATCAAAAAAGACGAATTTTTAATAAAATAGTTCAATTTTTAACCAAAAGTGGAATAGTTACATTTTCAGATAAAAAAATTAATTCCCCCGAAAAAAAAAATTTTCAATAAAATAGTTAAATTTTCAAGTAGAAAATATTAATTTTGAATCAAAAGTGGAATTGTTGCATTTTCAGTTGAAAAAATTAATTCTGAACCAAAAAAAAAAGAATTTTCAATAAAATAGTTCACTTTCAACCAAAGACATGAATTTTCACCAAACAATTCAATTCAAACAAATAGTTCAATTTTCTACCAAATTCTATAAAATTTTCAAATCGAAAAGACTAATTTTTTACAAAATAGTTGAATTTTCATCCCGAAAATATGATTTTTCAATAAAGAAGTTAATTGTCAACTAAAATAACTGAATTAAAAAAAAAAAAAACCAAAAATATGAATTTTCAACCAAAAATATTATTTTTCTATTAAAAAAGACGAATTTTCATCAAAATAATTTAATTTTCAATCGAAAATGGAATAGTTACACTTTCGGTTAAAAATATGAATTCTCAACAAAAAATAAAGAATTTTCAACAAAATAGATAAATTTTCAACCGAAAAAATCAAATTTCAATCAAAAATGAAACAGTTACATTTTCAGTTAAAAAAATTAATTCTCAATTAAAAAAAAAACCCGAATTTTCACAAAACAGTTAAAATTAAATTTTCAATTAAATACATTAAGTTCAACCAAATAGTTAAATTTTAAAATAAAAATATCAATTTTCAGCAAAGAATAGAATTGTTAAATTTTCAGTTAAAAAAATAACTGCCAACCAACAAAAAATGAATATTCAACCAAATATTTAAATTTTCAACCAGAGATGAATTTTCAACTAAAAAATTAATTTTTAACCAAATAGTTAAATTGTCTGTCAAATTGTTGAATTTTCATAAAAAAAATTATTTTTCTATACCAAAAAGACGAATTTTTATTCAAATATATGAATTTGCAACCAAATAGTTCAACTTTTAAGTAGAAAATATTAATTTTTAAACAGGAAATATATATATATATATATTTAATTTTTAAATCACCCCTGCATGCGGGGCTCTGCAGGGGCGGACCTTTTATTTCCCTAGCTTCTCGTGGGATCAAAATGAACACGCCTATACAAAATGAAGGGAAAGGAGGAGGAAGGGAGTTGGCGGAGGGGGGAGAGGTGTTTGGCCTCAAAGGGTCTAACGCAACCCTCTCCCTTCTGTCGGTCTCTCCGGCAAGCCGAATTCAGGTGGCGGCTGTGCCGCCAGCTCTCTCGGGAGTTGAGGGATTGACGGTCCCTCTGAACGAGGCTATGGTGATGGGAGAGGCCGATCAGTTCCACAACAAAGAGAAACGGCTCAACGGTTCCCTGAAAAGGAGACTAAAAGAGGCAAGCGCAGCAGGCCAGCAGAGCAGCTGCAAGAGCTGGGACTTCGGCAGTCACAGGGCCGACATCCAGCACTGAGGCCCAGAAGAGAGGTAGGGGCTCAGAGGACAGCCCACCGGGGGTGGCTAGGACTCTGAACAGGTACAAAGCAGCCCAGCGGCCGACGAACAGAGAGTCGTCAGGAGCTGGACTCACGGCCACTCAGAGGACTAACCCCCTGACGATGGTTGTGGCCGATGGCAATTACCCGGATTCAATGCTCACGACGAAACAGTTTGTGCTCTTCAGGGAGGCTACCTGGAGTGTGCTTAAATGAGTGTCCCCAGATCAATGGCCAAGATTCGTGTCCTCCTTCTGCAGGGGAGGGGTCTTCGTATTTTTGGCAGCCGACCTAGCGGCTCAAGCTTGGCTACTCAAAACAGTGGTCGAGACAAAGCCATGGGAAGGTGCAGCACTTAAGGTGGGTGGGATTGAGATGCTCCAGAAGATGGTGAGAGCTACGGCGTAGCTCCCGGGTAAACCGGAAGACCCGTCTGAGGAACTCCAACGGCTGGAGGGTTTCAACCCCTTACTTGAGACAGCGTCCTGGCAAATCGTCAGGCACGATAGGCCTTAGAAAGAGGACACAGCAGGAGGCACCAAGCACCTCCTAGTTGTGCAGATTTCTGAGTCCCAGGCGAGGGCTCTTGCGGCCCTCGACAACAGGCCCTTTTATCACCTTGGACAGGTCAACTTTAGGGTTGCTGGTCAGGGACAGGAGGAGCCTGTTGTGACACAGGAAGATCGGGGGCAGACCTAAATGACTGCTCCTGGTCTCACTATTACCCAGATCAACTTGTATCACAGCAAAGGCGCCTCTGCAGTTTTGCAGAGGCGCATGGCTGCGAGGCACACTGGTATCTCGCTAATCCAAGAACTTTGGTGAGTTCGAGATAACATAAGGGGATTAGAGGGGTCTGGTCTTTTTCGTTACAGGGACCCCAAGGCGGCCAAACCAAGGGCCTGCATACTGACAAAGGGAGTTAATGCTGTCCCGCTGCTGGAGCTGTGTTCGAGAGACCTGATGGTGATAGCCACGGATCTCAAAGGAATAGGGAGGCTAGTTCTGGGATCGGCTTACTTTCCAAATATTTTCTGTATAGGAGAATATAACTTTGGTCGATATTGCAGATTTCCATTTTATGTGTGGATTTCTCTTCTCGGTTCGCTACCTTCTCCGATGATAATACAGATTTCTATTAAAAATTAATATTATTGCAATTTTTTTTATTTCATAGTAACTAAAAAATTCTAAAACAATGGAAAAGAAAAGCTAGAAACATATTTTTGATAATTGATGAAAATATTTTTGGAAATTGAATTATTTTTTATTAACAATAGTAATTTTAGACGAAAAAAACTAAGAAAACAAAAAAAAATATTTCATACTGCAAATCTTCTTTTCAGCCTCACGTTTTCGTTCAAAAATAGCAGCCGATTTTCAGAGAAAAAAAAGTAAACATAACCTTAAATTGTTTAAAAATTGTAAATCTTCTTCGAAATCTGTGTCGATATTTCCGATGAAAACTGCTAACTTAACCTACAGTTATACACGAATTTATAATTTTATTTTAAATCTAGTAATTTTTTTTCAACCAAAAATACCAATTTTTGGTTTAAAACGCTAACATAACCTTAAATTGGTTAAAAGTTGTGAATCTTTTTTAAAACATAATTTTTATTATTAAAACTACCAATGAAACGCTAACAGAAGCTGAAATTGTTTTACAAAAAATATAAATCTTCGAAACCTAATGATTTTTGTTTAAAATAACTAATTTTCGGCGAAAAATGTTAACATAACCTAAAATTGTTTAATTTTGTTATTAAAAATACGAACCATTGACGAAAAACACTAACATTATCCCGGAATTGTTAAAAGATTCTAAATCTTGTTTAAATTATAATGATTTTTGGTTTAAAATACCAATTTTTTGCGGAACGCTAAAGCAACCTAAAATTGTTTAAAAAAATATTAGCCTCTAAAATCTAATTATTTTACTTTAAAATAAGTGTTTTTCTGTGAAAAACGTTAATATAACCAGAAACTATTCAAAAATTTTGAGTTTGTTTAGACTATAATTATTTTTATTTTAAAATACGAATTTTTGGTGTAAAACGCTAACATAACCTAAAATTGTTCCATTTTGTTGATGAAAATACCAATTGCCAATGAAAAGCACTAATATTATTTAAAATTGTGAGAAGATCATAAATCTGGTTCAAATTATAATGATTTTTGTTCCAAAATTCGAATTTTTGATGTAAAATGATAACATAACCTAAAATGGTTACAATATTTTTCAAAATATAATTTTTCATAAATTAAGAATACTAATTTCGGACAGAAATCACTAACATAATCTACAATTTTGTTAAAAGATACTAACGCTTGTTCAAATTATGATAATTTTTGTTTCGAACTACAATTTTTTTAATGCAAAAACGCTGTGGCAACCTAAAATTGTTTACAAAAATGAACGTTTATAATTTAATTATTTTTGTTTAAAATAACTAATTTTCTGTAAAAAACGTTAATATATCCGCAGGTGGTAGAGAACTATCAGGTGAATGATATCTTTTACAAATGAAAAGATCCGCCACAAAGTACATGAGGAATAGGGTCTCCATTGGGTGAACAGTCGAACTCTGAACTTAACTCTGCAACAGGAAACAGATGATTGCTTTTTTTTATTGGTATTTTATAAACTATTGGCAATGTCGTTATAAAAGACTGACGATAAAAGAGATATTTTTTCTGGGAAGCTCTTCAAAAGCTCGACCAACAACACTGAAGGAACATTGTCTGAGAAGATTCCTGGAAAAGTTTAATTTATAAGTTTTTACTTAAAGTATGATGCGCTTTCATATGCACATTAGGGAACAAAGGCGCACTTTAAGCTCTATAGCTCGAACTCGTACTAAATACTATACCATATTGTTAGTAGTGCAAGATGCGTGTCATGAGTTGCTGATGATCCTACTCATCAATGTTGTGTATACATTTTGTACGGAGAGTAAGGACTACGATTTGAACTTACACTGTTAAAGGAGAGCTCTAAACCATTGTATTAGAATTTATGTTAAAGTACGGTGGTAGCGTTCCCAAAATCTGTCCTTCAATCATAGTCGAACCTCCCTCACGCGTTCCACTAAAAGTGATCAAGGCCGCGACAATCCAGAACCACGAATTAGGCCACTAAAGGGTCAAGTTACAGTAGTTTTCAGCTGTTGAATTTAAAATTGTCGTTATGGAAGGAACATGGTCGCAGCTTTGCTCTCTCCTACAAAACTGACGCACATCTACCTGGAGAGTCGATGTGAGGAGGACAAATCCACTTTGGTTTTTTTTTTTTCAATGAATCTACCCGGTGAGTTACATCTTACATAATGCATGGAAAAATTCTGGCATTCTATTGCACTGACACTTTAAAGTTCCAACCCAATACTAGTCGACCCCGAAAGTTAAATTTATTGACTATGCCCTGTAAACAATTGCTTGTAAAGCAAGATTCTTCTACTGAGTTATCGACGAACTCATTATTCAATCTTGCGTAAGTACCTAGGCAAATTCCGTGAAAGCTGAAGGCTGGGGTGGTAGCAGGAGTCAGGATGGAAGGCTTAGAATTTCGTCACTGGCGTATGCAGATGAGATAGTGTTGCTGGCAAGAAGCAAACAAGCCCTAAAGAAAAAGATGAGGAGTTTGAGAATATACCTAGATAGGAACGGGTTACAGTCGAATGTGGAAAAGTCCAAGGTTATGATTTTCAGAAAAGAAGTTGTAAGGGAAAAGGAAGGGGATTGGAAGTGGAAGGGAGAGGCGACGTAGGAGGTGAAAGAGTTTGCATACCTGGGCTTCGTGTTTCGGAGGAATGGGGGAGTGGATGTTCACATACAGGAGAACGAATGTAGGGATTCTAGCGGGGAGTCGGGCGTGTAAATATGAGGAGAAATTTTTGGAATAGGGGAAAGTAAGCTGGTTAGGGTGTGTTGGTTGAAGGAGATCTTTCAGAATTCCTTAAAATCTTTTGAAGATTCTATAGATCTTTTGAAATTCCTGAAAATCCTTTGAAATCTTTGAAAATTCTTTCAAATCCTTTCAAAATTCAAAAATTTGTTCGAAATCCCGTAAGAATCTTTGAGATTCCTGACAATTGTTTGAAATCCTTCAGAATTCCTTCAAACCTTTTGAAGATTCTAAAAATCGCTTGAAATTCCGCCAAATTTGTTAAAATATTTCGAAATCCTCTCAAATCCTTTCAAATTTTTAAAATTTGTTGAAGTTCCCGTAAAAATTTTTGAAATTCCTGAGAATTGTTTTAAATCCTTCACACGTCCTTGAAATCTTTTGAAGATTCTAGAAATCTCTTGAAATTCCGTCAAATTCGTCAAAATCTTTTGAAATCCTTTCAAATCCTTTGAAATTTCTAGAACTTGTTTAGAATCCCATAAAAATATTCGAAACCCTGAGAATTGTTTGAAATTCTTCAGCATTCCTTAAAATTCTTTTAAGATTCTAAAAATCGCTGGAAATTCCTCAAGATCCTTTAAATTCATCGAAAATGCTTTCAAATACTTTGAAAATTTGAAATTTGCTCAAAATCCCGTGAAAATTTTTTAATTTCCTGAGAATCTCTTCAAATCCTTTAAAGATTCAAAATCACATGAAATTCTGAAAAATCTTCGAAAACCCTTTCAAATCCTTTAAGATTTTTAAAATTTGTTTAAAATTCCGTAAAAATCTTGGAAATTCCTGATAATTGTTTGAAATTTTTTTAGAATTTTTGAAATGCGTCGAAGAATCTAAAAATCGCTTGACATTTCTCAAAATCGAAAAAAATCTTTGAAAAGCCTTTGAATCCTTCAAGGTTTCTAATTTTTTTTAAATGCCGTCAAATCCTTTGAAATGCATGAGAATCTCTTCACATCCTTCATGGATTTCAAAAACCACATAAAATTCTGTGAAATCTTTTGAAATCCTCTAACATTGGTTTAAAATTTTGTGAAATCCTTGGAAATTTTTAGAAATCCTTCAAAATCTCTCAAATTGTTTTGAAATCCCGTAAAAATCTGTAAAATCCCTTAGAATAGTTTGAAATTCTTCAGAATTCCTTTAAAAACCGGAAAGAATTTAAAAATCCCTTGAAATTTCTCAAAATCGAAAAAATCTTTGGAAAGCCTTTAAATCCTTCAAAATTTTTTATTCTTAAATCCTCTAATAATCTTCGAAATTCCTGAAAATTGTTTGCAATCCTCCAGAATTCCTCAAAATCTTTTGAAGATTCTATAAATCGTTTGAAATTCCTAAAAATCCCTTAAAATCTTCGAAAATGCTTTCAAATCCTTTACAATTTCTAAAATTTCTTTAAAATCCCTTGAAAATTTTTGAATTTTCTGAGAATCTCTTTAAATCCTTTAAAGATTCAAAATCACTTGAAATTATGAAAAATCTTTGGAAATCCCTATTCGTGTGAAAATAAGTTTACAAATAAAAAAAGTGTCGGTAAGGTAGGAAGCCGGTCACGTGACCCACTCCTCATATGGCCTTAAATTAACGTTATTTTTTTGTATCAAACACAAATAGATCGTTGAACAGATTCACTTGGTATCTATTTTTGATTCTGAGACGTGACCCACTCGTCACATGGCCTTAAGCCAAGAAGAATGATTTTCTACCAAAAAAGGTGAATTCAACCATATATAGAAGTGAATTCTTAGTTAGAAAAGATCAAATTTTAACCAAAAATGAAATAGGTTAATTTTCAATTAGATAAAAAAATGAATTTTCCACACAAAAAAAAAAAGAATTTTCAACGAAGAAATTCAATTTTTACTGAATCAATTGATTTTTAACTAGAAAACATTAATTTTCAAGAAAAAGTGAAATAGTTACATTTTCAGTAAAAAAATTATTAAAGAAATTAACTTCTAACCAAATAGTTAAATTCTCAACCAAAGAAATGAATTTTCAAACAAGAAGAATAATTTTCTACAAAAAATGATGCATTTTTCATAAGATACAAAAACTTTCATTCTTAACCAAGGAGATTAATTCTTTACAAAATAAAATCGAATTTTCAATAAAAAAGATGAATTTTTAACCAAATAGTTGAATGTTCAACTAAGAAAGATACATTTTGAACAAGAAAAAACGAATTTTCAGTAATAAAAAACGAATGTTCAACTAAATAGTCTAATTTTCAACCAAGTAGATGAATAATTTTCTACAAAAAAAAAACACAAATTTGTATTAAAATACATGAAATTAATAGTTAAATTATCAATTAAAAAAATTAATTAATTAGAAACAATAACAACAAGAAACTAATTTTCAACAAATTAGTTGAATTTTGAAATGAAAAAGATCAATTTTTAACATAATAGTTAAATTTTTAGCGAAACAGAAAAAAAATCTTCATCCGATAAAATGAATGTTTAACAATGCATTCTAACTTTCAACCAAGTAGTTGAATTTTTACAACAAAAAATATTTTTATTTCAAATTAAAAAAAGTACAATTAAACCAAAAAAGAAGAATTTTCAACTAAACATATTTTTGAGTCAAGTAAGAAAATTTGAGATTGATATCACACCATTTGTAGCCTTCTAATTTAATCCTTAAGGCCATTTGACGAGTGGGTCACGTGACCGGTTTCCCACCTTACCGACACTTTTTTTATTTGTAAACTTATTTTCACACGAATCGCCACATCGAGTTGAAAATTTGAGATGATAAATAAGAAGCACTAAGAAACGCGGCTCTGGTCCTAAATTTTTATAATTTTGAAAAAAACAACAACAAAATTATTTACAAAAAAAGTTTTTTCATAATCATTAAAATTTAGGATCAGAGCCGCATTTCTTAGTGCTTCTTATTTATTATCCCAAATTTTCAACTCGATGTGGCTATTCGTGTGAAAATATTTAATTTATTTTCCATAGTTGACTAAAAATATTATGAAATTTTTGTAAATCCTCAAAAATTCGTTCAAATCACTCGAAACTTTCAAAATCTCCTAAAATCGTTTGAAAATCTGTCAAATTCCCAAAATAATTGAAAATCCTTAAAATCCTTCGAACTCCCGCGACGTGTTTCGAAATTGCTTAAAAATTCCTTGGAATACCTTAGAATCCTTCAAAACCTCCGACCGAAATCTCTAGGAATCCCTCCAAATTCAATTCAATTTAATTTATTTCCCAAAATTTGCTAGAAATATTTCTAAATTTGTCAAAATCGTACGTTAAATAAATGACTAAATAAGTCATCAGTTTGTACTTCCTCTATTATTAAGATAACTCCTGCAATATTTTAACATTCTTTATTTCTATACTGATTTTCCTATAATATTTTTTTGTTAGGGAGGATTACAAGGTATCGTAAAAGATTTTATGTGATTGCAAAGGATTACAAGTCATCAGTCAGGAGTAAGGAGTCAGAAGTCGGAAGCTATCAGTTAAGAGTTAGGATTTAGCAGTCAGGAGTAAGGAGTCAGAAGTCGGGAGTTATCAGTTAAAAGTTAGGATTTAGGAGTCAGGAGTAGTTAGTTAGGAGTAATAATTTATGATTGAGGAGTCAGGAGTAATAAGTTAGGACTCATGAATCAGGAGACATCAGTTAGAAGTTGGGAATCAGAAGTCAGGTGTTAGAAGTATTCAGTGAGGAGTTAGAATTTAGGATTTAGGAGTCATAGGTCAGGAATAATCAATGAGTAGTTATGAGTTATGATTTATGAGACATCACTCAGAAGTAAGGAGTCATAAGTCAGCAGTAATCAGTCAGGAGTTAGGAGTCATGAGTATTCAGTTAGAAGTCAGGAGTCAGTAGTAAGAATTTATAATTTGGGAGTCAGTGGTCAGGAGCCAGAAGTAGTGAATTAGGAGTTAAGAGTCATCAGTTAGTAGTTAGGAATCAGAAGTTAGGTGTAAGGAGTATTCATTGAGGAGTTAGAATTTAGGATTAAGGAGCTAGGAGTATTCAGTTGGGGTCAAGGAGTCAGGAGTATTCAGTTAGGGGACATAATTCAGGATTTGTGAGGCATGGGTCAGGGTTCATAATTCATCAATTAGTAATTAGGAGGTTTAATTTAGGAGTCATAGTTAATGATTCAGGAGTAATAAGTTAGGGGTTATGAGGCAGTAGTCATCAGTTAGGATTTAGGAGTCAGAAGTCACAAGTTAGGTGTTAGAAGCCCACATTTAGGAGTTAGAAGTCAGGCGTCAGGCGTCAGGAGTATTCAGTAAGGAGTTTTAATTTATGATTCAGGAGCCAGGAGTATTTCGTGAGGAGCTAGGAGCCAGGAGTATTCAGTTAGGAGATAGATTTCAGGATTCAGGAGACATAGGCAGGGTTCATGATTCATCGATTAGGAGTAAGGAGTTATTGAGCGAAATTCTGCGACAGCACTTGTTGAGTTCCGGAGGAAGAATCAGCGAGGTGGCTTCCAAGTGGAGATATTCGCAAAGAGGTGAGTGAGAGGCTGAAATTGAATCCTTTCATTTACAAATTCAAATCAAAATTAAACTCCATAGTGGCCACTGACCGGGAAAACCGTGAATTTATCAGATTTGTTTTTACTTGTGTAGGCCTCGAACTCAGTACACTATTGACACTATTTGAAACTTTTTTTGAGCGATTACACTCTTTTGCTACTATTTCGGACAAAATGCTAAATACACTATTTTCTCACAATTTTCTGCCAATGCCACTGTTTCTTTACTTTTCCTTGAAAAATATTTTTGATCTTCGCTAATTGTCTACATATTGTCCCAATGGCTTTTAACAAAACAACTGAATTTTCAACCAAATAGTTAAATTTTGAACCAAACAGATGAAGTCTCAACAAATTACATGAAGGTTCCACAAAAAAGTTCAATTTTGTACCAAATTTTTTAATTTTTAAACCAAACGGACGAATTCTCTATTAAACAGTTGAATTTTTAACCGGAAAACACTAATTTTCACCAAAAAATGTAATTGTTGATATTTGAACCAAAAAAAAAAATTGTAATTTAAAATAAAAAACAGATAAATATACCCAAAAGGGCGAATTTTCATCAAACTAACTATTACATTGAAAATTCAATTTTTCTTTTGTTGAAAAATAATTTCGATAACTGAAAATTAAATTATTCAATGTTTTTTGGTACAATATTAATCCTCTTTGTTGAAAAATTCATATTTTTTGTTGAAAATTCATTTCTTTTGTGGAAAAATAAACTGTTTTGTCGAAAATAGTTTTTTTGTTTAATAATTATTTTTTTCAACTGAAAATGTATGACTTCCTTTTTTTATTGAAAATTAGTCTTCCTTAGTTAAAAATTAGTCTTTTTTGGTAAAAAATTAATCTTATTGATTGAAAATTAATCTTTTTGGTCGCAAATTCATCACTTGTTTGGAAAATTTAACGATTTTGTTGAAAATCGTTTTGTTTTGTTTGACTGAAAATATAACTTCCATTTTTTGTTTAAAATTCATCTTTTATAGTTGAAAATTCGTCTTTCTCAGTATAAAATTAAACTTCTGTATTGAAAATTCGTCTTCTCGGTCGAAAATTTAAATATTTGGTTGAAAATTCATTTTTTGGTTGAAAATTTAACTGTTTTCTTGAAAATTATTAATTTTTTTAAATTGAAAATTCATTTATTTTGTTAAGAATTCAGCTTTGCTAGGTAGAAAATGTATCTTTTTTGTTGAAAATTCATTTTTTTTGGTTGAAAATTTAACTTTTGTTGAAATTCGTTTTGTTTCGCTTAAAAGTTAAATTTTTCAACTGAAAATATAGCTATTCGATTTCTTGCTTAAAATGTATCTTTTTTAGTTGAAAATTCGCCTTTTTTTGTTTTAGTCCAGAATGAAACAAAATGTTAGGCAAATTATAATTTTAAGGAAAAAATAATTTTTAATACAAAATAAAAAGTTCGAATGATTTTTTTTTGCTTTAAAGTTATATAAATATAATTTTCCTAAGTTTCTCGAGAAATTCAAAAAGATTTTTGAAGATTTCAGATGCGTCGAAAAAGTCTCTAGAAAAATTCTAAGATCTTTTTGTTTTTATTTTACAGGATGTTACAAAATTTGTGAAATAATTTGAGTAGTCTAAAACCTACAGTCTTTTTTATGCTTAAAAAAATTTAAGAATATTTTATAAATGTCAGGTAATCTTTCAAGGTTTCAAAATATCTTTAAGCTTTTCAAAATTTTATAAATTCATACATTTCTGTTAAACTAATTCGTATTATTCATAAAATTGTTTTTAAATCTACCGAATTCATTTTTGACAATTTTTGAAATCTTTTGTAATGTTTTATAATCTTTGTTAATATTTTCTTCAAATTAATTTTAAAAAATAAAGAATAACTTTAAATATTGTTAGGAATCTTAAGAAATTTTTCTTATTATCTTGAAACCTTTCAAAATATTTAATAAACTTCGAAATTTTATTTCGAAATCTTCCAAAATCTACATATTTCTTTAATATTTTGAAATTTTGTATTATTTTGAAATTGTTCAAAAGCTTCTAAATATCTTTTGAAATATTTAGAAATTTTCCTAAAATTTTGAACAAATTCTGCAAAATTAAAAAAATTACCCTCAAATCTTCCAGATACTTTTATGATTATCTGGAAAGTCTTTTGGAATGTTTTGAAATATTTTTCAATATTTTCTTAAAATAAATGTTGTAAACTAAAAAACCATTAAAAATTTTCCGACGAAAATCTTAAGCAATTTTTTTATTCTCTTTAAACTTTTCAAAATTCTCGAAAGCTTCTAAATTTTGTGTTCGAATTCTTCAAAAATCGACATTTTGTTTGAAATATTATTATTTTTGTATCCTATCAAAACTTCTAAATATGTGTTAAACTTATTCGAATTTTTTCTAAAGTTTTGTGATCTTGGAAAATTGAGAAATATTACTTTGAAATATTTTTGAATCTTTTCAAATATTTTCTTTGAATTAAATTTAAAAAAAGAATAATTTAAATTCTTCTTTGGAATCTTGAAGAAAAAATTCATTATCTCAAAACTTTCAAAATACTTAAAATCTTCAACATTTTATTTCAAAATCTACATTTTGTTTAAAATTTGTCGACACCGGTAATTTTTTTTATCGTTACATTTTTCATAAAGGCATTAATATTTAATAATTATTTATCATTTAAATTTTCTCTTTCAAAAATAAATTTTTATAATTAAATTCCAGAAATTTAAAAATGTTAAAATGAAAAAAGCCACTTACAATCCTATTTACGCAGAGTATGCGATTTTCGATAATTTTGTTCCACCTTTTTTTTCGAAAAATTTTCATGTAAAAAATATTGATTTTCATCAAAAAAATTCATTCTCAACCAAATAGTTTAATTTTCTACCATTTTCAAATTAAAAAGACTAATTTCCAACAGAAAAAGTGAATTTTTAACCAAATAGTTAAATTTTCAACCAAAATATATTAGATTTTTTTTACCGCAAGCGATCAATTTTTAATCGAAAAAGCCAAATTTTGAAACAAGAAAGAAAAATTTCTACTAAATTTTTCAATTTTCAAAACAAATAGACGAGTTTTCTACGAAACAGTTGCATTTTCAAACCGAACGTATGATTTTTCACAAAAAAGTTACTTTTCAACCAAATTAAATAGTTGAATTTTCAACAAAATGCAAGAATTAGCAACCAAAATAGATTAAATCTCAGCGAAAAAGATAATAGTTTATAATATTTCAATCGTAAAAGATTTTAATTTGAAAATAAACACAGTCGAATTCAACCAAAAAACAGGAATTTTCAAGAAATAGCTGAATTTTCAACCAGATCAGATTGAAATTCCATCAAAACAGTTGAATTTTCAACCAAAATAAATTAGAATTTTTCACCAAAAGAGATCAATTTGGAAACGAAAAATTCGAATTTTGAAACAAGAAAGAAAAAAATGTCTGCTGAATAAACAGTCGTATTTTAAAATTGAAAATATGATTTTTCAACAAAAAACTTACTTTTTAACCAAAAAAAGTAGTTGAATTTTCAACAAAATGCAAGAATTTACAACCAAAATAGATTAATTTTCAATGAAAAATATAATAGTTGATATTATTTCAATCAAAAAAGATTTTAATTTGAAATCAAAAACTGTTGCATTCAACCAAAAAAGACTAATTTTCAACAAAGTAACTGAATCTTCAACCAAATAAGATGAACATTTTATCAAAATAATTGAATTTTCAACCAAAATAAATTAGACTTCTTTTATCAAAAGATATCAATTTTTATATGAAAAAGTCGAGTTTCAAAACAAGAAATAAAAAAATGTCTGCTGAATAAACAATTGTATTTTCAAATTGAAAATTTTAATTTTCAACAACAAATTTACGCTTTAACCCAATAAATTAGTTGAATTTTTAACAAAATGCATGAATTATCAACCAAAACAGATGAATTTTCAACGAAAAAAATTATAGTTAATATTTTTTCAATCAAAAAAGATTTTAATTTGAATTCAAACAGAGTGGAATTCAACCAAAAAAGAGGAATTTTCAACAAAATAGCTGAATCTTCAACCAAATCAGATTAAAATTCTATCAAAATAGTTGAATTTCCAATCAAAATAAATTAGAATTTTTCACCAAAAGAGATCAATTTTTTGAAAGGAAGAAGTCGAATTTGGAAAAAGAAAGAAAAAAATGTCTGGTGAATTGTTTCATTTTTAAGCCAAGAAGACGAATTTTCTACAAAACAGTTAAATTTTCAAATTGAAAATATGAACTTAAAACGAATTTGACTAAAAAGACTACTCGTTGTTTTTTGGGTTGCTGATTTCAAATCTAGTCTCAAAATTACAAAATTGGAAACAACGGATCCAATATGGCGGATGGCAATTGTAAAAAAAACTTTTATTCTAAAAATTGATACTCGGTTTATTTTTGGGTCGATAATTTCAAATCTAGTCAAAGTTTCAAAATTCAAAAAGGCGGATCCAATATGGCGGATTTCAATTGTCAAAGAAAAACCGATTTGACTAAAAATTGCTACTTGGGTTTTTTTTTGAGACGCTGATTTAAAATCTAGTGCCAAAATTAAAAAATTTGAAAAAGCGGATCCAATATGGCGGATGGTATTGTAAATACAAAAACCAATTTGACTAAAAATTGATAATCGGGAATCTTTTTTCGAGTCACCAATTTCAGATCTAGTCAAAATTTCCAAATTCAAAAAGGCGAATCCAATATGGCGGATTGAAATGGTAAAAACAAACCTTATTTGATTTAAAAGGCTACTCGGTGTTTTTTTGGGTCGCTGATTGCAAATCTAGTGTCAAAATTACAAAATTGGAAAAAGCAGATCCAATATGGTGGATGGGAATGGTAAAAATGAAACAAATTTTACTAAAAATTTATAATCGGGGAGATTTTTTTGAGTCTTCGATTTCAAATTCAGTCAAAATTTCAAAATTCAAAAAGGCGGATCCAATATGTCGGATTGAAATTGTAAAGGCAAAACCCATTTTATTAAAAATTACTACTCGTTTTTTTTTTTGAATCGCTCATGTAATATCTCGTGCCAAAATTAAAAAATTGGAAAAAGCGGATCCAATATGGCGGATAGAAAGTGTAAAAACGTAACAAATTTGATTAAGAATTGATAATCGGCGATCTTTTTTCGAGTCTCCGATTTCAAATCAAGTCAAAATTTCAAAATTCAAAAATCTGGATCCAATATGGCGCATTGAAATGGTAAAAACAAACCCAATTTGACTAAGAACGCTACTCGGGGTTTTTTCGGGTCGCTGATTTTAAATCTAGTGTCAAAATTACAAAATCAAAAGTTGCGGATCCAACATGGCGGATCGTAATTGTAAAAACAAAATCAATTTGCCTAAAGAGGCTACTCGTTGTTTTTTTGGGTCGCTGATTTTAAATCTAGTATCAAAATTACAAAATTGGGGAAAGAGGATCCGATATGGCCAATCGAAGTTGTAAAAAGAAAACTTTTTCACTAAAAATTGATACTCGGGAACTCTTTCGAATCACTGATTTAAAATCTAGTCAAAATTTCAAAATTCGTAAAAGCGGATTCAACATGGCGGATCGATATTGCAAAAGCAAAACCGATTTGACAGAAAATTGCTGTTCGGGAGTTTTACGAGTCACTGCCTTTTTGGCTTGCTCTTTGAATACGGCATTCCATTTTTCTGTTAACAATACATTTCAGACTTATGACCCTTTGCGGAAGAGTAAGGGGAAATGAGGCAATGGATGGTAGGGGAAGCTTTTTTCTGTAGAAAATTAATTTTTTCAAACTGAAAATTGAACTACTCAATTTTGGGTTAAAAATGTATCCCAGGGAAAGTTACGGAATTGAGGGGAGGGAAGTAGGAGAAATGAGGGAAGTGGAATTGGAGGAAGCAGGGAGAGGGAAAGTAGGTAAAGTAGGGTAAATTGTGGCAGGGGAAGTAGGGGAAGCAAGGGAAAAGGAAGGGAGTGGAAGTAGGGGAAGGTAGGGGAAATAAAGGACAGGAAGTAGGTGAAGGTAGGGGAAGTAGTGCTATTTTATTGGAAATTTAACTATTTTGTTGAAAATTAAATTTTTGGATGAAAATTTATATTTTAGGGTTGGAAATTCATGTATTTTGTTGCAAAATTCGTCTTTTTATTAAAAAATTATACGTTTTGGTAGAAAATTAATCTTTTTGGTTAAAAATTTAATTATTTGTTAAAAAATTATTTTGTTTAGTTTAGAAATTAAACTATATGGTCGAAAAATGATCATTGTTAAAAATTCATTTTTTAAGATTCACCTCCTTGCTTGAAAATTTAACTATTTGGTAGAAAATTAGCATTTTTATTAAAGATGCATATTTTCGGGTTGGTAATTCAACTTTTTTGTAGAAAATTCTTCTTTTGATTTGAAAATGTAGCAGTTGATTTGAACATTTATTTATTTTTTTGGTAATAAGTCATTCTTCTTGTTAAAAAATTAATTTTTTTTTGTTGAAAACTTAATTACCTGATTCGAAATGTATTTTTTTTCTTGAAAATTAATTTATTTACTTGCAAAATCGAAAAATCAACTTTTCAAAAAAATTAAGTGTGATTAAAAAATAGGAAAAGGGTACTTTAAAGAAAAAATTAAAAAAAAAAAACAATTTTTCTTTCTTAACTTTCATAATTTTTTTTTAATATAGGATTTTAAAAATTTGTAGGAAGACTTTGAATTATTTCAAAATATATTTGGTAGTTTTGAAAATATTCGAAAATCATTTGAATCTTGAGATTTCAAAAAATTTGAAACAAAATGTAAATTCTTGAAGATTTTGAAAGAAAGAAACTTTTTAAGGTAATTTTAGAAGAAATTACAATAATTCAAAGTTATTTAAAATTTTTTGAAAAAAATTACATACATAGTTTAAAATTTGAAAAGATTTCAGAAAATTTAAAAAAAAATAACTTTTGAAGATTCCGAAAAAAATATTGAAATCTTTCAAGAATTTTGAAAGGTTTCAAGAAAATAAAAAACTTGTTGAGATTCCTGGGGAAATTCTTTTTTTTTTTTAATTTTGAAAAATTAATTTTTAAAGAAAATTTAAAGAGATTTCTAAAAATTTCAACAAAAAATCTGGAAGATTTTGAGGCCATTTTTTAAATTTTGAAACATTTTTCAATAATTTCTTCATCTGGAAATTTATCAATTTTCTAGCAAGAAAGACGAATTTTCCACCCAAAAGATGAATTTTCAACCCAACAGTTTGATTTTCAACAAAATAAAAATTAATAACCTTCAATCAAATAACAAAAGACATTTCAACAAAATAGTTCAATTTTCAAACAAATAGATGAATTTTCCACCAGGAAGATTAATTTTCTACTAAAAATAGGAATTTGCAATCAAATAGATTTCAACAAAACAGTAAAATGTTTAACCAAATAGAATAGATCAATTTTCTACCAAAAAAGACGAATTTTCAACAAAATACATGCATTTTCATCCAAATCGTTGAATTTACAACTAAAAAGATTTTCTAAAATAAATAATTTCATTTTATGAATTTTTTCAATTTAATTAATAATTTAACAACACTTTTCAACCAAAGTAACAAAATTTTCAACTAAAAAAGATTATTCATTTTAATCTAGTTTTATTTTCAAACAAATAATATAAAATTTCTACCAAAAGATATACAATTAGCAACAAAAAAGAAACGAATTTTTAACAAAAAAGTGAGATTTTCATCAAAAAAATTAATTTTCAAACAAACAAGATAAATTTTCAACTAAAAAGGAAACAGTTGAATTTTCAACCAAATAGATGAATTTTCTAGCAAGAAAGACGAATTTTCCACCGAAAAGATGAATTTTCAACCAAAAAGTTTGATTTTCAACAAAATAAAAATTAATAACCTTCGACCAAAAAAACAAAAGACATTTCAACAAAATAGTTGAATTGTCAACCAAATAGATGAATTTTCGACCAGGAAGATTGATTTTTTACTAAAAATAGAAATTTGGAATCAAATAAATTTCAACAAAACAGTTAAATGTTTAACCAAATAGATGAATCTTAAAACAAATAGCTGCATTTTTAATATATAGTTAAATTTTTAATATATAGTTGAATTTTTGACCAACAAGATTAATTTTATACCAAAATAGACCAATTTTTAACTAAAACAAGATCAATAGACGAATTTTCAACAAAATACAAGAATTTTCAACCAAATAGTTGAACTTTCAAATACAGTAGATAAATTTTCTACCAAAAAAGACGAATTTTTAACAAAATACATGCATTTTCATCCAAATGGTTGAATTTTCAACTAACAAGATTTTCTAAAATAAATAATTTCATTTTATTAATTTTTTTAATTTAATTAATAATTTAACAACACTTTTCAACCAAAGTAAAAAAATTTTCAACTAAAAAAGATTATTCATTTTAAACCAGTTTTATTTTTAACCAAATAATATAAAATTTCTACCAAAAGATATACAATTAGCAAAAAAACAGAAACTAATTTTTAACAAAAAAATGAGATTTTCATCAAAAAAATTAATTTTCAACCAAATAGATCAATTTTCTAGCAAGAAAGACGAATTTTCCACCCAAAAGATGAATTTTCAACCCAACAGTTTGATTTTCAACAAAATAGGAAGAAATGTCTTTCAAAACTTAAAATTTCACATTGAGACCGTAATAAATATCCGGTTCAGGATCAATATACATAGAGTTAGTCGGATTCGTCCACATTCATGAGCACTGAAGGTTCGCACTTGCATGCTGAATAGCAGCCTCCACAGAGCAAGTTGGCGTGAGTCAGGCAAATGCCTCTTTGGCATTTTGCGCAGGAGTAGTTGCTCAATCTTCTTTTTCCGGTTTCAGCGGTGCAGTCACAGCATCTGGACCTTTTCTTAGGTGGCGGGGGTGACTTTGGGCGATCATCCACTGGTACAATTCTTTTCAGGCGTACTTGCATGGAGGTGTGTAAGCCGGTTGTGTTCTGAACTCTTCGTTTCATTTCTCCAATGCACAGTTCATGTGCATTCCAGTTGATTCCCTAAGACAATGACGTTGGCATTTATCCCTCCAATGTTCATCATGGCGAAAAAAATTACCATTGGCCAACGCTGTGTGTTTCTCTGCACACTGTAAGTAGCACACATTTGATCCGCTGTGTCGACACCGCTTTTTGTGCCATTGTAAAATGTGATCAACTCTGGTTTCTTTAACTCCCCAGAAGATTCATCAATGGCATTGTCGGTGTGCAATGATGAAACGAGGACCACACATTTATTCTTACGAGGGACGTAAGAGGTCAGAACAAGTCCATCATCGAAACCAAATTGGCTGGAGAACTGTTCTTTTCCCTTCACATTCACGAATGATACCGGTAAAGCTCTTTTGTTTTTCCTCACAGTCCCCACATATGACAACTTTTGACGTCTCAATTCCTTCACTAGATTGAAATCCGTAAACCAGTTATCGGCCGTGATGTTCCTGCCCGTTCCCAATACTGGTTTCACCATTCTTATGTCGATGTCATTGGGTTTGTTGCTGAACTGATAGGGTCCATCTGGTTTAGAAGGTATATATTGTTGAAAAGAGCACCTTCCACGAAAGCCTGGTAACATTTCGTCGATTGTGAGATTCTCACCAGGAGTGTAATACTTCTGGCAATTACCCACAAACATCTCAAAAACATCTCGAATTGGAGCTAAACGATCCTATTGTTTTCTTTGATTCCTGGAAGACCTGTCATCAAAACGCAGGCTCCTCAACAGGAACTTAAACCGTCTCACATTCATCACGAGGCCGAATTTTTCGATTCCGTCCCCATTTTGCCCCCAGAGTTCCTCTAACGTCAAGCGATTTGATTTATAGGCACCTGCTAAATAGAGTAAGCCTATGAACGCTTTTATTTCAATCAAATCAGTTGGTCTTGCATCTCTCTCCCTGGTAAAATTATCTTTGACAGTGTCAATATATTGATTAGTGAATTTTACAATGATTTCTAAAAGATCATCTGAGAATAGAAAAGACCAACATTCGAGAGGATTCTTAGCATTTTTAGCAGGCCCTTTTACTCCTGGCAAGTGTGTGATGATGTTAAAAATGAGTTTTGCGAAATTTGGCGCTAATTATTATTTTTTTGCGGCTTCTTCAATCAGAATTGTTTCTAGTACATTAAATATTGCTTTATACTGAAAATAGATTTTGCCATGAATTGTTGAAACAATTGATTATTATTTCGAGCTATTTTCTCATAGAATGGTGTTAGAAAGACGCGATTTTTTCACAACTTTTCAATTCCTTGTCCAATTTTCAAATAGAGGAAAGTGGTAGTTCATCAATGTTAACAATAGTGATTGTTTACACAATGTATTATAATTAGCAATAATATTATATTTGAATAATGCTAGAAAGATGCGTTTTTTTTAGATTTCTGGCTTTTTGTCCAATTTTCACGCACAGTGAAGTAATATTAAATTTAGGTTAACAAAATAATCCTTTAAACGATTCAGTATCATTGTTAATAATATTCTCTTCGCTTAATTGATAGAATGTTGGGGTTTTTTCTGAAATTTTCAATTGTTTATTTATTTTTTACTAGGCGTGACTTAATAACTAATTAGATTTAGCAAAAATAATTGTTCAAACAAATTATTATTGTTCACGACTATCTTCAGCTATATCGATTGCACCTGAAAGTTGCGGTCTTTTGGAAATTTTTACGTTTCTGTCCTTTTTACTTAGTGAGGTATTAATGTATTAAAGTTAACAAAAAAGTTGTTTGAACAATATTATATTTTATTACATTATATTTCTAAAATCATTCACTTCGCTCCGCCTCATTAATTACTAACGATTAATAAATAAACATTAGTGAAAGCTATATTTTAAATAATTGTGACAATTTAATATTCTGAAATAGAACAGATATTTAAAATACGCTTCAAATTTTCTACACGGACTATATGAATACAACTTCCCCTTGAATATGTTACGGAGAGACTTCAGTGAGGTGTCAGAAGTGTAGCAATTTTTATTGTTATTATATTCTTTATTTTTGCCTCTTGTGTGGAACAGATTTTTTTCTTCAAATTATTTTTTTTAAGCGTTGGGAAAAGAGCAAAAATAATTAACCTAAAACAACAATACCAGCAGGGCATCTGAACTATTTCTTTCGGGCTTGGACGTATGACGTAACCTGAAGCATCTAACGCACTGAGAGTGCGATACTCAATCTATTTGTCACGCTTGACTGAGCAGCCTTTCCCGCGCTCCCCGCGTCCACAAATTCCAAGGCCTTTAGTTCTAGGAACGCCGTGAACTCGGAATCAGAATTTCAAGTTTCAGTTCATTCACTAATTTTCTGTCTGGGGATACTATGGTTAATATCGTGCAATTTGTTTATGACAGTTAATGAAAAAGGAAAGGAAAAGAAAATCATTTCAAAAATAAAGGTTTTACATCTTGCAAGTTGTGAAACATAAGTTAAACATAAATGTAAATCTCCTTCATATGAATAAACTGTTATATAAAATTCTTAAAAACTCAAGCACTTTTTTTTTCAATTACGCTTTGAGTAAAATCTGCATCGAAACCGCAAATCTTTTAAATCATTCACAAATGTTGCGGACAATAGAACAAACTTCTTTCTAAAATATTTGTTTTTGAAGAAAGTGGGCCGCCACCGAGACGCAGAATTTATGCATAGTGAAAAAATATATATACAATTTCGTTAACTGTGTAAATTTGTTACTTGTGCGAAGACAAAAGTGAGTTGTATCACTTTTGACATAATGAAATGATTTCAGCAATTTCTTTTCGTGTTGATTTGGTAACCTTACCGCTTCTCGTGTGTATTTTCACCCGTTTAAGATGAGAGGAATACATTCCAGCAAGGACATTACTACTCTCCAATATTGCAAAAACATCACCGCTGGACGCTGATACAACAATTTGTTCTTGGTTTGGTAAAGGCTGATAGACATTATGCCCTGTTCTCAATTGAACTCCTGTATTTGCAGGAAAAAGTGTATCTTTAAAGTTGCAATATCAGGTGTGGATTTGTATTGGGACTGAGGCGGATGAATTTAAGATGTTCAAGTCCATATCCAAGTACGTTAGAAGCAGGAAGCCAAGTGGATGGGACTAAGCACCTGGCAGCAGTAGTAGGTATTGAATTAGGAGATCTGGACCTTGGACGGAAATCTGGCTGAGCTGGAGGAGGAGACCCGTGTGAAGAATAACTTCTGGCACACGGATATACAAAAGGAGGAAATCCGAGAGGAGACACGGCCGAATAAAATCCCGCGTCAGGAATACCGACGTGAGATAAATCGGCAGAATAAGACCCGGCAGGATGAAACTCGTCAGAAGAGAAAACGACTGGAGTATGGCTGGCTGGAGGCGACCTGACCGGAGAATTATGTCTGTTTGGAGAATAAAAAGTTCCGGTACGAGGAATACCAGGAATCGGGGCTCCATTAGGTAAGCAATCAAACTGTGAACTTGAATCTGCAACAAGAAAATAATTATATTTTTTTTCAAATACGTGAGGCGGGAGAGAATGCCGAGTCGGAAAAAGAACATGCACAATAGAGGTTAGGAAAAGCTGATTGGTCAGCAGAAAAACATGAAAAATATACAGAAAAGATGAAGAAGGAAATACGGTAGAGAAAAATGTGAACGAGGATATTGAAAAAGTTATTGTGAAAGTACCAAAAGTATTACAGGAAACAGTTAAGGGAGAAGACAGCGGAACATATATCCGTTCCGAGAAAAATCCGGTAGAAGATGGAAAACAGGAGAGACACAAATCAGAAACATGATTGTAACTTGAGAGATTTCATTAACTTTTGGTTTTTATGGTTGCTGACAGTGTCTCCAGAACGTGGGATTTGTCGGGCCCCTCTACTTTCCCATCTGGGAGAATACATGCAAGCGTAGCGTCGGTGAGTCGGCTAGCCTCGTGTAAAGTCGAAAATGCACGAGGCACGAGCGCGAAGCCGAGCCCGCCCGCGGGTGGTAATCATCGTAGGGCACACTTGGTGAGACCTCTCCCCCTTCGGACCCTTGGTTTAGCATAATACATGAGGGGCGGTCGACGCGATTCACAACGTGACTTCGTTCATTTGTTTTTGGCTCGACTGAAGCGGATAGGAGTCGTTGCGCGTGAGCTCCTTCCCCTTCCTCCACCCGCACCCGTGGGGAAACCGGTGTTAGGTGTGTTAGTATCTGACTCTAAATTTATCGGAACCCGCGTTTCCGAGTCCATTTCGCTCATGTTGGAGCCGGTCACTGTCTCGGTAGTTTGTTCTAACGAAATTGTCTGGTTGAGGGCTGCCGACGCGATAGTTTCCGAAACTTTCAGGGATTGAGCTCTGTTTTGCTTCCTCTTCGGAGGTAAAAAAAAACATTTCTAAATTCTAAATAATTACGAATATTTCAATCGACCTTTGGTCGAAAAGCTAGGGTATAACTTAAATTAATTAACAAAACAATTCCGATTCCAATTTTACCGAACCCGTAAAACATGTAAACCTGTAAACAATTTGATCAATTGATCAAAACAAGTTGAATCTTATTTATTCGAACGAAAATAAGAACAAGGCCAACTTTTATTCAATTATTATATAAGGAACCGAAAATTCGGAACAATGATCGATCAACCAATCATTGGTCGACAACATATATTTGAATTTGCATTTAATTAATCAGAAGGAAACCTTTCCTTCTTTAATTTGACAAGAAATCAGAATAAAATCTGATTTCTATTTCATTAGTATTCTGGATCAGAACAAGGTCTGATTTTACACGATTTTATAAATTAATTCTGGACGACTAACTTTCTCGATATCAGGACAAGACCTAATTCCGGTAAACAACGTGAAATAGTTTCAAAAATCAAACATTGAATAGTGGAGCAAGATCCTTCCATGCAAGTTAAGATAATCAGATAAATAATCGAGTGCTCAGGACATGACCTAAACGTCGAGGCTGGCACACTTAATTCATATATAGTATTATCAATATTTCGTCTTATTCGACGACAAGTAAAAATATTCAAGGCTATATTTGACTTGAATTCGTCTCTTGAATCAAGTATTTTGATTCAATTTGTTGTTTCCCGTCGAACGATCGGAGAAAGATCACTATCGCTCGACTTTGACCGATAACAATGGTTTAAGGTCCCGGACATTGTGGAATTGACAAAAAAGTATATAATAATCAATTAAATTCAATAGGCGATTTACACAAAAATTTTCATAACCTTAAAATGTCAAATTAATCTCAATGAATATCATTTCAATTACCAATATTATTTTCACAATTCATATATTTCTAGGTTAAATTCATGCACTAAATAAGCGGCGAAAGATTCAAAATAGTAACTACAAGGAAAGATGCGATAGATAGCTTTAGTGGAGTCGAAGCCCGTGTTTATAAACACGCTCAGATTGTACTGTCGCCGAGAGAATTACTACTATCCAACCGAGCAATTCACGCCTACCCCGAAAGGGAAACGGCTTAATGATATAATAATAATAATATTATATTAGGCCTTATTAATGTTTATGCATAATTTCACGCGCGCTGTGGCAAGCACATAAGGATACTTTGTATAGTAATTTTAAATCGAAAGCCTTAACAATAAAACAAATTCAAATCTGAAACGAATAAAAATTACTAATATCACATAGAAACTTTCAAAATACAGGACAATTCAATTTTAAATCTTTCGTAATTCGAAATTATAGACATACAGGCTTAACAAATTTCATATAAGTTAGAACTGCAAACACTTTTTCAAATCTTTAGCTTTTCGACTTGCTGAATAAATGAGTTATTAACAAGTCAACTAAAAATAGACATTCCAAATTGAATTACATTGAATTTGAAAATGCGTCAACCAATTGGAAGATAAATTCCATCTGAATTAAAAACAAAAACAAATTATAATTACATCAATCATATTTGATTAATTTAATTTTCAATTGCCAATGCAATGTTGCCCAATGTTGTAGCGCATGTAATCGCGTATAATAATGCGAACTGATGCAGTACACTCCCGCTAAGTGTAAGCTTCGTAAGTTCCACTTTGTGCCTTTCCTCCTCCACACGTATTATAACGCATGCTCCATTGTGTCTTCATTTGAGCGACTGCGAGTCTCTGCGCATTTCCCAAAGTGCGAGCTCCAACGCAGCGTGATTATATGACGGAGCAGAGTGGGTGTACTCAATAAGTGCCGAATTCTTTGAACTATACTTCCCTATAGCCCCGTCAGACTGGCAGTTACCGGAAGTGTACTGTAATAACTTTACCGGTTACTTTTACGGAAAATTCTGCAATACTAGTCAGTGCCATAATAATTCTATACGTAATTTCTAAGCAGTTCAATCATGGTACAGACTCCTGCTTCTCGAAAAGAGCGTATATCGGTAAGATATCTAATTTTTGATGACGAAAAATAGCCTATTCACCAGAAATAGCTGAGATACGACCATTTGAGGAAATTATGCGCCCCTTTTACGGGGTATCAAAGCTACGTATAACTTTAAATTTCAATGACATACCCTCTTTGCATTTAATAATCATAAACAATATAAGGTTTTCATTAGCTTCATTAGGTGCAACTTTCTGAAGCTTGTATAACGATTGCAGAGTGATAATGAAGAAGGTTCTTAACCTGAACGGAGAAAAAAGTCCTGGAAATTTTCATTGACCTAGTCTGTTCCTATAGGATAGGTCTAAAAGCATTTGAAAATAGTGTATTGGAAAATTATGCAAACAGTGCTTAAGGCCATGTGACGAGTGGGTCACGTGACCAAGCTAGTCCTCAATTTTTCATTGTAAACCTACGTCCAAAAGAAATAAGATATCGCGCTTAAAGTTTGGGAAATGAAAGAGGAGACACTAAAGTTCACGGCTCTGCTTTAGCGACATTCCGAATTTTTTTATCCGTGGTGGTTTCAATTTCGTTTATTCTTGTGTTTAAATCATTGGAAGGCTTTAAAGATTCTTCAATTGCAAAACGCAAACGGGTTAATTCTTCAATATCTATTCTGTCCTTCGATCCCATTAAACTTATCTGTTTTCTTTGGGTCGTTCTAAAAGAAACGTCATGACTTCACGGGTTTGTGGTTAAATTTAACACACTCGCGCTTAACCCTTTAGCTTTTCTTTCTTTAATTTCTAATGCTTTAGTTAGAATTGATCTTTCTTCCGGTGTAATCTATCGTCTTCCGGACTAAGCAAAGTTTGATCTATGGGGCTATTTGGGGTTAAGTTACCGTCCCGATAATTTAAACTCATATTTGATCCGAAGTCTGACATTTTTGAAGAATTTTGTTTAAATTTTGTGTATGATAAAAGATAAGGAAAAAGGGTTTGAAATATTTTTCAACACTTACCTCCACCTTGTTTGTAATTCAAATTTCAATAATCAGTGCAAAGACAAATGAAGAGTTTTAATGCTTTTCACAAAAAACAATTCAATTAATTTAACGAATCCTTGTATTGAATTTCTTTTTATCACCTCGTTTGATGAATTCGTTCACTTATCTCAAAATGAACAAAAAATTTCAAAAAGAAAATCGACTCGATTTCAAACACTTTCGAAAAAAAAAAGAAAAACTTTTCAATTTTAAATTGTTTTCTCAACTCCGGGATTCAAATTTATCTTGAATATTCAGTAATATTGAAACTCTGCTAAGCACGTCTGCTCACAGTGAGATCCCGATTTTGAAAGATTGTTCCGGATGACCGCTAAGGTCTGTTCAAATTTTGATGCTTCAGGTTACCGTTGAAGACAGTTCAATTTAAATTTATATATTTGGTAAGTATTAATTATTTTCTATACAGGTGCCTTTGAAAGCATAATGTTGACAGTTGTGATTAAGGACAGTCTCAACTGTCACCCTGGTTATTGTAATAATTATTTTCGCCTAATTTAGTTTGAGAATTCTCGCATGACTTTCATACGTAAGACGCAAGGTTCATTCATATTTGGCATTATAGTAAATACTGCTCTGATACGGCGGCATCCCGATACAATTCGAGAACGTATTCTATTTACCGGTATTTGTCGATTTCCATTCACAGAAATATAAGATTGCGAGAGAAACTGACAGTTTACGAACTCACGGACATTTTGTGCAAAAAACTCCGTAGAAATTAGGTTCAAATTGCTACCTGTGTCTATTATAGCATCTACAGGGCAATATTCAGTAATTACTCTATTTCTCGAAACATTAATTTTTCTAAATTTTTGATTCATAATAATGACTTTTATCATGAGACTTTATTTTAACTTTAATCTCAGGGTGCCGAAAGTCGTGCCCCACGTTGGGCGCCAGATGTAACGTTACTGTTCTCGCAACGAGATCGTATGCGCGATTATACATTTCACGCCGTCAAGGCGGACACGGACTTCTGAATCTCCAGTGTCTTCATAACCGAATTGTTTTGAGTACAGGTTACATCGGTGCAATTGGAAAAGATCCTTTCCCAAAAATGGTCAGGAATCACGAGATGGTTGGCAAAGGAGCGTTCCTTTAGAAAGCGGCGGAGCAGGCAGCTGAGACCCTTGGCCTGAATTTTAACGTCAGAAGTAAGACAAGTGCATTACTCCATCTAGATGTTTCACTTCTGAAAGCCGAAGTGAAGAAAGCAGAGTTTGTAACATTCCACCAACAGCTACTCGACAAGAAAATGCACGGAAAATTTCTCAAAAGTGTAGAAAAATAGTCCTTGTCGAATGAGCAAACTTTTGCTTTTCTCAGATCATCAGGGCTTAATTCAGGTACAGAGGGTTTTATTTTCGCTTGCCAGGACGGTGTCATTTCCACCTTTGCATACCGTGACCTTATTTTGTGTCAAGAAGTTCCCAGCGATAGGTGCACAGCGTGTCATGCACACGCTGAGTACATAGAACACATACTTTCGGGATCTCCCACCCAGGCAGGAACGACGTATATCTACAGACATAATGCGGCCTTAAGAGTACTTTATTACCATCTTTGTCGCTCTTACGGTGTTGGCCGCGAATCTACCCTGATGAACGCTTCAAGGGAGATAAAGTCAATTGTCCATAACGAGAAGTGCCAAATTTTCTGGAACTATGATTTTCAGACAGCCGTCTCCGTTGCACACTTGAGGCCTGATATTTTTATCCATGACTTCGAGAAACGAACTGTATTTGTGATCGAATTCTCGGCTGCACCCGAATACAACATCACTGCCATGGAGAAAGAAAAAGAGGAGAGGTATCAAGACCTTAAAAGGGAGCTGCAAAGACTGTACCCAAAATATTCGGTACACGTAATTGTCCTTGTGATAGGTGCTCTTCGAGGTTCGAAACAATCACTGGTTCGTAACCTTAAAGCATACTCGCGTGCCAAAAATATGCCAAGGCACTTGCGAGATGGTTGCAGAAAGCTGTCATCCTTGGGTCGCTTCGTTTCCTCAGAACACACGAGAGTTTTGCCGGCCTGTCGTTGTGATTTCGTCATGTCCTGTGGCCACCCATCTCATGGTTGTGAGACGTGGCCATGAGTGTGATTTACCACGGTCCTACTGGGAGCCGGTGTCATTTTTAGATGGCAGTTGCTCCCAGTGAGACCCTGCGGTGGTTGTTCAACCCTATTTTTTATATAGATATCAAATTGGGCCAATTTTACTGAAACCCAATTTCCATAAGGAACGATCGGGGTCCTTTGCAAATTGTTATCTTAGGTTTTAGTGGTCACACTGAAGTATTTATTATAGAATATTTTATACATTATAATGTATCATTAATTCATAATAACATAATAATAATAACATAACATTATAGTGTATATATATATATAGTTTTTTCTGACTCAGGGGGCCTCAAAACGTCGACATTTGATTGAATCCGCGAAAGTCATTTTTCACATAAAACCAACACCTTCTCATTGAGATGAGAATGTAATATATTCCAGCACTAATTTTCAATCTATTGTCGTCTCTCAATACTTTCAATCGACTTAGGCTTAAACTTTTGAGTATTGAAAGCCACAACAAAAACTTGAAATAATTTTGTTTACAGAATACAAGAATGTGAAAGACTTTGTGACCACGGTGGCACGATGCTAACCTTGGAATCAATCTACACTGGAGTTCCAATGGTCGGAATACCCCTCTTGGGGGATCAAATTAATAATATTGATTCCTATATAAAAGAATGAAAATGGTAGTTTCCTTACACTACAGAAATATTACTGAAACTTCTTTCACTGAGACTATCGACGCGGTTTTAATAGATCCTCAAGTTAGGTAAAATATCATTTGAAAAACTATCACACTATTTAAGATATATTTGAATTAGAATATTAAATTTGAAATCTTCTTTCAGAAATGAAACTGAAAGGACGTATGTGTACGTCCGCTTGATAAGGGACCTTATGTTTGGAATGGAGTTACGCACAGTGACATATAGCCAGATAAATTCTCGGCATTTTAGGCCCAAAATGAACACATGTTATATTTTTTTCGAACATGAAATATGTCTACTTCCGGTCAGTATTTGAATATAAGTATAGTCTCAATTAATTCACTATAAGTCCCAGCATTATCTCTCAGTTAAACCCCAAAATAATAATTTTGACCTCAACTTAGAAAAACGTGAATATATCTCCTAAACTTGAACCGGCAATAAGGGCCCTTTTCTTGCGGACGCCCACATATAAACTTTATTATGATAGACCAACCACTCCTCAAGATATGGTCATTTTTTGGATAGAATACGTCATAAGACATGGAAATGTGTTGAGGTTTCCAGTGGTAGATTTAAAATGGTACCAGGTCCAATTATTGGATGTTTATGGTTTTCTCTTACTGATTATCTCACTTGTTTTTTACATTATTTTATTGATAGTAAGAACTGCAATCAAGTGTGTTTGTAGCTCAAAAAAGATAGAAAAGTCACTATTATCCAAAAAGAAAACACAATCGTGAAATTCCTATAATTGCGATTTATCAAAACAATGCTCAATATACATGCATATATTAATGCTCAACTCAGGAATAAAAACCCTTCTTACCACAAATTAGATAAGTATAATATAGATATTCAGTGCATTTAACAATATTGTTGAATAATTGTTCAGATTATTAGATTATATACGTCAAGAAGTTCCCAGCAATAGGTGCAGAGCGTGTTATGTTAGTCCAGACTAGACCAGCTAATTAGCCGTTAGCCAGACGTTCAACGCGGTGGTCTAGATTAGACCATAGAGAAAGAAGAGGGAAAAAATTACTAGAATTAAAGAAATAGTATCTAATTAGAAAACTTTCTTTCCTACTCTTAAGCTTTTTTCTGTGATCTGTCTTAAGCTAAATATCTGATCTGTACATGATCTTCTTGGCATAAATCCATTTTGGACTTCCCATATATTTTCTTCTGTAATTTCTGTTACCCTACGAATAAGTATTTTTGAGAATATTTTTCCTACTGTACTTATTAAACTGATACCTCTGTAGTTATTGCTGTTGTAAATGAGCCTAAAATTATCCTAGGGAAATAAACAAAATTTCTTGTTTATACATTTGTTGAAACAATAATTGTTTAAGCAATTTTTTCTACTGTTCAAATATCATATTCGGGGAGCCCTAAATGAGCATTAACGTAGGGTAATAAAATAAATATGTTAAATTAATTTTTAGTAGGATTATTCAAACAAAAATTGTTTCAATGTGTTTTTTTTTTAAATTTTGATTATTATATTGCCACAGCTCTAAATGAGCCCTAAATTGTTATATGAGGTGAATTTGGTGTAAAATCATTTTTAGTACGTTTTACAGCAATGTTCGGTCAGCTTAACGTTAAGTTCGCGAAAACACTATTTTTTTTGAAATATTAGAGCCCTAAATTTGGGACTGCGGCCTCAAATCAGTCCTTAACGAGCCCTAAATTATACGAATGGAAAGAATGGGTTTTATGATTTTCTTCATGTATTTTTGATAACGTTAAGGTGGCACAAGACTATAAAATTAGAAAAAGGGGCAAAGGAAAAATCGCACGATTTTCGATCGACGATATCTCATAAGCCTTAAATGAACCTGAAATTATGCAAGGGATATGAAAAAAAAAATTTGTGGATAAATTTGTTTAAACAATAATTTTTAAAACAATTTTTCTTCTGTTCAAATATCATATTCGGGGAGTTTTACAGCAATGTTCGGCCAGCTTAACGTTAAGCTAGCGCAAACACTATTTAAAAAAAATAATAGAGCCCTAAATTATGAAGTAGGTTACATCTCTATACCTCAATTGTGTTGTGCCAGCTTAACATACCTCATTAAATTAGCATTAAATGAGCTCCTAATTATGATATAGGTTTTAACTCGAATGAAATATGTGGTTACGTCAGCTTAACGTTAAGCTAGGGTAGACCACGGGTTTCTAAAAAATAGTGTAGTATTGAATTTGGCAATAGGGCATTAAATTATCATTAAATGAACCCTAAATTATGAAATAGATTTTAAGTCGATTCGAATATTTGGTTACGTCAGCTTAACGCCAAGCTAGCGTAACCCACGGTTTTTTTTAAATAGTGGAGCATTAAGTTTGGCAATTGGGCATTGAATTAGCATTAAATGAGCTCATAATTATGACATAGGTTTGAACTCGAATCGAACATGTGGTTACGTCAGCTTAACATACCTCTCTTAAAGGACTTCCCAAAGTTTACTTCTATTTACCTTGTCAAATGCTTTTTCTAGGTCAACAAATGCACAGAAAAAGCTAATAATTAATCAATCAATTCAAAAAATAAGAAGCATTAAACTATAACTTTCATTAAAACATTAAAATAATTTTCACTTTACATTTTTTTAAATTTCTACTTTCATTTCTAAAAATTTGAATTTTTCGTAACCTTTTAAACTACTTGCAGAAAATATAACTTTTAAATAGAATCTATTAATAATTAATTAATCAGTTCATAACATAAAAAGCATTACACAATTATTTTCATTAAAACATTCAAATAACTTTCACATTACATTCTCACTCAAATTTCACATTGCATTTCTATATATTTAATTTATTAATAAACTATTTAAAAAAAAATATATATATATATATGTACATATCATATTGAAAATTGAATTCAGATTAGTCATTTCACAACGCCACAGACATTATTTGACATTATTTGAATAATAATTAATTAAATTGTTTACAACATAAAAAGCATGAAACTATTATTTTCATTGCAACATTCAAATAATTTCTACTTTATATTTTTTTAAACTTGAAATTGCATTTCTGAAAATTTAAATTATTAAGAAGTTTTTATACTAATTTTCAAAAAAATTAAAACATAATATTTAGATATAATTTTGAAAATTAAATGCAGATACTCATGGAAGCATTAATCTATCATTTTGATTGAAATTCAAATAATTTTCACATTATATAAATGTTTATTTAAACATTTATATACATACATTGAACATATGTGCATATCATTTTGAAAATGTAATTCATATATAGTCATTTCACAACGTCGCAAACACTTTTAAAAAAGAATTAATCAACCAGTTCACAAAATAAGAAGCATGGAACTATAACTTTCATTGACACATTCAGTTAATTTTCACTTTATATTTTTTTTAAATTTATGTATCAAGAGAGTTCATCAGACACAAAAATTACATTAATTGTAATTTATAATATATCACTGCTGTGGCGCCACGAACTGACACTATTTTCTCATTCTTCTAATCTAATCTGGTAGAATATAGTACATATAATAATATCGGCCCAAATATAAGGCGCATATCATGGTAAAGAAGAACATCTGTGATCGATAAATGAGAAATCTACTTTTTTACTTCTGTTGATGTTAATTTTAATATAGAGGTCACCCTATGACTTAGAAAGTGATGACTAAGAAAACTTCCTCCATAAAACTACAATGAAGGTTACGAGTTTTCATATGAAGGATATGGTGTTTTTGTTATACCCGGGTAGAAACTGCCTCTTTATGTCTAAACTAAATATTGGCTCTTACGAGGCGCAGCCAGATTTTCTAGCTAGAAAAATCTAGGCTTTCCCTCGGCTGGCCCTCGATAGGTAATTGTCGTGTGCTACTTGTCTTAAATGATCTATATACTAAATTTTTGCACCATATTTTTGAATCAAACGCGATAAGAGACTTTATTCATAAAGATATATTTTAAAAACAATTTCTTTCCTTCACTTCTGAAAGCCGAAGTGAAGAAAGCAGAAGTTTAAAAATTCCATCAAGAGCTACTCGACAAGAAAATGCACAGATATTTTCACGGTAATGTAGAAAAACAGTCCTTGTCGAAGGAGCAAACTTTTGCTTTCCGCAGATATGAGGGCTTAATTCAGGTACAGAGGGTTTTATTTTCGCATGCCAGAACTGTGTCATTTCCACCTTAGCATACCGTGACCGCATTTTATGTCAGGAAGTTTCCAGCGATAGGTACAGAGCGTGTCATGCACACGCTGAGTACCTAGAACACACACTATCGGGGTGTCCCACCCACGCAGGAACGGCGTATATCTACAGACATAATGCGGCCCTAACAGTACTTTATTGCCATCTTTGTCGCTCTTACGGTGTTGGCCGCGACCCTGTCCTGCCAAACGCTCGAGGCTTGACATTGTTCTCCAAGACTTCGAAAAACGAACTATATTCGTGATCGAATTCTCGGCTCTGTCCGAATACAAAATCACTGCCCAGGAGAAATAAAAGGAGGAGAGGTATCAAGACCTTAAAAGGGAGCTGCGAAATGGATGCAGAAAGCTGTCATCCTTGGGTCGCTTCGTGTCCTCAAAACACACGAAGGTTTCACCGGCCTGTCGTTGTGATTTTATCGTGTCCTGTGACCACCCAACTCACGGTTGCGAGACGTGGCCATGAGTGTCATTTTCCGCGGTCCTACTGGGAGCCGGTGTCATTTTTGATGGCAGTTGCTCCCGGCGGGACCCTGCGGTGGTTGTTAACCTTATTTTTTAATTATATACCTTTCCTCCTTCTCTTTCTCCTTGGCAGTGACGTTTTATTCGGAAGGAGCCGAGAATTCGATCACCAATATAGTTCGTTTCTCGAAGTCTTGGAGAATAATGCCAGGCCTCGAGTGCGCAACGGAGACTGTTGTCTGAAAATCGTAGTTTCAGAAAATTTTGCACTTCTCGTTTTGGACAATTGACTCTATCTCCCTTGGAGCGTTCAGCAGGGCAGGGTCGCGGACAACACCGTAAGAGCGACAAAGATGGTAAAAAAGCACTCTCAGGGCCGCATTGTGTCTGCACATATACGTCGTTCCTGCGTGGATGACCACCCCGATAGTATGTGTTCTAGGTACTCAGGTGTGCATGACACGATCTGCACCTATCGCTTGGAACTTCTTGACATAAAATGCGGTCACGGTATGCTAAGGTGGAAATGACACCGTCCAGGCATGCGAAAATAAAACCCTCTGTACCTGAATTAAGCCCTGATGATCTGAGAAAAGAAAAATCTTGCTCCTTCGACAAGGAATGTTTTTCTACATTCCTATGAAAATTTCCGTGCATTTTCTTTTCGAATAGCTCTTGATGGAAAATTTCAAATTCTGCTTTCTTCACTTCGGCTTTCAGAAGTGAAGCATCTAGATGGAGTAATGCACTTTCCTCACTTCTGCTAACCAAACCCTCAAACACACTTCTACCATCAACTCACCTCAAATTCCACTTCAAATTCGCTAAAATCTTCACCACACTATCACTGCCACCAAACACTTTCATGCCGGAAACGGAAGTCCTTGAATTTTCTCGAGAAACCTATTTAAAATTGTTAGTTTGTATTAGAAAATATACTATTGTGAGGAAAATACCTTGTGAGTTTTATGTGGGCTAAATAACTTTTGTGGCCAGGAGAATTTTTCTTCATAAAATCGAATTTTCGCATTTTTGTTGCAAACAACAACAGATACAAAAAAATGGTAAGAAAATAGTTCGCACCGGTTAAAAAAGTTCTGCAAAAAGTCCCTTAACTCATGTATGATATCTTGTCGCATTTCCGAAATTCCTGCTACTATTTTTTAATCTAATTCAGTGTTTTTTAAAAACTTGATTTTTCGCTTTTACGAGGTAAAAATGAGATATTAGATAAGGTATGAGATTATAATAGTAGATTGATGATATTAGATAAGGTATGATTTAAATAAACTTAGGATAGTTTTTTTTCTTAAAAAAATGTATTGGTTATATCTGTTCATGATTAAAAAAGGTGAAAAATCGCAATTTCCAAATGAGGTATTTTAATTCCAAAAGCTTATTTCTAAAATAAAAACTTAAAACCTTAAATGATTCCTTAATAATAAAAGCAACAATATTCTATTTTAAAGTTTTGAACAAATGATTTCAAATTAAAAAAGAATTATCAACAAAGAATCTAGAAGATTTAACGGCAATTTTTGTAATTATGCAGAATTTTTTCAAAATTTTAGGAAAAAATCGAATCATTCCAAAAGATATTTAGAAGTTTAAACAAAAAATTCTTAAATATTCAAAGTGATTCTCAATTTTTCAAAATTATCGTAAGAGAATATTCAAAAAGATTTCAAAACATTACAAAATATTTTTAAATTATCAAAAATGAATCCAGAAGTTTTTAAAATAATTTTAGGAATAATTCGAGTCAGTTAAAAAGATATTTTGAAATTTTATGGAATTTTGAAGAAATAAAATGTATTTGTTTTGACCGAAATTGAAGCAGTGGTCTGTATTAAAACTCTTCCTTCTTTTTTCTGACGGAGAGTACTACACTGGGTTACATAAAAGAATTTTCCACAATTTATTCCATTTTAACAAGGCTGACGCCAAAAGGCGCGGTCATTTATTAATTATAAGAAATAAATTACAAGTGGTTAAAATGACTAATCTCGCTGCCAGCAACAGGCGAACTGAACTCAATGGTAGCAGAAAATTGGAAAACGACAGTGAGGGTGTGTAAGTCTCTAAGTGTGTGTATGAGTAATTTAAATAAGACGTGTACATGTAAATAAGAATATAATGACCGCAGACCGGCTGAAGAAATAAATATTTTGACGTCGCAGCTGATTGAAGAAGAATTCAGCAATTAAATTGAAAGTACATAAGACCGAGCGCGTAGCGCGAGGTAAACACATCATCGAGCGCGAAGCGCGAGATAAATATATTATCGATCGCGAAGCGTAAGAAGCAACAGTCGCGCGCCCTGGGCGCGCTCAAACTTGTGAGCGAAGCGCGCTATGAGAATGTGCCCGCATAGCGGGCACATTTTTTTTTTATCTTGCAATAAAAGGTGATTTCATAAGGAAACTTTATATCCTAATTGAAAAAAGTCATTTGGGTCCATAATAATAAAATATTACCTATATAGCACTACACCAAGTTTAATTTTTTTTCAAATAAGTACATAAATGTGTTATTTACTTAAAGGTTATGTAATTGAATATTGGCTATAATTTGTATAATGAAAGTTTATTTACTTTTGAAATTCCTCGATTCCAGTCATGTAACTTTTATCAATTTTTGTGATGTGAAATGAGTATCTGAGTTCAGATTTCAAAATTATATGTAGGTATGTTTTAAATTTTTATGAAATTAGTTTAAAATGTTATTATTAATTCAAATTTTCATCGAAAAAAAAAGCAAAAGTTGTTTGAATGTTTCAATGAAAATAATTTTTCATTGATTTTTATGATTAATTAATTACTGATTTATTATTTTTCGCAATATTAAAGTCTATAAAGATTGAATTTTAATTTTTTTGTTAAGTTACACGAATTTTTTATTTACATTAAGATCATGTAATTTAATATTTGCTATAATATGTATAATCAAAGTTTACATATGTTTAATACATATATCTCTGTATTGCAATTATATAATTATTAAAAAATGTTGTGACTCTAAATTGAGGTGCTGATAGCAAAAGCGGAGTAGCAACATCGTCAGAGCAAATATGAGTTAAGAAAGATGCGGGCAAAAATGAGTTGATAAGAAATAAGAATAACGAAGATTGTACAGTATATTATAATACTAGTATATAATAGTACGGTAGACTATATTATAATCTATCATTGCATTACAATTTCATGTTATAATATACGATACAATCCTCGTTATTCTTGTTTCTTTTTAGCTCGTTTTTGCCCGCATAGTTCTTAACTCGTTTTTGCTCCGACGACTTTTCTACTCCGCTTTTGCTATCAGCCCCTGAATTAAAGTTTAAAATTTCTATGAACATCGGACGGTCAAATAGTGACTGCATTCATTCGTCTGTTGTTTTCCACACGTTATTAACAAAAGGTGTGAATTCGACGTATGCTTCCACATTTTCCATTATAGTTGGAGAACAGGTGAATATTTAATTACACGGAAAAAATAAGTTGTCGAAACTTTACTTGACTAGTCATCCATTCTAGGATAAGCCTTTTTTTTTTTTAGAATCTCATATAATTTTCATTAAAGAACCGCAGACTTTATCGAGAAAATGAAAAAAGTCATAGAATTAATGGAATACAATCAAGGAACATCAGTTCTCGAATTTGTATTCAGCAGGTTTTGATAATTCTACCTTTGGTCTAACGCGAGTTAATTTTTGCTTTTGACATATTGAGCATCTTTTTACGTAGTTGATAATATCCTGGTCCATGTTATTCCACGTACCCAATTCTCTATCTCGCTGTATCGACTTATTTTTCCCAAAGTGTTGTGCAGCCGTGATCCCATGACATTCGCGAATTATTGCTTCTCTTTCTTCTTCAGTTATTTCTCCGGTGGCATTCTCACAAAAGAGGAATTATTGTTCGAGTCTTTCGCTTCCGAGAAAGTGTATCATTATTTTCAATTTTCACTTTTTCAATTGCAGTTATGAGAGGATCTATTGCTTGCAAACGTACCCTCGTTAATTTTCGGCTTTTGCGCATTTGACTCTTTTCGTCAAGGAGAGTTAGCCACTTAATCTCGTCGAAGGGAGATAGAAGAATGTAATCTTGTTGCGATAATTGCGGTGGTATTTTGCATTGATTCTTATAAAGTTTTACCCATAATTTACGTGTGAACCTGCAGGACTATTTGGTTCCATAGATAGGTCTATGGGTTCACTGTCGATTAAACTTTCATCCGTTATTTCGGCGTTTGGTGCGGCTGTGTCTTCTGCGGTTTAGCTCTGTGCTTTTGCAATTTCTTCGTTACGAATCCGTAGCACTCTCGACAAAGCATCAGCTGCTTTATTATCTTTCCCTCTGCAGTACTCAATCACATAGACATATTCCTCGAGCTTATGTCTCCACCTGAGTTTTTTTCCAGGAAGGATCTTTAACCAAGAGCCAAGTCAGGGTCTGATGATCTGTTCGAATTTTTAACTTGCGTCCATACAAGTACTGTCTCAGGCGCTTTACTGCCCATACGATGGCTAAGAGCTCTTTTTCAGTAGTACTGTAATTTTCTTCAACTTTATTAAGTACCCTGAAGATGTAACATACTGAATGTCTTTCTTGTGACAAAACTTCACCTAGCCCCTTATTTGAAGCATCCGTAGTTATTGTAAACTCTTTTTTATAATCTGGATACCGCAAGACGGGTGAAGGACATAGTTCATTTTTAGAATCGGGAAAGCTTTTTCACAATCTCGCGTCCAAATAAAGTTTACTTTGCTTTTTGTTAGTTCCGTTAGGGGTTTGACCTTGCTGGAAAAATCTCTAATGAACTTCCGGTAATAATCGGCAAGTCCCGAAAAGGATTTTACTTCGGTGGCATTACTAGGTCTCTTGAAATTCGTGACAGCCTCGAGTTTTTTGGGATTAGGTTTAACTCCATCCTTAGTGATGACGTGTCCCAAGTACTCAAGTTCGGGCCTTAAGTACTCACATTTATCGGGCTGCAGTCTGAGTCCAGTGTGTCTCAGCCTTTCCAAGATGGTGACCAAATTCTGATTATGTTCCTGCAACGTGGATCCAAAAACCACAATATCATCGAGGTACACGAAACAGATTTTGCCAATTAATCCTTTGAACGCAGTATCCATTTCGTATACTGACGGCCCTAATACGCGGACTACGACGTATGGTCCTTGCTTTTTGCCCCCAAATCCTCTCGTTACTCCCCTTTGGGCTTAGGACGATATTTGAGCCTTGCGCAAGACCCTGTCTCCTTCTTTAAACACCGCGTGCCGTCGCCTTTTGTCGTAGTTTACTTTCTGACGCTCGAGCGCACTTTTGTGGTGAATGGAGACCAGATCTTGAATCTCCTTTAGTCTGACCATTCTTTGCCTCCACTCCTCTTGATCGGGTGGGGGCAATTCGGGTGGTTCTTCCACCCTTCGGCGCAGGTTGATATAAGGCTTTGGCTCCCTACCTAGATTCAAGTAGGCCGGGCTGACCCCCGTGGTACTGTGCACGGCCGTGTTGTAGGCGAACCTAAAATCCTTGAGGTATACTTCCCACTGCCGATGGTCTTGGGCTACATATGCTGAGATCATCGTTTTAAAGAACCGATTCACTCGCTCCACAGAGTCCGCCTGTGGGTGATACGCTGGAGTGAAGGAATGTCGTATTCCATAAGTCTCTGTCAACCCTTGAAACGCTTCATTGACGTATTCTGTTCCGTTGTCCGAAACGAGCACTTGCGGTGCTCCCCATCTGCTCAGAATATGGTGTTCAAAAGCCTTGATGATAGTCTCGGCATTAGCTCGTCTCATGGGCGACAGTTCAATCCACTTAGTGTAGAGGTCTTCGAATACAACCAGGTATTCGAATCCTAGTGCTGTCTTTGGCCACGGACTCATTACGTCGGTGGCCACTACGGTCCAAGGCTGCTGTACTACCCTACGGCCCATTAGGCCCGCTGCGGGTCTCTGGTCAGCCTTGATTCGCTAGCAGGTGTCGCACGAACGTACCCCCAGAGAAATGTCGCGATAGATGCCTGGCCAGTAATACTGGACCGAGGCTCTCCGGTATGTCTTTTCGATACCCAGATGTGCGGCTTGTGGATCGTTGTGTACCTCGTCAAAGACTTCTTGTATTCTCTCGGCTGGTACTACTAACTTCCATGCCTCCAGGTCTTAGATTACTGGGTCTATTAACGGATTGGTACGGTGTCGATATAACATTCCGTCGACGATCTTCCAACCATGGAATTTTCTTGGGGCTTCCTCTATTGCGCCCAGTCGCTTGCCACCTGGCCGCTATGGGGGTTGCTACTTCCTCCTCATACATCCGAGAAAGGGCGTCAGGCACGTGGTGCAAAGCTCCTTTCCGGTGTATGACCTCGAAGTCGTATTCGAGGAGGTCAAGTGCCCATCGCGCCAATCGACCAGTTGGCTTATGGAGATTATGCAACCATCGCAACGAACTGTGGTCGGTGATTACTGTGAAATGAAACCCTTCCAGGTAGTGGCGGAATTTTCGAACCGACCAGATCACGGCTAAGCATTCTTTTTCCGTGACCGAGTACTTTCTTTCCGCGTCCGACATCGTCCTACTGGTATATATATATATATGTATATATATAATATGACATATATTTACCTATGTAGAAGTAGCATAAAAGATAGAGTAGTGCTAATGTTCGACTTGAAATAATCAAATATATATTGGACTTAGGCAGTAATTGCTATTGTAGTCCATCAACAGATTGAATATTCTAAAGCTGTATTCAAGGCAAGCCATCCTCCTTATGGCAAAGAAAATTTCCGCCGTAAATCCACAAGTATTCGATTTTTTCCTCTCTTTGAAGACCGATATATTTGGAGTAAAAAAGTCTCTCTTAACCTTACGTCTCGCAATCAGATTATCCCGTAGATCTTGTCTGCCGAGCTTGGCTACAATGATCGGAGGGATGAAAGAGATAGACATTGAAGCTGCTTTTATAATTCTATATAGATTGACAACGTCATCCTTACAAAGATTAACCTCAAGAGCCCTGGCGCCAGATTCCATGGTGGTCATCAGGTCCTCATTGGGCTTCATATGGAGACCATGAATTTCCCGCGTAGTATGCAATGCCGCCTGCTCGTTGAAATTTAGCGCCTGCTCAAGAGAAATCACTTTAGCTTTAGAGTCCACCTTTCTTCTTAACAGGTTCGATGTTTTCCTTTTGCACCTTAGAGCCAGATTTCAGTGAGTCTATACGCCTGGTGTTGTTTATAATTTCGTTTTTGATTTCCGAAAGGATGGAATTTAAGTGGTCGTTTAATTCTTTTTGTCGGGTTTAAAGTTCGCTGAATCTTGTTAAAATGTCACGTGACTGCACAAGCTCTTCGCTTTGGCCGTTGAAGGTCACTTTGCGCAAGAGTTCGGCGAGGCCAGGGAGTATAGAGTGCCAGCATTTCCCGATGCAGCAACAGAATGGGAGTGGGAGGTACAATATCTGTACCATCAACATCCTGCAGAGAAGTGGTCCCAGGGTTCGCACTTGGATTACCAGACACTACCGCAGAGGTGGCACTAGTGGGCGATTGAGAACATACCTTGCTAGCATAGTTCATTTGACCCTGTTTGAGTTTTTCAAAAGATCTTTTTGAAATTCTAAAATTAGCACAGGCCAAATACACCACATTGCGACACTTAACACAAGCGAGAACTTCAGGGCCCCCTCTGGATGTAACTATATTACACTCCGAACACCCACCCATAGTTCTGTAGGAAAGACTATCGTTACCGTTACGTTTCACACTCGAGGCCTGACATCGTTCTCCAAGACTTGGCTAAACGAAATATATTCGTGATCGAATTCTCGGCTCCGGCCGACTGCAACATCACTGCCAAGGAGAAGGAAAAGGAGGAGAAGTATCAAGACCTTGAAAGGGAGCTGCAACGACTGTACCCAAAATACTTGGTTAAAGTAATTGTCCTTGTGATCGGTGATCTCGGAGGTGCGAAACTATTACTGGTTCGTAACCTTAAAGCCATACCCGCGTGCCAAAAATATGCCACGGCACTTGATACTGCGGTTATTTCCTTTACACCAGGTGTACGTGTGGATCATTTTATGTCAAAACCAAGTATTTGTAATGAATAGGCCCTTTTCTAAGCATAAGCTAACTAACTTTTTGCGGTTATAATTTTTTCTTGGATGCCCGAATTTACCTAGTACCCTTTCTGTATCTGTGTGTTGATGTTGGACGCCGACCCATCCGTTCATATCTCCTAACAAAATTATTCTTTTACCTTGATCGCAAGTATTAATTGTAGCATTCGAAGTGTCCCAGAAGGCGTCTTTGACTTCTCTTGGATCACTATCAACTGAGGCGTAGCACGCTATGATGAATAATCTTCTGATTCCTACCTTCATTCTAGACCACAAATGATTTTCCATTTTCAAAAAAAAAGTTGAGTTTTTTAGCTATAAACTCGAAGGTTTTAAAAAAGATTTGATTTTTTAAAACCGAAAACATGAACTTTCGATGAAAAAGTTGCACCTTTTACTCTTTTCATAAAAATAATGAAATTTTTCACCAAATAGTAGAATTTTCAAACAAAAGAGATGAATTCTGAGCCCAAACTATAATGGTAGATTTTTCAAATAAAAATAATTAACTTTGGTAAAAAAATTTTGTTGTGAAAAACAGACAATACGTGCCTCATATTTTGCTGAGGAAAACAATAGATTTAAGCTTTAAACAATTCCGAAACATCACCAGGGTCAGACTCAAATATGACTGATTTCATATATGAAATCGGTCTTTTCTATCTTGGAAAATAGAGCTTTTTATATTGAAGTATTTTCGGCACTTCTTATCTTAATCAATAACTATAGCCCACCCGTAAACTCGCGAATAATTATATATACTTAATAATTATTATCGGTGTAATTCCGATGTTTTGTAATCTAATAACTATAGCTTACAGCTGCGGGATGGCTATAAAATATGCATAAATCTAACTTTATATCTTATAATTTATGTGAATAATGTCAAAAATTGTTTATGCTGTCAACAAAGATATATATTGTAACAAAGATTACTCTAAAATATTAAAAAGTGTAAGGACAAAAATTTCACTATAAACAATAGGAAAAATATTCTCAAATTCAAAGAAAATTTCTTTGAATTAAAGAAATATATGCAATGGCTCTCAGTCAAAGAAAATTTTATTTTATGGGCGTGTCTACAAGTACCGAAAAAATCTAGTCAATTGTACCGAAATTTCGGTACAAATAGACTGTTTTCCAGCTCTATTTGCACTGAAAAATCCGCCTATTTGCACCGAAATTTCAGTACCCGTAACCACGGCCTTATTACCGCAGGGTCCCACTGGGAGCAACTGCCATCTAAAAAATGACACCGGCTCCCAGTAGGAACGCGTTAAGTCCCACTCATGGCAACGTCTCACAACCGTGAGATGGGTGGTCACAGGACACGACGAAATCACAACGACAGGCCAGCGAAACCCTCGTGTGTAATATCTGGCACTGAGGAGGACCCCTATCCGTGGTCGAAACGTTTGCCAATTTGAACTTTTATGAAATGCACGTTTTAATTTTCAATTAAATATATTCATAAGACCCTAATGCCAATACAAAAATTATTTATAACGATTTCCTAAAATTTCAAAAAATATTGTAGAAGATCTAAAGAAAAATGTTTCAATTTGGTGATATTACAAAAACAAAAAAAAATCGAGTAATTTCAAGAAATATTTAGAAGAATTGAAGAGATTAAATAAGAATTTACAAATTTTAAAGATTTTTAGAAATCTAGATTTTTAAAAATTTTCAAGAAAAACTTCAGAAGCTTTGAAAGAATTTCAAAAGGTTTCAAAAGAATAAACAAATTTGCTTAAAATTCCTGGGAAAACTTACAAAATTATAAGGCAATTTTTTTACATTTTGAATGATTTTTCAAAATTTCAAGATAAATTCGAGTCAGTTACAAATATTTTCAGGAATTTAAGACTTTTTGAATAGATTATAAATATTTAGAAATTCGGAAACATTTCCGAAACATCTCTTAAAAAGACTCGAATTTTTCCCAATATTTTGTAAAATCCTATACAATGAAAATGAAATCTTAAAAATGTTCTAGATTCTCGTTTTACACATATGAAATATTCAAAAATCTTTTTCAATTTTCTCAGGAATTTTATAAAAATTATACTTATGGGACATTTCATGTCAACCGGATCACCTGCACTCCCAAAATTTGGGTTGATGCATTTTCATGTTTGGGGTGTCAAAATATTCGTATAGTGAAGTCCTTTCTAAAAAGTTCTCGCCTTTAGAAAAATCCAATATGGCGGATCAAAGATGGCGCCTACAAGGACGCATGTCACTTTAATTTAATTTAATTACGTCACATTTTTTGTATTACGTTCAGGAACATAATAGACGTTTTTCAAGTTAAAAAAAGGTTTTCTAAGATGAAGTATTGTCTAGAAATAAATAAAACAATATTTTTTTTGTAACACTGAATGCTTTTTCAATATGTTTTTTTTTTCATAATAATATTGAAGTTACCTAATGTAAGTACCGATGAAAGTTCAACAATTTTAAACCTTTTTTCAATACCATAAAGAATACAAAATAATATTGGCAATAATACAATATAAAAATTTCAAATAACTATAATATTCATTTGTTAAAATTTTTTGAACACTTGAATTCGAGCTGAAATTAAATTCTTAAATTCTAAATATTGAGAAGAAGAAAATAAGTATCAGTTTGTTTTTAAATTTATATAAGGGACATTTCATGTCAACCGGATAACCTGCACTCCCAAAATTTGGGTTGATGGATTTTCATGTTTGGGGCGTCAAAATATTCGTACAGTGAAGTCCTTTCTGAAAAGTTCTGGCCTTTAGAAAAATCCAATATGGCGGATCAAAGATGGCGCCTACAAGGACGCATGTCACTTTAATTAGCAAATTTATTTATAAATTCCAAGTTTATCAAGTCGCCCAACTATAAATTACGATATTACAAAATTTTCCACATTGACAATTCCAACATTACAAAACTGGCATGTGTCCACTTTTCTTTATAAAAAAGAGAATGTATCAAGTCACCCAGCAATAAATTTCAAAACCATCAATTTCGACTTCTGAAATTTCCAAATGGGGCCCTCTGCTAATTTATTTATAAATTCCAAGTTTATCAAGTTGCCCAACTTGAAATTACGATATTACAAAATTTTCCACATTGACAATTCCAACATGAAAAAACTGGCAAGAGTCCACTTTTCTTTATAAATAAAAAAATGTATCAAGTCACCCAGCAATAAATTTCAAAACCATCAATATCGAATTATGAGATTTCGAAATTAGGCCCTCTGCAAATTTATTTATAAATTCCAAGTTTATCAAGTCGACCAACTATAAATGACGATATTAAAAAAATTTTCACATTGATAATTCCAACATTACAAAACTGGCAAGTGTCCACTTTTCTTTCTAAATAAACAAATGTATCAACTCACCCAGCAATAAATTTCAAAACCATCAATATCGAATTCTGAAAATTTCAAATTAGGCCCTCTGCAAATTTAGTTATAAATTCCAAGTTTATCAAATCGACAAACTATAAATTACGATATTACAAAATTTTCCACATTCATAATTCCAACATAACAAAACTGGTAAGTGTCCAATTTTCTTCATAAATAAACAAATTTATCAAGTTACCCAGCAATAAATATCCAAACCATCAATTTCGAATTCTGAAATTTCTCAATAAGGCCCTCTGCCAATTTATTTATAAATTTCAAATTTATCAAGTCGCCCAACTATAAATTACGATATTACAAAATTTTCCACATTCGTGATTCCAACATTACAAAACTAGCAAGTGTCCACTTTTCTTCATAAATTAACAAATTCATCAAGTCACCCAGCAATAAATATCAAAACCATCAATTTCGAATTCTGAAATTTCTCAATGAGGCCCTCTGCAAATTTATTTATAAATTCCAAGTTTAACAAGTCGCCCAATTATAAATTTTGATACTACAAAATTTTCCACATTTATAATTCCAATATTACAGAACTGGCAAGCGTTTACTTTTCTTTATAATTTATAAATTTATCAAGAGGATTTGAAGAGGGCCTCATTTGGAAATTTCAGAATTCGAAAATGATGGTTTTTGAATTTATTGCTGGATGACTTCATAAATGTATTATTTCAAAATTATAATTTTAATATTTTCAAATTATAATTTCAAAATGGATAAATTTACAAATTTACATACAATCATAAATTGGATTATCCACAAAATTGGTACATTTGCAGATGCTGTCTGCAAAAACTATTTGAATATTTTGTAGTCAATTTTATTCACATTTTTTATTTTTATTTCTCAATTCAAAACTGCCGCTGAGACTCGTTATTAAAAGCTGCAAAAACAGATAATTCTTCAGTAAATTATTTTACATGTACTTGGATCGATAAAAAAAAATTAATATCTAATAATTAATACCTGTTTATCTTTGTATAATCTATATCAATAAATATTTCACCATTTTTTTTATGGATGGTGTGACTTATACTGATACATATATATATTTTTTTAGAAGGATAATTATTATAAATTAAAAACAAGTACACAATAATGAAGCAAAATATAACGAAAAGTCTTATAATGTTTTGAAAACTGATAAAAATGGTTTAAGATATTTCCAGCTTTTTTACGTACGTAGCAGACATATATATGAACTAAAATATTAACTAAATGTACGAAAATTGCGTTTTTAAAGTTCTTAATTATGTAACTATATAAAACTCAATTTTTTCATAAATCTTTAGTACATAAAAATCTTTAGTACATTATTTTTTATTCATTATTTTTATTCAATGAATAATATATAAGAAAAAGTATTTTAAAAAAATTAATGTTTTCTCATATGAAAAAAATGACTTATTGACATATAAATATTTGCTAAAACCCCTTGCTATTCTGCAATGAAGAGGCGGCGCCTTTTCTAGATTAAAATTAAATGACTATACATTTTATTTATTGAATAATAAAGTTGGAAGTTGCGTGGTTCTATAAAAAAATGTACGTAATTACGAAACAAAAAAGTGTTTTATTTTGTATTATTTGATATGTCAAAAATGATAAATAATCGAATTTCGAGGTTAATTTATCTCTTTCCGAAATTCCTTAAACTATAAAGAAATAGAGTTTATATTTACATATAACAGATTAATATGTTTCTTACCAGCATTCAATCCAGAATCCAATTTTGATTTCCAACGTCTCACAGTTCGCGGATGTATATTTTTGTTTTTATTCGGGTTTTGTCTGTAGCTTCTCTTCACTGATGGTGTTTTATTGGCACACTCGACATTATCACTGTCACTAGAAGACATGTTTCTGATCAAATGAATTTTGTATATTCTGATTATAGCCGAGAACAATTAATTTATATTACACATTACGTGCATGCGGCTAGCGGTCGCTGATAACAGCTGACATGAATTTTGAACTGAATACTCAGTTCCACTCGGCTGATCGGCTTCAACAGCGGTGCCTATCACACATACATAAAACACTATACCAATCAACGTCATTCTATTTCCCTTTTGAAAATACCCGCGTTTACCACTTCCTTTGCGCAGACTAATAGCATACGACCTGGGATAACCTTATTGGTTTGAATGTGGAACCTCATCGGCATTGGTTGTCTATATGCCCGTGCACACACATGCTTCGTTTGTTGCCTCAAAGAAGGCCTGCACTATACGCACTACCGCAATCAGAACAGAGAAGAAACCAAACAAAGCGACAGGTCCATGCTTGCGCGGGGCACGTGGATATGTGATCGCACGCCGGTTAGCAAAAACGTGACGTGACGTGACGTGACGTGACGTGACGTGACGTGACGTGACGTGACGTGACGTGACGTGACGTGACGTGACAGGATTTCAATTCAAGAGATACAGAAGTATTTTCAGGAATTTTCAAGGATTCAGGGGGTTTGTATAGGATTTCTTAGATTTAAAGGGATTTCATAAGAATTCAAAAGATTTTAGACGATTTTAAAGTCTTTTAATGAATTTCAATGATTTCCGAGTAACGTAAAAGATTTTAAGAGGTTTCAAGAAAATTTGAGGGCTTTAAAAAGTTTCTTGAAAAATTCTTGAAAATTTAAAGGGATTTAATGGTTATTTGGTTTATATGGATTTCAAGAGACTGTGTACGTTAGCCACGGAATTTAAAGGATTTGAATAAATATATTAGATGATGAAAAAATGAAGAAAATAATAATCTAATGCATGGAATAAAAGCATAAAAAGTAATTTCAACAGCCAAAACATCATAAATTAGCATATTTGACAAAAAATTGTTAGAACGAAAAAACTCACGTAAGAAATGCTTTGATTCCCCCCGACTCCGTAAAGATTCATAAGATTTTCCGGACTCAATCTCTCCCAAAAAAAGCCTAAAGTGATTAATGGACGCTCGCTTACATGGATTAAAATAATGGCCCACGATTAATTGATTGTTATGTAAGTATTATTGAAATCTGATTTTCAACAAAAAAGCAAAAGTGCAGGGATTTTTTCAATCGATTTTTTTATCACAAAATATATTTATCGATCTTTTGGTGCTAAAGATAGCTCAGCTTCAGATTGCCGTCTAGAGGTGCTGAATACAAATTGTTCCCGATTCCTCTCAAGACATCCACATGATCCACACAATAAATCCCACCGTTCAAAACGTTGATCCCAATGAGCTATTGGACCATGCCTGCCTTGAGACTCGTCTTATTTTTTCTAGGAGTATTCTACCCCCCTCCCCTATTTCTCTGGCCCAACTCGTATTTGTTATTGCAAAATATTGTTTTGAATAATATTGGTTCAAATTATAATTTTTTAGAATAATTGTTTAAACAAATTTTTCTTCTGCTCCTTGTTTCCCTCTTACAGTTCCAGGTCCAAATTAAAATAATAATTTATCATTGGAATGCACAGTGGCGCCAAATGAAAAAACGATGTTCAAAATAAACTGTAGGCTACTAATCTTGACCGATTTTCAATTTTTTTATTTAAAAAATGTCAGCATCAAATTCTCAAGAATTTTTGAATTTTTTGTTTAAATTTTTACAGAGCTGCAAATAGCGAAAAAATGTTGGTTTTTAAAATTTTTCTTTTTAATTCTCTGTGAACATTTTTGTCAGTGGCAACAGGCTTCAGGTTTAATGCACAAGGGTCGGTGGAAGAAAAAAAATTTGTTGACATTTCAAGTTATTTGTTATAAACAAATATTTGCAACAAATAGCCAGTATGATGGATTAGGATACTAACCATGTAGTTTGCCTATAAATAATCCCTGTTGAGGAGATCTAAATTGGTCTCAAAATATGTTGATGCCTTGTTAATATAAAAAAAGACGGAAAAATAATACGGAAAAAGTGAGGTGTTCTGAAAATCTTATTTTAAATTGTGATTTTGTTTAATGATATGATTTCGTTGCATGAAATAATTCATAAAAAAGTAAATTTTATTTATAATTATAACAACAGCAAAAGTGAAAAATATAAAAGTTCTGCGGTAACCTTATGTTTTCTATTTGATCAAAAAAAAAACATTTCTGAGCTAACAACTAACATTTAACCTTTCGTTTCCATAAAATATAGATTTCAATACATAATGTAGTCGAAATAGAAAAATAAACTTTTTAAGCACTTTTTTTGTAGATAATTATACACAATAGCCAAATCCAATTACGTTTAAGAGGTTTCAAGGAAATAAAAAAATATTCTTTAGATTTATGCGACAATTTCAAATGATTTTTTATTCTGAAAAATTACTGTCAACAGATTATTACGAAAGATTATAAAACATTTCTAGAGATATCCAAAATTTTCCGAAAAGTATCTGGAAGATTCTGAAGGCAATTTTCCTTATTTCAAAATAATTTTCAAAAATTTCAGTAAAAATTCTAATAACTTTTAAAAGTATTTAAATGCTTTGAAAAAATTTTTTAAATGATTGACAACTTTAAAGATTTCAAAAAATCTTGGTCAATAAGCAGATGTTTTGCAGCATATGGAAATAAAATGTTAAAGCTTTGTAAGGATTTTGCGAGGTATTAAGATAATATAAACGTTTTCTAGAGATTGCCGGAAAATTTTTTTATGATTTTTCATGTTAGTTGACACTCTTTCTTGATCGAAAAAAGTTTTTTGGTTGAAATACCAGAAATTACATCTGTTTTGCTCAATTCACAATTTATCTGTAACGATAACGAAAAGCTATGGCTAGAGAAAAACATTTTCTAGCGGTTGCCGGGAAAATGTAAAATTACTTTTTGTTTTGGTTGAAATTCTTTCTTCTTGTATGAAATATTTTGTTTTTATTGATTCAAGAAACTAATAAGTGTACTATAATTTATCACACTTTAATGTAAAATAAGTATACCTATTTAGAAATCCCTATAAAATTGAATATTCGAAAGATTCAAATCATTGTCATTTTATTTAAAACGTATTTAACCTTTTCAACCAAGATTAGGATAGGAGATTAGTACTGGTTATATACGGCGTTGATTCCTTCTTGAAGAAAGTTTTTATCAGATAAACTTAGCAAAAAACCTTATAAAACAGTCTATAAAGATAAATATTTTATCTCGTACCTATAAAATGTCGCGAAAGAATTTAATGCGCAATTTCATGATCGAAAATATTTCTCAAGGTCACGATTAATTGTGAACATTTGCCTTCTCTAAATATTTGATCCCAGATGTCTAGCATGTTCTCGCCAAAGAACTGAATCCTTTCACAGGAAACTCTATCACGCACGTCCAAAACTCTTTTGACTTCATCAGAAAGACACAACAGATTCACATTCAACCCCAAGACATCCTAGTGAGTTTCGAAATAGTATCTCTCTTTACGAAAGTACCAATCTCTGATACAATCGATATTATGATCAAAGAATACATGGTCTAGCCACGCGCAACTAAAAAAAAGTTAACCAATAGGAAGCAATTCTACCACACCCAGCCATATTGGATATGTGAGCGCGCGAGAATGAAGTACATTCGAAATTACGTAAATGCCATGAGTGAAGATTTTAAGTAAAAGATAAAGAAATTGTACAATTTATAAATCAATAAAATTATTTTGAAAATATTGAAATTTGTGCCATAGATAATATAAAATATTAAACAATATATAACTTCTTATCCTAGTAATCTAAAAGAAATATGGGTAACATAACGTCTTAATGCACCTGCCGAATGTTACCTTTTACCTCAAATGAAATTGCGTAACATTGCCTAAAAAGAAAAAAGAAGTTTGTTTTGAGTCTCAAAGCAAAAATAAATAAATGCAAAATATCGACATCGTAGCCTGTATTACAATAATATCAGTTTTTATAATTCGTATATACATGCACGTAAATGCTAAAAAAAAACCTCTCATTGTACACAAAGAAACATATTCACATTTTATATTCATATGAAATAATAAATTTACAATATATAATAATTAAATAAATATACCAGTTTTGCAACGTATACTTTAAAATGATGTAAGTTTATGATACAAAATTCTACTGTTGTAATTTCATGAAGGAGATTTCAAATATTTTGGAAGATTTTTTTACTTTTATGCTATTTCAGGTTAAGACTATATTAATTATGTGTGTATTATAATGTTTGTAGCTGAAACCAATTTACAAAGCAGACTTCCCGGTAGGAAGAGAATAATTTAGAAAAATTCATAATCTAAATTTCCATGAATAGGCGATTTTTCCGCGAGCTTGGTAACCTCCCGGTGGAAGAAGAAAGATCAAAATTTAATTAATTGCACTGCCCATCCCCGTGTGTGTTTATAATAATAAACCTTCGTGGTTAAAAATTCATCTTTTTGGTTGAAAATTCAATTAGTCTACTTAAAGATTCACCATTCTAATTGAAAAGTAATCTTTTTAGTTGGAAACTCAATTATTCTACTTAAAGATTCACTATTCCAGTTGAAAATTCATATTTTCGGTTTAAAATTTGAGGATTCATCATTCCCAGGGCTGCCACAGACCTTTTTCAATCTGATGTTAGCTTCTTCTAAGAGCTTGTTAGAATTTTTTAATTTCTGTTCTTCTTCCTTTCTCATAATAGGAAGCTTTTCTTCTTTAGAATGCAATTTCTTTCTGCTTTCAGATATTTTACGCAGTTGCTCTTCTTTATCTTTCTTCACTTGTTCTTCTTCACCCCAATTTGTTGTTGTATAGTATGATTATAAATTCAATACCATGAAACAATTCATTCAATTCATGAAACAATGGTGAAACGCATAGACTTTATGTATTTTTTAGCAGAATCGAATGGTGCTATTAATTTTTCCGTATCTTGGATTAAAAAAAAATCGTTTTAAAAATAAAAAAAGTCAATTATTTGCTTGAACGATAACTTCTTATGTCTCAAATTGCCTTCCAAAATATACACTACCAGCAATGACAACTGACGTGGCCAAAATCGCCGATCAGCACATCTAGCACACATCGCCGTCGTTCATACTCCTGATATAGCCTATTGCTGTAGAAAACCTCAGTACCGCCGAAAGAGAATAGAAGAAGAAGAAGACTATGGAGGGATCCCTCTACGCTACACGCTTACTATATTAAGGAAAAGTCTTTAAAATTACGGAAAATCCTCTGACGTGGATAAAGGACCCATCCATCTTCAGTGCTGCAGAGCATTGTAGTGGAAACATCCTTCCTTAATCTTGGAGTTAGAATAAGTGCCTAATGAACTCATTTTTTTAAGAGGTAAATTTACATATTTTTATTAGGTAACCTTTTCCTAATATTTTTAGTTTCATTGTATATCATTTACATAAAATTGTTAATTTGAAATGTTGTAAATCTATCACCTTTCAGTGTAATCTTAAATTTATAAAATGATCAGAAATGATAGATCATCCACTTTTGAAGCTTGAACAGAAACTAATTGAATTTTTACACCTTCTTACAGTCATGGTGTAAGTTTAGCCATTTCATATATATTTTGGGTCTATTATATTAATATATTAGTATATTCATTCACTTCAGGACAGTAAAATCCCTGCATCTTCTCCGTATGATATTCATCAGGATCTTCACGTTTTTTATCATCTGGTTCTTTTGATGCTTTAGGTTCAGAAAAGTTTTTATCTTGGTCATAATCAAGCGGGGATACTCACCACTGTACTACCGGGAGTTTTTTTCTTCAACGTACAATTTTTATTGGTCAATTAAATTTTATCTACATTAATACCAGATTCTAGTTTTTCACTATTTAGTTCTTCTGGTGCTTCAGGTGCAGACTCAAAAGGTATTCAAAATTAATAGTGATGCATGGGCCAATTTCTTTGATTCGTTTAGTTCCTTAATAAACTTAAGCCTGGAAATGGTACATTATTCTAGGTGCCTTTGACATCTTATCAATTTTTTTCGTAATCGGTGTTCATTTCACGAACCGTTTTCTGTATCATACGTTGAATATGACCCACGAGAATTTACGAAATGCCGCAGTTGTGACATGCTGCAGATGTGACATGCCGCAAATGTGACATGCCACAGGTGGGACTTGCCACAGAGAGACTTGCCGCATATGAGATGATATGGACCCCAAATATTAAACCTTTGAAACGCTTTCTTCACTTTCGGCGTGGAATACTTACCATAAAACGATGAATTGTTCGATGTAATATTTTTACCACATAATCTCAATGGCATAATACACAAAAAGAAAGCCTTCGTTTTTTTGAAAAGTGGTTTTGTTTTTGTTATTTTTTAATTAATCGAAAATGTGCTTCATTTATTCGCCTGGAAACGAGCAACCCGCGATGAACCGAAAACAGGCGCTCCTAATTTGAAGAGCACAGCAGGATGTTGGAGCGTGACATTTTTCGACGATACTTGACCCCCAGGTGGTTCGTCGAAACTCATCCCAGCTTCCTATTGTCAGAGCGTTACACGATTCGAGACGGTTGAACAAAATGGACAATTATTATAATATTAAGACATTGAATTTTAATATGCTGCATTAGATTCCTTACATAATGACAAGACGATTAAAAAAAGATAGAAAAGATCGGTTAACCCTTTCAATTTCTGTTGGGAGGTTTGGTAATTTTGCATTTTATTCATGATTACCTTCAATATTGAGAATATTGACCCATTTTCCCAATCCTTTTTTTTTTAATTTTTTTTTTCAAATTTTATCAGCTAATAAAAATTTCATCTACCACTATTTCCTTGAAAATTTGTTTATTTTTCTGGATATTTTAAATATTTGGTTGTAACTGCAACTGTTTGGTTGAAACTTTTGGTTTCTGTTGCGATTTTTGGTAATTTTGCATTTTATTTAAGATTACCTTCAATCTTGAGAATATTTACCCAATTTTCCTAATCCTTTTTTTAAATTTCTTTTAATTATATCAAAACCACGACGAAAATAAATGTCCAAGTATCCAAAAAATATAAATAATAAACAGGATATCGAATCTAATTGTTGTAAACAAATTATATTAACATAATGTCAACATATTGGAAATTTTGCTTGCAAAGTATATTTTTAAGTTGAAATTGCTTTATTTTATCAACAGGATCATGATTCATCATGAAAATTTGTTGAATGTTATATTTTGTCTATTTTATAAATAAATTTTACAAAAAAATGCACATTTCCGTCATTTATAGGCAGAAAGTAATTGTTTTTTTTCTAATCGTCTTCAAATTACATAAGTGGTGTTGTTTAGTGACGCAGACTTGTCAATCGATATTATTTGTTTATGTCATACACAAATTTGATACAAGAATGCATACTTTGAACATTTATAACTAGAAAGTGTTCGTTTTTCTTTCTAATCGTCCTCAAATTACATAAGCGGTGATATTTAGTGACGAAGAATTCTCAATTCATTCTTGCTCCACTTTAAAGATACTTTGAAGAGGTTCAGAAAGAAAAAAGATCACTTTCTACCTATAAATGTTCAAACTGTGCTTTTGTTTCTTAAATTTGTTTTTGAAATAAACAAATAATATGGATTGACAATTCGTCATCACTAAACATCACTACTTTTGTAATTTGAAGACGATTAGAAAGAAAAACGATCACTTTCTATCTATAAATGGTCAAACTATGGCAATTTACACACAGTTTCGCATCGATAGGTATACTGGGATACTTTTTTTGAAGAATTACAGAAATTGTTCTCAAACCGCACGGATCACGCTTGTGATTATCCTTAGGAAACGGATTGTAACAACGGCGACCAAAGCTAGTTGTTCTTGGCATGATTAAAAATTAAGCAGAAGAAAAAGCTAAGTTGCAGCACTGAGTAACAATGAGAATCCAACCACGGAAGGTGGGGGGAAGTGATCGAAATACAGTAACTCGTATCCGTATTAAAAATTATTAATTCTTGTTACTATTATGTCAAGTATACAAGTGATATTATTTATATTTTAAGTAATGGGGAAAGTTAATAAGAATAAATAATAACAGTAAATGCGGAAAAGTACAAACCTGCAGTATTATGACGTCGAAGTAAGCCGAAGCTAAATCGCATAAAAGCAATTTATGTCCAAAAAATAGCTGGAAATTATATTACCTGACAACGACTTTTGTTGCGAGAAAGGTATCCAAGACGTACATCTATTGTTCAAGTATGTGTAGTACTTTTTTCAAGAAAATCGGAGACAACCAGTTTTTAGGCGGGTACACTCGACGAATTTTGCCCCATATGCGTCATCAATTGCCTGGCATATCGCTTGCAGATATGAGGCATATCTGCGAAAAATATAAAATATTAATATATATATATATATATATATGCAACTTAAGTGTGAAATAAAAAAGAAGTAATATATTTCATAAAAATTTTACTTAAATATATAAAAAATATTTTCGTACACAATTTAAGGCAATCTTTTTACGGCAATTTCTGTATAAAATTTTGTATGAAATTAAAAAAAAAATTTATCCAATCAATTTTAATCAATTACAGGTATTATTTTGTTCAAAACTTGAGATAAAAGAAATAAAATTTGTGAAAAGTAATTTCGTTCAACCGCAGTAAGGAAATAAAAGAGAGATTTCTCTCGATTCCCTGATTCTAATTTAAATGCCGACTGGCAATAAGGTTTAAATAAATAAACTTTTAATCATGCAACAAATACTGTTTTAGGTGCAGAGAACCGACGGAAACTTTTGGTACGTTTCGTTACTGCGACAGATTGCAATACAATTTTTTTAATCCAATCAATTTCATTCAATTTCAGTTATTAATTTAGTCCAAAACTTGAGATAAAGGAATTAAATTTTGTGAACAGTAATTAGGTTCAACCGCTGTAATGAAATGAAAGAGAGGTTTTTCTAGATTCCCTGATTCTCATTTAAATGCCAACTGGCAAAGAGGTTTACATAAATAAACTCTTAATTACAGAACGAATACTGCTTTAAGTTGAGCGAACCGAGGGAAACTTTTGCTACTTCACGTTACTGCGACAGATTGCAATGAAAATTTTTAAATCCAATCAATTTCATTCAATTTCAGTTATTAATTTAGTCCAAAACTTGAGATAAAAGAATTAAATTTTGTTTTTCACTTTCTTGAAATTATATGAATAAACTATTTCTGCTAATTAAAATTGAATCACGCAATGCTTTCATAATTTCAGTTTTTTGAACCAGCTTGCATCTCATAACAATGAAAGGGTGATTTGTTTCGGATAAATCCCCTTAACTCCTCCACCGACACCTTCTCCTTCAACCCCAGACATTCCATGTCACACTGCGTCCTTTAAAAAAAAAAGGGGGGGGCCCTGCCATCGCCCACTCTAGTGAGACCCAGCACACGCTGGTGGCTGACGTGCGCGGCTTTATTTTTTAAGGAAAATCTGCGTCTGATTCGCCTTTTTCGTTTAAAAATGCATTTCTCTCTGTAGAAATTTCACCTTTTCTACTTAAAAATGCAACTGCTTGGTTAAAAATTATTCGTTTTCCATTAAAAATTAAGTTTTTTATTGAAAAATCAATGCTTTTGTAGAAAATACGTATTTTGGGTTAAAAATTCAACAAATTGGTAGAAAATTTAACTATATGGTTGAAAATGTTTACATTTTGTTGGAAATTCGTCTTTTCTGATAGAAAACACTTTCAACCAAGAAGAGTAATTTTTCACAAAAAAAGATCGATTTTTAACCAAATTAATTTCCAACCAAACAGACGAATTTTGAACAAGAGACATGAATTGATGCAAATATTCTCAACAATAATATATTTTTGATAATATTTGCTACAATATAACAATTTATATTTTCATAAACAAATTAGTTGAAAAAATTCCAAATTTTGGAAGTTCCAGTACAATGAATTCGTTCTTCCATTCAAATAGCTTGAGATTAAGTTCAAAATCCAAGTTAGTCACAAATATTAATAAATATTTTCATAAACAATTTATCATGGTTAAGTATTAATTATAAAATATTTCAGAAATGTTCACTAAGTGAATCTTAGCATGCAGTGTTATTGTTCATTCTCAAGCCATTTTCATTGGGAAACTAATTTTTTTCTACGTGTAACTGCCCAAAATTTGTAATTTGTTTATCTAAACTGGTTCTGAACATTTGAATTGTTATATTTGCCCAAATATTATCAAAGATATATTATTTTTAATGAGATTGGCATCAATTCAGAAAATTAAGGGAAATCCAACCTTAAAAATACGTAAAATTACAATATTTTGCTACAAACTTCAAAAACTTCAAAAACTTTTTTAGCCTTCCAAATTAGAGTAATATATAGACAATCTATGAATGAGTATTGAATACAAGCTCGCTTGCGGCAATGGTGTGGGTATATTTAGCAGGTACGAAAATGCGAGTCGGTGACAGGGCCGACGAGCGGTGCACAGACATTGAGCCAGCGCGAGCGGTCACCCATGTAGAAACCGTCCCATTTGTCCCCATTTCAATTAGGGCAGCAGTCAGAATCTCACTAGAACAACTGGACTAGTAAGTTCTAGTCAGGACCCTTTAAGGCACTGCTAAGATTCTTAGTCCACCGGGCATGAAAATACTTTGTTTTTTTGTAAAAATATACAAGAAAAATCGCTGTTTTCGTCGATTTTACGTCTGTTTTTGCGTTTTATGAAAAAATACGAGCTAACTTGTGTATTTGGACCCTGGATTCGGATTCAGCGACCCCAAAAACATATAGATATGCCGGTGTAGTCCACCGGGCAGACCACTTTTAAATTAGTTTTGAAGGTTATTATTGAATTAAACGTATACAGATGCAATTTCAAACAAAAAACATATATATATAATGTAAAAATTATTTGAAAATGTTTCAATGAAAATTATAGATTAGTGCTTAAATGAGTATCTGAATTCAATTTTAAAAATTATATCTAAATACTATGTTCAAATATTTCCGAAAATTAGTATAAAAAGCTATTAATAATTCAAATGTTCAGTGATTAAATTTTATGTTAAAAAAAATATGAAGTAAAAATTATATGAATGTTTCAATGAAAATAATAGTTTCATGCTTTCTATGTTGTAAATAGTTCAATTAATTATTGGTCGATTAATTTTGTTAAAAACTTTAAATTATATAAAGATTGAAATTATTATTTTTTTAAATTAAGCAACATAAAATTATTATTTACTTGAAGGTTGTGTAACTATATATGGGGTATTATTTTTATAATAAAAGTTTATTTATTCTCTAAAATACCTCTATTGCAATTGTGTAATATTTTCAAATGCTTGTGACGTTGTGAAATGACTATCTGAATTCAATTTTGAAAATTACATGTACATATATTTTAGTTTTTTTTCAATTGGTTTAAAAGTTTAATAATAAACTAATTTATAGAAATGAAATTTTAAATTTGAAGGAGAATATAATGTAAAAATTGTTTGAATGTTTTAATGAAAATAATTGTGTAATGCTTTTTATGTTATGAACTGATTAATTAATTATTAAATGATTCTATTTAAGCTTACATTTTGTGGAGTTAGCTTAAAAGGTTATTTACAAATTAAGTATTCAGAAATGAAAGTTTAAATATAAAGTAAGAATTATTTGAATGTTTTACTGAAAGTTATAGTTTAATGCTTCTTATTTTTTAAACTGATTGATTTTTTTAGCTGATTATTTTTTTTCTAAATGTTAAATTACATAAAGATATATTTTTATTTGTTTCAAATAAGTTCACAAATATTATTTACTTCAAAGTTCTGTGATTGAATATTAGCTATAATTTGCATAATAAAAGTTTATTCATATTTGAAATTCCTTTATTATAATTACGTAATTTCTGTCAATGTTTGTGATGTTGTGAAATGATTATCCGAATTCAATTTTCAAAATTATACAGACATACTATGTAAGTTTTTCTGGAATCAGTACAAAAGGTTATTGTCTATTAAAATTTTCGGAAATGCAATTTTCAATTCAAAAAAATATATAAATTGAAAATTATTTGAATATTTCAATGAAAATAATCCCAATTTGTTGTTGTATAGTATGATTATAAATTCAATACCATGAAACAATTCATTCAATTCATGAAACAATGGTGAGACGCATAGACTTCATGTATTTTTTTAGCAGAATCGAATGGTGCTATTAATTTTTCCGTATCTTGGATTAAAAAAAATCGTTTTAAAAATAAGAAAGTCAATTATTTGCTTGGACGATAACTTCTTATGTCTCAAATTTCCATTCAAAATATACACTACCAGCAATGGCAACTGACGTGGCCAAAATCGCCGATCAGCACATCTAGCACACATCGCCGTCGTTCATACTCCTGATATGGCCTATTGCTGTAGAAAAACTCAGTACCACCGAAAGAGAATAGAAGAAGAAGAAGACTATTGAGGGATCCCTCTACACTACGCGCTTACTATATTAAGGAAAATTCTTTAAAATTACGAAAAATCCTCTGACGTGGATGAAGGATCCATCCATCTTCAGTGCTGGAGAGCATTGTAGTGGAAACATCCTTCCTTAATCTTGGAGTTAGAATAAGTGTTTAATGAACTAATTTTTTTAAGAGGTAAATTTACATATTTTCATGAGGTTACCTTTTTCTAATATTTTTAGTTTAATTTTATATCATTTACATAAAATTGTTACTTTGAAATGTTGTAAATCTATCATCTTTCAGTGTAATCTTAAATTTATAAAATGATCAGAAATGATAAATCATTCACTTTTGAAGCTTGAACAGGAACTAATTGAATTTTTACACCTTCTTTTAGTCATGGTGTGAGTTTAGCCATTTCATATCAATGTTGGGTCTATTATATTAATATATTAGTATATTCATTCACTTCAGGACAGTAAAATCCCTGCATCTTCTCCATATGATATTCGGTCAGGATCTTCACGTTTTTTATCATCTGAGTCTTTTGATGCTTTAGGTTCAGAAAAGTTTTTATCTTGGTCATAATCAAGCGGGGATACTTACCACTGTACTACCGGGAGTTTTTTTCCTCAACGTACAATTTTTATTGGTCAATTAAATTTTGTCTAAATCAATACCAGATTCTATTTTTTCACTATTTAGTTCTTCTGGTGCTTCAGGTGCAGAGTCAAAAGGTATTCAAAATTAATAGTGATGCATGGGTCAATTTCTTGGATTCGTTTAGTTCCTTGATAAACTTAATCCTGGAAATGGTACATTATTCTAGGTGCCTTTGACATCTTATCAATTTTTTTCGTAATCGGTGTTCAATTCACGAACCATTTTCTGTATCATACGTTGAATATGACCCACGAGAATTCACGAAATGCCGCAGTTGTGACATGCTGCAGATGTGACATGCCGCAAACGTGACATGCCGCAGGTGGGACTTGCCACAGAGAGACTTGCCGCATGTGAGATGATATGGACCCCAAATATTAAACCTTTGAAACGCTTTCTTCACTTTCGGCGTGGAATACTTACCATAAAACGATTCAACCAGTCAAGACCAAATCAAATGATGATAATGGTCCAGTCAGTGAAGGCAAGATCAGATAATAATGATGATGAAGATTCAGCCAGCGAAGACAAGTTCAGTTTATGATGATGATGATTCAACCAGTCAATACCAAATCAAATGATGATGACGGTCCAGTGAGTGAAGGCAAGATCAGATAATAATGATGATGATGATTCAGCCAGCGAAGGCAAGTCCAGTTCATGATGATGATGATTCAACCAGTCAAGACCAAATCAAATGATGATAATGGTCCAGCCAGTCAAGGCAAGATAAGATGATGATGATCTAGCCAGTGAAGACAAGATTAAATAATGATGATGAATCAGCCAGTGAATTCAAGGTCAGATGATGATGATGATGATTCAACCAGTGAAGACCAAATCAAACGATGATAATGGTCCAGTCAGTTTTTGCAAGGTAAGATGATGATGATTATGAGGATGATGATAGTGCACTAGCCAGTGAAGGCAAGTTCAGATGATGATGATGATCCAACTAGTAAAGACCAACTCAAATGATAATAATGTTCCAGCCAGTGAAGGAAAGATCAGGTGATGATGACTCAGCCAGTGATCAAAATTCAATATTAAAAACAATTATTTTCATCTACCAGTTCAAGCAATCAAAGCTGATTCAAGAACTGGGTAAGTTTTGCTTAAGTACACAGGCCTGCGAAGTTTGATGATGATAATGATGATGATAATGGTCTAGTCAGTGAAGGCAAAATCAGATAATGATGATGATAATGATTCAGCCAGCGAAGGATTGGTCAGATCATGATGATTCAACCAGTCAAGACCAAATCAAATGATGATAATGGTCCAGTCAGTAAAGGCTAGATCAGATGATGATGATGATCTAGCCAGTGAAGACAAGATTAAATAATGATGATGATTAAGCCGGTGAAAGCAAGTTTAGATGATGATGATCCAACTAGTAAAGACCAAATCAAGACATAATAATATACCAGTTAGTGAAGGCAAGATCAGATGATGATGGATCAGCCAGTGATCAAAAGTCAATATGAAAAAATATATATTTTCATCTACCAGTTCAAGTCAACAAAGCTGATTCAAGAACTGGATAAGTTTTCCTTAATTACACAGGCCTACGAAGTTTGATGATAATAATGATGATGATAATGGTCCAGTCGGTGAAAGCAAGATCAGATAATGATGATGATGATTCAGCCAGAAAAGGCAAGGTCCCATGACGATGATGATGATGATGATGAATCAACCAGTGAAGACCAAATCAAATGATGATAATGGTCCAGTCAGTGAAGGCAAGATCAGATAATAATGATGATGATGATTCAGCCAGCGAAGGCAAGTTCAGTTCATGATAATGAAGATTCAACCAGTCAAGACCAAATCAAATGATGATAATGGTCCAGTCAGTGAAGGCAAGATCAGATAATAATGATGATGTCATTCGCATATCCCTGAGTGTAATACCTCTCTTCGTTAAGCCTTCGAAGGAGATCGTCCACCACAATGCACTACATGAGGGGCGACAGGACACTTCCCGCGTAGGATGCTTTCTGTCCAGCATACAAGCTAGTCCAGGAGGTCACATCTCAGAGCCTTGCGACATATGACTTCTGGAGGAGTACTATTGAAAGCACACTCTTTATCCAAAAAATTGCCCACAGCATACCCCTTTTGTTAAAACTGCTGCTCCAATTTTGCCACAAACGCATGAAGCGCAGTTTCTACCGAAAATCCTGCCTGAAAAGCATGCTGCAATCTATGCAGCATGGAGGCAAAGAGTACCTTATCCCTAATGTATCTCTTGTCCAGGTTCTCCAACGTCTTCAGGATAAAAGACGTTAGGCTGATTGGTCGGAAATCTCTTGCAGCAGTGCAACCCTTTCTCCCAGGTTTGGGTATGAAGGCCACTCCACTATCCTTCCATGCCGATGACACGTGTTTAAGGGCTATACTTGCTCTAAATAATTTCGTCAGAGGAGAAACGTTTAATCCATAGCTTTTTGTAAAAGCGCTAGATAAATATCATTCGCTTCTGGTGATTCAAAAGGACAGAAGAAACCTACAGCCCTTTCCACCTTTTTGTAATCAGCGACCTTTGCTGCGAAAGTCAAAACTCACCATTATCGAGCCTTATGAGTCCGAGGCGAGCTTCTAGATTATTCGCCAGAACTCGTTGTTTTTGGAATGTTTTTCGATTCCGCGCAGAAGCCATTCCAATCTTCCTGCTTATACTTTCTTATATTTTCATTGTAGTCACACTGAGCCGTCTTATAGATGTTCCAGTCTGAAGGCAATTTAGTTCTATTTGCCCTACTATACAACATTCTTGTCTTTTTACGGAGTTCCTCCACGTGGATATTCCACTATTCTGCTTTCTTCCTGGACCTTTGCCCTTTGCAGAAAATCCGCTGCGTGTTTCGAATCATCAATGGTACCATCGCTTGTGAGGAATTCCGCAAGTCTTCCTTTGAGTTTCTGTTTATATGAGCCCAAAAATGTATTTCTAAGGCTTCTGATCTTGAAAACTACCGGTTTTCCTATGATTAATCGAAACGCGATATATTTTTGGCCCACTACCCTGCTCCTTAGTACACCCGAGCATACAGTCAAATCGAGAACCTCACTCCTGTTTTCATTCTGGAATGCGGGAGTATCATCCCGATTAAAAATCTCCAGCTCTGTACCTGCTACGTATACAATCAAATCACTTCCTCTCTCATTGATGTTTGTGCTTCTCCACACCGCGTGGTGAGAGTTTGAATCACAGCTCAACAGCAACCAACGGTTGATCATAAGACCAAAAGACGAATGCATCATCTCAGCACAAAGATAGGCTGGGCAAGGCAGTACGCTTCCCGCATTCAGTGTGTGATTGACTACATAACATCTGGTAGTCGCAATTTTGCACAGTTACAAAATTGATGAGAAATCGAGCAATTGTAAGATATATTTAAAAGTATTCAAAAGATTAAAAAATAATTTTTGACTACAGAGGATTAAAGAAAAATTAAAACAAAATGTAGATTTTTTAAGATTTTAAAAAGCCAGTTTTTTCAAAAAAAGTTCAATCTTCAATCAAAAGATGGATTTTTAACATATAAAATTAATTTTCTACTAAAAAAACAATATATTTGAAAAAAAAATATTAAAATTTTCAACCAAATCGTTGAATATATAACTAAAAAAGCGCAATTATTTTGAAGAAAAAATAAAATGGTTAAATTTCCTATTATAAAGCAACAAATTTTCAAAAAATACGTAAATTTTCAACCAAAAAGATGAATTTTTAACCAAGGAGAATAATTTTCTCATGAAACAATGATTTTGAAAAAATATAGGTAAATTTGCAACCACAAAAATAAATTTGTACCAAATAGTAGTTGAATTTTTTCTTAAGATTTTACGATTTCCGGGAAACTTTCAAATGCGATTTTTCATTGAAAAATTATATTTAAAATAAACTTGAAAAAGATTTCCGTACATTTCAAAGTTTAAAAGATTTTAATATTAAAATTGTTTAAAAGATTCAAAAATATGTAATTTTAAACGTCAAAAGCTTTCAGAAAACTTATAACAAAATGTAGAAGACAAAATAAGTTTGTTTTTTGACGAAATTATGCGATACGTATTTTTGCGATTTTTCAAACAAATATGTTTTACGAAGTTATGCGTATTTGAATTTTTTAATTTGTTTAAAAGAAAACTCACTTTTTTCTTTAAAATTATATAACTTTTGACATAATTGAGGTATTTAAGATTTCTTACCAGTTTCTCGCAGAATTTATCGCTTTCTTTTGCAATCCGTCTGAAAATTTAGAAAATGTTTAAAATTTACAAAATGGCGACAGTTTTACTAAAATATTAAAAGTCGATTTTCTAAAAAAAACCCACACTTATATTTTTTGCCAATTTTTCTTAAATTTGTACTATCATAAGGAAAATACCTTGTTTCTTTTATGGGAGCTAAATAAATTTTGTGGCCACGAGATTTTTTTTCATAAAATCGAATTTTCGCATTTTTGTTGCAAACAACGACAGATACGAAAAAATGATAACAAAATAGTTTGCACCGTTAAGAAAGTTCTACAAAAAGTTCCTTCACTCATTTATGATATCTTGTCCCATTTACGAGATTCCCACTACTATTTTTTAATCTCATTCAGTTTTTTTTTTTAAACTTGATTTTTCGATTTTACGAGGTAAAAATTGGATCTTAGATAAGGTATGAGATTGTGATATTAGATTGATGATATTAGATAAGGTATCCCTGCTTAAAATGACAGATAGGATCCGATAGAGACGGATAGGATTCGGAATTTTTTCGCATCTATCTGGATTTTTATACGGTATTTATAAAAATGGAGCGATAATGAGGCGAAAGATTATCCAGGCAAGGTTAAAAATAGGAAATTATCTTCGATTCGTGTAATTTTTAAGCAGCAAGGTTTTTTTTTTGTTGCAGCGAATCTCTCACTTGGAATCTATGTCAACTTCATCCTTCGTTTTTTCTGTGATACGAATAAAATATTATTTTTCAAATAATGATTGCGCATCAGTCTGAATTGTGAATTGAACTTAAGATTAATTCATTCATTTATTCTTGAAGACTGTAATTCTGTTCAATGCACTGGCTGTTATACTAATAAGTTACGTCAGAATACAGACGGCTCCTTCAATAAAGGCTGTAGATCCAGGTCACCATCTCCTGCGGAAGAACATCGTCAGGTTACCTTGAATACGTCCAAATTTTAGGATATTATATGCCGTGAGCTTGACAGTTGCTTAGTCCCTGCTTTGGATAAACATCGAGCTGAGATGAAACATGATTTCAATCTCGTGCAGTTGTCAGTGAACAATTTTATGCTCAAAGTTGACAACATGAGCATGAAGGTAGAGAATATTGAGACTCGCGTTGAGAGTATTGAGGATCGAGTTGAGACTATTAAGACTACCATTCAAACAAATAGATTCTATTTATGGTATAGACAACACCCTCGATACTTTATCAGTGGTGATTCCAACTGATTTGGGACAATTACTCATTGTAAATGTTTATAGAAACCCTCGCGCTTCTGTTAGGTTAATTAATTGGCAGGTTTTCTTTGATTCGACTTCAAGCTTTTCGTGCATTTTTATTGGAGGAGACTTCAATGCACATCATCCATCTTGGGGCTGTGAATCTTCTTGTCCATCAGGGACCTCAATTTTTAATGCGTCATCTGATACAAATCTATTTGTTATTAATCGTGAGGAATCGACTCTAGTTCATCGTCCAGGACTGGCCACATCAGCTATAGATTTAACGATAGTTTCCAGTAACTCAAAATTAATTGCTTCATGGTCAGTTCTTCATGATAAAATGGGTAGCGATCACTTCCCATTGAAAATTGATATCGGCATTCCATTTAAATACCACCAGTTCTTTTCACACAAATATAATTCAAAAAGAGTTGATTGGAAAAATTTAAAATCCTTTTTGTCGTCACTTCATAGAGAAGACAATCTTCCTGAACTTAAATCTTCATATGATATTACCAATGCGTATTATAATTTTGTAAAGGACGTAGACGATGCGCTCCATAAGGCGGACCGAAAATTAAATGGGAAGCCTTCCAGGAAAAAATTTTATCCGAGCTCCCCCCCCCCCCTGGTGGAATGATGAATGCGATAAAATTTCTCCCTTGAGATTAACCAAATTTAAGCATTATGTGGCCTCTTCCAATTATGAAAACTTCATTGATTTTTTAAAATATCAAGCATTAACCACAAAAAGGTTAAAAACCATTAGATGTGCCAGTTTTAGATCATATTTTCACGCTCTTTTAGATGCTAGAACTAGAGTACACGAGTTTTGTAAGTTGTCAATTCTTCTTTCACGCTTTTTTTTAGGCTAGATCTAGAGCTAGAGTACAAGAATTTTTTTAGGTTGGCAATCCTTCTTTCACACTCTTTTCTAGGCTGTATACGAATGTTGTAAGTTGAAAATCCTCTTTTCACGCTCTTTTCGAGGCTAGAGCTAGAGCTAGAGTACACGAATTTTGTTAGTTGGCAAACCTTCTTTCACGCTCTTCTCGAGGCTAGAGATAGAGTGCACGAATTTTGCAAGTTGGAGATCCTTCTTTCACGCTCTTCTCGAGGCTAGAACAAGAGCACACGAATTTTGTAAGTTGGCAGTCCTTCTTTCACGCTCTTTTCGAGGTTAGAGTTGGTATACACGAATTTGGTAAGTTGGCCATCCTTCTTTCACGCTCTTTTCGAAGCTAGAGCTAGAGTATATGAATTTTGTGAGTTGGCGATCCTTCTTTCACGCTCTTTTCAAAGGCTAAAGTTAGTATACACGAATTTTGTAAGTTGGCCATCCTTCTTTCACGCTCTTTTAGATGCTAGAACTAGAGTACACGAGTTTTGTAAGTTGTCAATTCTTCTTTCACGCTTTTTTTTGAGGCTAGAGCTAGAGCTAGAATACAAGAATTTTTTTAAGTTGGCAATCCTTCTTTCACGCTCTTTTCTAGGCTGTATACGAATGTTGTAAGTTGAAAATCCTTTTTTCACGCTCTTCTCGAGGCTAGATCTAGAGCTAGAGTACACGAATTTTGTAAGTTGGCAATCCTTCCTTCACGCTCTTCTCGAGGCTAGAGCTAGAGTACACGAATGTTGTAAGTTGGCAATCCTTCTTTCACGCTCTTTTCAAAGGCTAAAGTTAGTATACACGAATTTTGTAAGTTGGTCATCCTTCTTTCACGCTCTTTTCGAGGCTATAACTAGAGTACACGAGTTTTGTAAATTGGCAATACTTCTTTCACGCTCTTTTCGAGGCTAGAGCTGAAGCTAGAGTACACGAATTTTGTAAGTTGACAATCCTTCTTTTACGCTCTTTTCGAGGCTAGAGCTGAAGCTAGAGTACACGAATTTTGTAAGTTGGCGATCCTTCTTCCACGCCCTTTTCGAGGCTAGATCTAGAGCTAGAGTACACGAATTTCGTAAATTGGCAATCCTTCTTTCACGCTCTTCTCGAGGCTAGAGCTAGAGTACACGAATGTTGTAAGTTGGCGATCCTTCTTTCACGCTCTTCTCGAGGCTAGAACTAGAGCACACGAATTGTGTAAGTTGGCAGTCCTTCTTCCATGCTCTTTTCGAAGTTCGAGTTATTACACACGAATTTGGTAAGTTAGCCATCTTTCTTTCACGCTCTTTTCGAGGCTAGAGCTAGAGTACATGAATTTTGTCATTTGCCGATCCTTCTTTCACGCTCTTTTCGAGGCTAGAGCTAATTTAAAGTACAATGAATTTCTAGAAAAATATTTCAATCTTCAATAAAGTAGTTAAATTGTCAACGAAAAAATATGAATTTTCAACTGAGAAGATCAATTTTCTACCAAAAAGGACGAATTTACCACAAAATACAACAATTTGGTATCAAAAAGTTTAATTTGCAACTGAGAGAAAGATTAATTTTCAAAAAAAAACAAAAAAAAAACGAATGATTGAAGGAAATAGTTAAATTTTCAACCAAAAGAGAGATTAATTGTCATTAAAAAAAAAATTTCAACAAAAAATGGTATAGTTAAATCTTTAATTGAAAACATTTTTTTTCAAAAAAAAAAAATAATAATTTTTAACAAAATAGGTCAATCCTCAACCGAGTAGATAAATTTTCAACGAAAAAGATTCATTTTTCCCCCAAAAAACACGAATTTTCAACCAAAAAGTTTAATTTTAAACTAAGAAAAAAGTATTATTTTTGTAACCAAAAAAAAACGGATTTTTGAACAAATTTTTGTAAATTTTCAACTCAAAGCGATCAATTGTTAAATTTTTAACTAAGAAAATTAATTTAAAAAAACACACATTTTTTTAAACAAAATAGGTTATATACAGGTTATATAGGTTTTATACAAGTTGTTAAATTTTCAACCTAAAAATATGAATTTTCAACCGGGAAGATTGATTTTTTACCAAAAAGATCAATTTTCCAGAAAATACAACAATTTTTGAACAAACAGTTAAATTTGTAACTAAAAAAAAAGATTAATTTTCAGACAAAACACATCAATTTTTAACCAAAAATAATATTGTTCAATTTTTAATTAACAAAATCAATTAAAATTACAATGAATTTCTAACAAAATATTTCAAATTTCAATAAAGTAGTTGCATTTTCAACGAAAAAATGTGAATTTTCAACCGAAAAGATTAATTTTCTACCAAAAAAGACGAATTTTCCACAAAATACAAGAATTTTTAATCAAAAAGTTGCAACTACAAAAAAAGAATAATTTTCGAACTAAAAAAAACGCACTTTTCAATAAAATAATTGAATGCTTAACCAATAAAGATTGATTTCCAACCATAAATATCATAGTTAAATCTTTAATTAAAAAATTAATTTTCAACAAGAAAAACAAAATTTTCTACAAAATAGGTCAATTTTTAACTAATCAGATGAATTTTCAACCAAGAAGATTAATTCTTTTCCAAAAAACACGAATTTTCAACAAAATACAACAATTTTCAACAACAAAATTTAATTTTGAACTAAGATAAAAAATCAATTTTGTAACCTAAAAAAAAACTTTTAAACAAATTTTCATCAAACAAAGATCCATTTTCAACCAAAAATGTTATAGGTAAATTTTTAATTAACGAAATTAATTTAAAGTACAATGAATTTCTAGAAAAATATTTCAATCTTCAATAAAGTAGTTAAATTGTCAACGAAAAAATATGTACGCGGAGACCGAACGAGAGGCCTACGAAAGCCAGCCCCACCGCTTACCACACAACTGTACGTGACGTGTCCGTGCACTCCACTGGCTCGTGCCTAAAAGTGTAGTGGCAAGTGGAGGGAGTGCTTTTCGTAGGCGCATCCCCACTACTCAAATGCTGGTTTGCGGGCTCTGCTAAGTTCGACCGTCCTGTAACATTCAGCTTTGACGCATTAAGTCCCTTTCTTCGCAGACGGTCACATATTTGGAATAAATAATGAAAAATTAATAATGACAGAAGCACTGATATGATGGTAATTAATAAACTGAGTTTTAAGAGTAACACCCTCAAAAAGACAATTATGTTTATACTGCTTTTGTTAAATATTATTACAATTTCTTATATGTTCATGTTTCTACAAATGATAGATAAGAGTTTTTAAATAATAATTTTTTGTACTTTGAAGTTTAATTTTCATTACTAGACTGAACCGAAATTTGAGTGCATTTAAGAATGTATGGAATTTCTGCAAATCTGAAGCTGGAGACAGGTTTTTTATACATATAATCTTTCCAACAAATTACAAAAAACGTTCTCGAAAATCGAATTTTCAATTTAAAAAGAAAAACTAAGAAGAAATTTCGAGATAAATCATGGCTGAAAAAACGTTCCTTTGATAAATATTTTTTTTAATTAAAAGAATCAAATATTTATCCGAGAGCAAAAACTTTTGTTAAGCTTAAAGTTTAAAAAATATATTGTTTAAATTCAAAATGACAATAATTGCAACAAATATATATTCCTGGATAAAAAATTTGGGTTGAAAATGTACATGAGATTTTTTTTAAATTACAACAAAAATGTTCTAAAAATCCAATTGTTAATTTGAAAAAAATTGTTAAGAAATTTCGAGATAAATTAGTGCTGATTTGAATCCTGCAAATTTTGTGTGGAAAATATTATTAGGTTCGAAGAAATTTTAGGGATTTTGTTTTCTATTTAAGGCGCACGTGTTTTTACATTAATTTGTTTATAAGATTTTTATTTTAACTTCAAACATTGATTTAATAAAAATGTAAATATTAAACAAAAATTTCTTTGATAGAAAAATATTTTATTATCGTATTTTTAATGAATAAATAATTTTTTATTAAGAAACAAATTTTTTAAGTATTAAAATTCTACAATTTCATAATTAAGGAATATTCTAGTTCAAATATTTTATATTCAGGCAATTTTATGTTGGGAATTTTTAAATTCGGTAATATTATAAACACTTTGGGAACTCTCCAATTCGGAAATTTTATCGTTTTTGGAATTTTATTATACAGGAATTTTACAGTGTAAATAATTTCATTTATGGTGATTTAAATGTCGTCCCTAGAAGTACAGCAAATTTTTAGAATTTGGAATTTGCTATTTCATAGAATTATTTTCTTCACTTGTGGTTTTATAATTTTTTCAAGCATGCGTGGAATTAAGAGACAAATGTTGTTCACTCGAGAAAGAACTACAAATTTTGTATTGATTATTTTGTAGGGCGAGCGTCTTTTTCAAATCAGTCATAAAAAAATGCATTAAAAATAAGAAAATTACATTTTTTGACGAACGGCACAAGATACTAATAATAATATACAAAAAGTTGTTTGACTAAGAAAGAGCTATACATTTTTCACAAATAATTTTTTGATGAGACGCGCAGTTTTGTTTTGAATCGCAAAAAGGAAATCATAAATGAAAAATGAAATTACAGGAAAATAGACAAAAGGTAAGAAAAACATAAAGAGCTGTTTTCAAAAAAGCGCTCTCAAGATTTTTTAAATGGCATATCAAAAATATCCGAACATCATTAGAAGAGAAGACTTAGCAAAAGAATGACGAGTCATATAATTTTTCGATAACCTTTTGTGATACAGGAATATATAGAAACTTTAATAAAAAATTTTACTTCTGACAAAATCAACCCCACGATTATTATTTTCTTTTTTTTTTTGCTGAAAATGTGCGCATACAGTGTAAGAGTAATATTCCGCAAAGAAACTTCCTGTATTATCTTAATCAGTTTGAAGATGGTTGAGGTTCATCGTGTTTGTTATAAAAAATTTGTTTAATATTCATGGATGATAAGTTCTTTCTCTGGGCTTTTGGCACCGGCAGGCTAGACTTTTTCCTCAAAATATCTTTCTTCAGAAACCGGTAAAAGAATTGTTGGTACTGGTAATTTTTTGTTTCGGTCCTGAAAATTCTTTGTTTCTGGTACCGGTTTTGTATACACAACCTTCCGTATATAAGAACATAACTCTAGCTGTAATTAGTTGTTTCGAGAAACTTTCCCAACTCTGCCTCTAATTTTGAATACCAATATCGGGATACATAGTACTGCAAAGAACCCTCGAAAGCTTGATTGAAAAATATTATTAGATTTCGAGAATGTGAGAGAAGAAATTTTTTTTCCCTCAAGGAACAGGTTTTCCGCAATCTGGACGATGATTGAAAATTCAATTTGTATTTTAACGAAAAGTAAGAATTTTCTAATAAACTGTTCACTGTCTGACTCGATACAACAAAATCTTGTTAGAAAATATCATTATATTTCGAGAAAATGAAGGGGAAAGCTTTTTCCGCTCGCAAGGCACGTTTTTTAAAAAGTAAGGCGTTGGAAAAAATTCAATTTTAAATGAAAAAAAGTGAGAATTGAATTTCCGCTAAAAAAATGTGCCAGCCAATATAAACACCCTTTATTTATATTTTATGCAACCATGATTTAAAAATATCCGGCCAAATTTCCGCTTCTACTCTGCCAGAATAAATTCGTATTCATCTTGTACAAATAGTTATTTGCGAGAAGGTAACACTTCTCCATTATAAAGGTATTGTAGTATTATATTCACCAATAAAATTGAGGATGACCATTAAGGCGCAGACCAGAGTATAAGTAATAAAAGTTCCGAATAATAAAATTTCCGTATAATAAAATTACCGAATAATGAAATTCCCCAACAGTTTATAATATTACCGAAATGGAAAATTCCCGAATAATAAAATTCTCGACAGAAAATTGCCGAATTATAAAATATCTGAACTGGAGGATTCCCAAATTATAAAATTCCTTAACCCTAATAATTGAAACATTTTTTTCATAAATATTATTTATTTATTAAAAATACAATAATCAAATATTTTCACGAACAAAAAAATCATTTTTAAAGTTTAAATTTTCTAAAATTACTTTTAAAATTTAAAATAACAATAATTAAGGAATATTTATTTTAAGATGAAATGCTTGTCAATTATTGTTATTTTAAATTTAAACAATAAGTTTAGAAACTTTAAACTTTAAAAACAATTTTTTACATAAAAATATTTGATTATTGTATTTTTAATGAATAAATAACGTTTAGAAAAAAATTTTAATTGTTTACATTAGGGAACTTTCTAGTTCGGATATTATATAATTCGGCTATGAAGACACAAACCGCAGATCGATGTTGATCGGTCTGCACTTCTTCGACAAATGCACAAAGGGCATCAAACAAAATTTATAAACATTGGTCAAAAAAGCTCATTTTTCTCTAAAAAAATCCGAAACTTTTCAAGAAGCTCCTTTCGATCCTTATGAAAAATTTCTCCACAGAAAGTTGTTTGAACTAAAAAATTCCCTCGATACTTTTTTTCGCCAAAGGTTGAAAAAGTATGGTATTAAATAGCTATTATCAAACATCAACATATTGTTAAACAATTAAATTTGTATGCACGAATCGAACACCGCAGGCTTTGACAGAGTATAATACACTAGAGATTCAAATTTCAAATCATTTCGTTGAAAAGAAAAAAAAGTTACGGCTGGTTTGTTTTAAAAAACGAATTGAATTCCGCTCTTAAAAATTTGCCGTGTATATTTTATTTTTCACAAAGTTGAAATCGCACAAAAAATTTTCTACACGAAAATTGTGCTCTTTATTAAGCTCTATATGCTCATATTTTTTTCCAGTTTTTATTTTCAAATTTGAGTTTCAGATAACTTTTCCCGTCATTTTAGCTCGAACGGGGAGCGATAAATACAAAGCCGAGCGATCCATCGGTTATTGCATCCGGGGCCTCAATTAGTAAATCGCCGAATTTGAATATTTTCTTAACCAAAAATAAAAAAAGAATCTGAATTGCATTTCAATACTGAAATTTCAAAATTAAACTATTTTATATCAAAATTGTTTTAAAAACAAATCTTAAACACCAAAGCGGTTTCTTAATTGCGCTTCAGTTGTAGAAGCTACTTCAAATCACACGGTATTAATTAGGTTTGACTTTCTTATCTTCGATAAATGTAAATAAGAAAAGCCTTCTAGTTAGAATTTGTTTTCAAGTTGAATGTTAAAAAAGTTTTAATTCATTTTTCTATTTATTTTTTTATTGGTTTAAAATAAATCTTCTTAGTTGAAAATTTCTTTTTTTACAGAAAATCTAACTATTTCTTCAACATTCGTTTTTGATCTATAAATATTGAATAAATATTTTTTATCTTTTCAAATTTTTATATGAATCTAAAGAATATTCTTTCATTGAAACCTTCCAAAATTCTTAGAAAGATTCGAAATTTGTTGTTCGAAGGCCTGAATGATTGCATTCTGTGTGAATATGACTTTTAGTGGATGTTTTCAATTTGTTCATTGCTGAGATTTCAAAACATTTTCAACAAAATATGGATTTTTTAAGATTTCGAAAGAAAATTCTTTTTAAGAATTTTGAAAGATTTGAAGAGAATAAAAAAAACTTTCTTACGTTTCTTAAGAATTTTTACAATGATTGTTTTTAAAATTAATTTGAAGAGAATATTTAAAAAGATTTCAAGATAATACATTTTTTTCGAAAAATTAATTTTAAGCGAATATTTGAAAACATTTGAAAACACTTCAAAAACTTTTAGCAAATTGTCAAAAAAGATTCTGAAAGATTGAAAGGCAATTTTTAAAATTTTGCAAAATTTAACAAAAAATCAAGAAAAATTCGAATGCATTTGAAACATAGTCTTCAAACTTTAAAAATTAATTTTAATATTGAGAAGACTGAAAAAAAAATTAAAAGAAAATGTACATTTTTGAAGATTTTAAAATAAAATTTGAATTCTTTTATGAGTTTTGAAAGGTTTCAAGAAAATAAATTTTTTTTCTTAAGATTATGGGAAAAGTTTTAAATGTTTTTTTTATTTTGAAAAGGTAATTTTTAAAGATAATTGCAAAATATTTTTAAACATTTTTAAAAATTGCAATAAATGACACTACTGAAGAATCCGAAAGAGTCTTATAAATTATTTTCGTAAATCACGGTGAAATATGATAGAAAATTAAAAATCTTTATAGAAAGTAAGTTGCTTTTTGGTTGTTCAAAATTCAATTTAAACATTGAGAAAACGTTCAAAATTAACGAAACTGAGGCGGTTTTTCTTAAAATATATTAAAAGTCGATTTTCCTAAAAAAAACCCCACACTTATATTTTTGCCAATTTTCTGTTGAATTTGGACTATTATAAAGAAAATACCTTGTGAGTTTTATGCGGGCTAAATAACTTTTGTGGCCAGAAGAATTTTTTTCTTCATAAAATTTAATTTTCGCAATTTTGTTGCAAACAACAACAGATACGAAAAAAATAATATGAAAATAGTTTTCACCGTTAAAAAAGTTATCAAAAAAGTTCCTTTACTTATTTACGATATCTTGTCCCATTTACGAGATTCCCACTACTATTTTTAAATCTCATTCAGTGTTTTTTAAAAACTCGATTTTTCGTTTTTACGAGGTAAAAATTGGATATTAGATAAGGTATGAGATTATGATATTAGATTGATGATATTAGAGACACTGTTGCATTGCACTCGCGACGAAGAAACGTAACAGCCTCGACAACGGGGCGAAAGAGGCCGACGAGAAGAACAAACGAATAATGACGCGTTGAAATCCTGGTTACGAACGTTAGTGAACAGTATGGAAGCCCTAAGGGACGCGCCGGGAGCCTACGAAAACGTTTGGGTTGCAACGAGTTTTGACAAGTTGCCACAAGTTGAACGCCTACAATCTCGTGTGACACGGAATTTTAAAATGGTTCGGTTTCAGGAAGAGTACGATATATACATATATGCTAACAATTAAATATACCTGCCAAAGAAATAACAGTATGGCGGCATTCGAAACTAATTGTTAGCCGCCAGCTGATATCGTCTGGTAAATTGCAATCTGACACTTTTCAAGGTGCGTAACAGGCTCATAGCATGGCGGTTTTGGACAAGAATTTGAAAGTCTACCTGAGTATGTAGTGTAATGAAACCAATTTGTTTCTAAATTAATGTTAATATCTCTGATGATCTCATAAAGTGAACAACCAATCGAATTTTTTTTCCATGTTTGGTGTAAATTGGAGTCTGGGGTGGTATAGGTTAAAATTTGGTGTATTTTTTGACTTTATCATTTCAGATGATCAGCAAAGTATCATACACATACCTGTAATAAAGTAGTGTTTTGGATTTTAATTTGTTTAAGATTTCAACTTTCAAATCCTCCATTACAATATCAGCTCATGTCCGTGAAATTGGAAACACCATCGGGGTTTGAAGTGTTGGGGTTTTAAGAGAGTTGTCAAACTTAAAAATGGTTGACTTCATTGAAAATAAAATAACCTACCACAATTCGTCTAATGGGATTCGTGTGTTATTTTTGATGATATTTCACCTCTTTATGGTTTCTTCAAGAACCAAATCTAAAGAATTATTTCTATATAATGATGAGACATCAAGTGAAAGGAGAACCTTGTTATTAAAATTATTGTTCTTGTGTATTGATTCTTCAAATTCTATTGCATTTTTTATGAAAAATTTGATTTATGTGAAGCATCTAAAGTAATCTTGTGTAATGTCGCAGCCAAAAAACAGGTGGGAGTGGTAATGCAAAATACTACTCGTCTTAGTGGATAATATATTTTTTGAATTTAGGGAAATCTATAAATTCTGGCAATGTTAGAAAAATTAGTAGTAGCAAATCCTATCATTGGTAAGCAGACTTGTTTATATGCTCGATTCCTATTCTATAAAATCTAGTCTTTAATGATTCTCATGTTCTATTTAGCTGGCCTGATGAGGTTTAAGGTACGCTACTGAAACGTTTCACAAACCAATTTATTGACTTGAAGTCCAGACCTGTTCGTTGGGATTTAGAAAAATATAATTATTTTTTCTAATCCTCAAAAACTTGGCATGCACCATTTCCAAACGTAAGAAAACTTGGAATCCAATATCTCTCCATAACTTACATACAAAATCAAGCTAAACTACCTGATGCATGGTACGGTGCAACCAGGTCCTTGGCTAACTACTTAGAAACTGTGTCGACCATTACCAAATTTCATTTAAATTTTTAACGCAGGTTAATGTTTTTGAACACTTGCATATTATTAAAAATAATAATTTGTGTTGAGCGTCTCCTAAGCAAGGGAGACCGGCAACATCAAGATTTGCGCTATGCTACCATTCAGCCGTGACCCATTATTAAGCCAAATATTTCCAAACTTATTGCCATACCTGAGCCTTAAAAAATATCGGTGTTTTACGGTCAGCTTTCAATAAATTAGGTTGTATTTCAGAAATTTAAAATTTTCCTGTCTTGCTTCATCCGAATAGTCTTTCTCCAATGATGATCTGATACATTAAAGTTATAGTTCTTGGTAATGGGAGACAAGAAAAGAGACCTGATTTATGTTTGATTGAAAAATCCAACTTCTATTTTCAATAGGGTAGTTTCACGGTCAGTTTCTTCAAAAATTTGGCCTTCAAAAATTTAACATTGTCTTAGGAAACTTGACAATTGTTCCTAAAATTGTTCGCTAACACATTGGGGTTATAGTTTTCAATAGTGAAAACCCAGACCAGGAACTTAATTTGTATTCAAATCGAAATTGAAAATTCAAGGTTCAATAGCGGAGTCTCTCGGTAACTTTTAACCGAATAATGTTGTGCCGTGGAAATCAACAATTTTGTTATCTTCCGACACTCGAAAATTCGTTTTCTGAATAATATTTGACACACTGTGGTTATATTTTTTGATGGCGGAGGACAGGAAAGTGAAATAATTTGTGTTCCATTAGAAAATCAAACCTTCAGGTTGAATAATGGAGTTTCATGGTCTGTTTTAATCAAATTTGGTTGTATTACGGAAATCTCAATATTGTTTTCTTCCGCCATTCGAAAATTTTTTTCTGAATACGTTCTGTCACACTATGGTCATAGTTTTTGACAGCGATAGACTAGACAAGGGACCTAATTTTTGTTCGATAAGAAAATTGAACTTCCATCTTCAATAGCGGAGTTTCAGGTTCAGTTCTTACCAAATTTAGTTGAATTTAAAAAACCTAATTTTTTTTTTGCCTTCCGAGGTTTGAATATTATTTTTATAATCATTTTCTATCTCAATAAGTTACCAGATTTTGATAGTGGTGGACCAGAAAAGATACATAATTCAGGCAAATTTCAAAAATTCAACTTGCGTTCAATAGCGGACTCTGACGTTCAGTTTGAAGCAATTTTGTTGGATTTTGAGAATCTAAAATTTGTTTGTTATTTGAAACTGCTAAATTCTTTTCCTTATTACTTTTTGGATGAATCATGCAATATTTTCTCATAGTGGAAACCCAGAAATCAATATTTAATGATAATTATCTATTATAAGTCCTCTTGGATGAAGTATTGAACTATCCGGTGCACGACCCGGTGCACCCGGATCTGCCATGTGTATCGCTTGCAGATTCATAATATTGACCCCTGATTCTTGATCAACCAGGAAGAATGCCTTTGGACTGCAAAATGCCGTGGTAATCAGCATGACTGCTGGGAAATCTTCTAGTTGGCTCCGGGTTCGAAACAACCTGTGAAGTTCACCAGATCCTTCACAGTTCGTGGACGCTTCTGAGACTTGGAGTTTCTCGGGTCGTCGTGCTGATGACCTAGATTGAAGTCATATTTTTCTGGTCCGTGCTGCCAGAAGGCACCGGCGATGCACCGTGGCAAATTTTTGTCCTTTTCCTTTGTTTCAGAATCCGCATGTGGCATGTAGGCTTAATATGGATATAAAAACTGATATCCTGGGTACGGGAAAGGCGTGCAGAGATAGCCAGAATGGTATCCAGGGATTTACTGGAACATTGAAGAAGGTTATGCTGAAATAAACATCGCATTCTTCACACTAGGTACCTTGACAATCTATTTCTGCTCGGGATGGAAACACTTTTTCTTATAGTGAGGCCATGAGCTACTAGGTCTGGCTCCCTTTGCCTTTTTTGTTTGATTTATTAGATCAAAGGAGAATTGTTGTGTCACCCTATAGGTGTGGACCGATATCTCTAAAGTGGAGATATACTTCTTCACTTTTTTGATATGTGAAGCATACTCGTATGTATCCGCTAAGTTCTTAAAATGACTATTATCCACGAAGGTAACCATTTGATCCAGAGTTCCGCGAAAGGAATCCGTCAAGACTATTTACTTGACTTGCTTAATCATTAGTTCGCTTTTTCTAACTTGCAACAAATTCTGTGTGCCTGTTAGTTTACTGGGCACTATCTTGGTAACAGGAGCTCGATAATCTGACGGTAAGCAGACCGCTCCATTAACTATGTCCTGCGAGAAATCTTTCAAATGTATGTTATTTTTGCGAAAATAAGAGGGATGTGATCTCTGGCTTGCTGAGAAGTGATTTGTCTGAGAAATGAGAAAGTTTGTCGCCCTGCATGGAAGTTCAAGCGTGTGCCACCCGGGTTGATGTTACGATCGGAACCAAGTATATTGTTTCTGTTGCCCTTTGTGTTGTCTTCCGATTCAGTCGGTTTGATTTTATAGTGATGATACCTTCATTTGATAATCATTCATCTGATTCACAGTATTTTAGAGTCTCAGATGCTTATTACCTGAATAATTCAAATCTTTATTTTGCTTAACATTTAAATCTTTAGTAGTCAGGTAGCAGATTCAATAAATCCTAGGATGATTTTTAAAAATTCAATAATGTGTTGTGACTAATCAACAACAATATTTCCTAGATGAGAATCAAGAATTCACATTAGGCAAGTAGTTGCTTTATCCTATCATAAAAACAACCGTGAACACCCGTGATATCAACTAGGGTTTTAGCTGAGCGGTCTGAACGTGGGGGGATTACTGATAATACCGCTTTAGCCCTACCAAACAAAGAGAATTTATTCACAAGAAGTGAGGGATTTCGTAGGGTTTCAAAGATTTGAAGAGATTTGCAAATATTTTTTGCAATTGATTTGGAATTTGCCCTGAATTCTTATTAATTTATCCTGAATTATTTTTTAAAAAATTTTAAGTCTTCTAAATTCACTCAATTCTACTCAATTCAATGAATTTTTTCATATTTTTGAACTGTTTTCAATTCAATTGTTTGCTTTTTTAATTCAGCTTGTCTTTTTATGAATTTCATCTCATTCTTCTGATTTCCCTTAAATTTCTCTAAATTCATTCCAATTTTATTGTAATCAATGAAATTTTTTCAATTTTAAAGATTTTTTCGATTTTTAAAATATTTTCCACTTCATTTGAATTATTTTGAATTTATCTTGAATTGTTTTGTAGTCATTAGTCACTTCTTTGGTTATAAATTAGTAGAACTTCAAAGATTTGAAGAAATTTGACTTTTTTTTCGGAATTCACCCTGAATTCTTTTAAATTCTTTTTATTTTTTTTTATTTACTTGAATTCTTCTAAATTCACTAAATTCTATTTAATTCAATGGTTTTTTTGAAATTCTTTTCAAGTTTTTATTTAATTGATCCTAAATTTTTTTAACCTCGCCTTAAATTATTAGGCATTTCATCAAATTCTTTTGAATTCCCTTGAATTTTTCAAGGCTCATTTCAAATTTACTGAATGCAATTACGTTTTTTTTTTTCATATTTTAAAATTGTTTTCAATTCATTTGAATTTTTTTTTAATTCACCTTGAATTTTTATAAATTTAATTGAATAATACTAAACAATAATGAAGTGTGAAAAGTTTAAAAACTTGAAATTAGAAAGTTAAAAATTGTGTTTTTTAACATGAAAATTAAATTATCTGAAATTGGTATCTCAGTAATTAAAATCGAAATGGTTGCATTTTTAAAAGTATAATTAATTATAATTAATAATTTAAAAGCTATTAATTTAAGAAAACTTGAAATTTACATAAAATATTTGAAATTGTAAAGGGTTTGACTATAAAAAAGTTTTAATATCACAATTCTTAATGACTAAAAATTTTTTTAGTTTTAAATGATGTTTGAATTCGTTTAATTTTGAATTTTAATTTCTCATTAAAAATTTACATTTTATTTGAACGTTTTCTTTCAGACTAATTCAAGTTTAAAGATTTATAATTGAACATTTTTGCATTTGGAACTTGAAAATTACGAGGAATTAATTTTTTTATCTTAGAATAATTTGTCTAATCAAATTTTAATGTTAAATTATAATTTTTTATGCAATAGCAATTTTAAATTCTATATTTTCAGAAGCTTTAAATTTGAAAAATTCAACTTAGTTTTTAATTTAAAATTGTGTTTAAATAGATTCGAATTAATATTTATTCACATTCGAAAGTTTTTAGTTTTTAAATATTCAATTTTGAACGCTTTTAATCAGAAATAATTACCTTCACCTCCTAATAATTCTTTAAAAGAGTCTTTTAAAGCGTCTACTATCTCGTCTGTATCATATAGCATTTCAACTTTGTTGTTTCTCATGCTCACAACTTCTGTACTTTCCTTTTCTTCATCTCTTTATATATTAGTTTCATGATTCCTTGGAAGTCGTTTTCTAATTTCTTCTCTTTTTCTGTTCTGACTTTATCTTTACTTTCCTTGACTAGTCGTTCAACTTTCTTCTTTTTGTGTCTGTAATCATTTTGAAGTCTACTTCTCTTCTCATCGCTAAGACCTTTGATGTTTAACGTTCTCTCGTGCGCTTTTTTCTTTTCCTGCTGGGCTGCCTTAATTTCATCATTCCACAATGCATCACCAGATTTTCTTCCTAGTACTGCCGTACCACATACTTCAATCGCAGTTTTAATAATGTTATCCCGTAACATAGTCTACGCGCCCTGTACATTTTTATTGATTTCAAGCCCCTTCCCACTTTCATCATCTATGCGTTCGTTTATCTTATTCTGAAAAACTAGTCCCACTTCCATTTTCTGTAAATTTTCAATCTTGATTCGCGTTTGTTTCGTTTTTGTTTTCTTCCTTCTCCATCCCCGCCCTAAATTTATTTTGGGGACTAAAAGGTAGAGATCAGTATTTCATTCGGAACCCCTCATGACTTTTGTATCTTCAAATAGTTCTCTTAGCCTTTCATCCGCAGTAACAAAGTCAATTATACTGCGGTTATTTCCTTTACACTAGGCGTACGTGTGGATCATTTTATGCCAAAACCAAGTATTTGTAATGACTAGGCCCTTTTCTGAGCATAAGCTAACTAACTTTTCCCCGTTATAATTTTTTCTTGGATCCACAAAATTACCTAGTACCGTTTCTGTATCCGTATCTTGACGTAGGACGCCGACCCATCCGTTTACATCCCCTAGCACAGTTATTCTTTCACCTTGATCGCAAGTGCTAATTGTGTCATTTCAAGTGTCCCAGAAGGCGTCTTTGACTTCCCTCGAGTCACTATCAACTGGGGCATAGCACACTACGATAAATAACCTTCTGATTCCTACCTTCATCCTAGCCCACAGTAATCTGGGAGATACAAAATCATGATCTGTGAGATGCTGTCTTGCTTTTTAATTCATAATTGAACCGATCCTTTGACTACCATGTGATTCGCTATATACTCCTGACCAGATTTCAAAACCGCCTCGCAGTACCCCAGTTTCTATGTTTCTACATTCGCGACCCTTTTTCTTCGTTTCAGGTACGCATAAAATATCTAGTTTCCCTACGTGCATATTTTCTCGTAGTTCTCTTATCTTAGGATCATTCACTCCTCTAGCATTCCAAACACCCAGTCTCCACTCATCGCCTGAAACACGACCTTTACGTTTATCGTGTGTATGCATTTCGTCAATCAAAGTTTCAGTCCATTCCGAGGCTATTTTATTGTTTGTATGAAACCCACAAGATCCTTTTGACAATTCCATTGCCAACCATCATTACCCTTGAGTACCAGCAGGGGACGTGAGCCTACCTGCCTACCTGCCCACTAAAAAAGAAAATTCAAATTGTAAATAATTCTTTAATAATAAAGACAACAATTACATTCTTAGAGTAGTAGGTCTATATAAAAAATTACCGACCTCCCTGTTTTATTGACTGATGGTAACATTGTTCCCTACCTTACTGACCGATGGTAACATGATGATATAAACATTATCGACCTTCCTGTTTTACCGACTGATCGTAATATGGTATAATACCTTGCCGACATATATGAAAATTATAATATCAAAATTACCTACCTCTCTGTTTTTCCGACCGATGGTAATAAACTGTTTCACCGATCGATGGTGACTCAGCATGGAACAGAACCTTATAATGTTAACTTTACAGGAATCTTCATTACCAACCTCATGGTTTTACCGACTTAGCATGGAACATAACCTTAAAATGACCGATTTCTCTGTCTTACCGACCGATGGTGCAATACTATTACAACAGGTATCTGCATTACCGACCTCACTGTTTTATCGACCGACAGTAACTTGGCATGAAACTGAACCCTTCCTTTGTCGGTGGCGCCATCTGTTGGTGTCGGTAACGATTTCCTCAAATTTGAGAAAAGAATTTCGTAGATTTTAAAGCAAAAATTTTTCAATTTTGCAAGATTATTAAATGTGAGAAAAAATTCGAATAATTTAAAATGATATTTAGAAGTTTTTAAAAAAAATTTTAAAATAATTAAAAATTTGAAAAGGTACATATTAAAAGTCATTCTTTATCTTGAAAGTGTAAGTTTAAGAGAATATGAAAAAACATTTTAAAACAGTCTAAAAGATTTGCAAAATTGTCAAAAACGAATCCGGAAGATTTCAAGACACTTTTAGAAGGCATTCGAGTAATTTTAAAATATATTAAAAAATTTTAGCAATTTCGAAGGGATAAAAAATATTTTACAACTTTGAAAAATTTGTAAAATATATTTTTTCATTCTTTCTAAGTTCTCAGCAATTTTTATTTGGCATTTAAAAAATTTTTTTTTTCTTGAAATTATAATTTGCCTGCATTTTTTTTCTTTCTTGACTGTAAAATCTTTTTTAGTTGAAAATTCAATAATTTTATCAAAAATCCGTCTTTCTGGTTAAATAAATCATCTCTTTTGGTGGAAATGTTGTATTTTTTATTAAAATGCCATCTGTTTGGTTTATAATTAAACATAAAATTTGAACCAAATCTTTTAATTTTTATTGGAATTATCAACCTAATAGTTAAATTTTCAACCAAAAAGGTTAACTTTTTACTAAAAAAAGACAAATTTTCAACAAAATAGATAAATTTGGAACTAAAAATATATAATTTCAACTAAAACTTCCGCGAAATAGTTAAATTTTCAAACAAACAAATGAATTAGGAGGTGCCTCTCAAAAACGGGTGAAAATAAACATGGACAGCGGCGCGGTTAAAGAAATGACTAGAAAAGAAATCCGGGAAGCTCCATTAGGCAACGGTTCACCAATTTCAAAGTGTTTTAGAATCGTTCATATCCGAAGAGGTAACATCTATATTGTTATTATTATTATAGTGATGTAGTAACTCGTAATTAATTGCCAAACATATATGTCAAAAACTGAAAAAATAACACCATCTTCAAGATTTTCTATAAATTCACTGAATTTCACCAAAATTCAAAGTCCTGCCAATTTCTCATTCTAAAGTTCAGCGATCTTGCTCTCGTATATAGTTGTGAGCTATATAATAAAGATGAAATGAGAATTTCGTGGAAATAATTTGAGTGGAGGCTTTGTGTTGCTTTTACACAAATATTCAGAAGGCTAAAAGAGCTACTTTTAATCTGCATATAAATTTTGGAGGTACAGTTAATTTCTATATCTACCTCTGTTTCCACGGTTTTCATGATTTATTTTAATGAATATTTAATTTATATACAATTATTCACACAGAAATTGGGTATTTCATAAAGATACAACTTATGTGTGCAGAAAACTGTTGTTCAAATATTTTTCCATGTAGTCAATAGTTTAGGAGGAACAGTAGTTTTTATTGTGAAATTAAAAAGTTTCATGCGGTTTTTCGTCATTATAAAGTAAGGTGTCAATTTTAAATAGTGCACTTTTATAACAGTTAAAAAGACCTAAAAATACTTCCACCGCAAATGCAGGGTGCGATGCTGCTAGTTGTTGCCGCACCTGTTTTCTCGATCTCAACTATTTTGACCTCGCGCATACGGTGGTGCCGCCTAATGGAGTTTAACTGATCAGCCAGATCTTTTTCGGTCACGCCATGGGCCAGCTTGGGATGAAGACCCACGAAGAGGCCATGCTGTTCTCCCCTCAAGGGTTCTCTCATCGCCTTCGCCCGAATGTGATATTCGATCACGTCTCTACTCATTACCGACGTTCACTTGATCCCCTTTTTGGTTTGCGCACCCTGTAGTCCCTAGGGAAATGCAGTCTCAAGCACAGATCTTATTTGGTTGATGGTTTTCCTAGGGAGGAGATTCTCATTTATTATCTGACACCTTCGCTGTTTAAGGTCATCTTCAGTTACTCCTCGGGCACAGCTGATGTTCTGCTGCTTACCTCTTCTTGGTGATGTTCTGGCTGGAGAGTAGCTCTTTCGGATATCCCGGCGAGATCTACCTGTCCATCGCGCAGCTTTTTACCACCATGATTTATTAGGCTTATTCCTTACAAGAATCCACTCGAAAGATACGAAATTCGCAGATACACATTTCCTCGCGATAAACCAATTTACTTTACAGGTGAACAAAATGCTCTATGCCTATACCAGTCAAAGAAAGGACTGTATTATCAACGTCCAATGAAGATGTTGTGATGATGATGTCTCAGGTCGGGGTCAAGGTCAATTCAAGGTCAAACCTACAAAATTTATCGCTAACTAAATAAGTCAGGGTACCTATAGTGTTTCGGGATCGCTGAATTCGAATCCGTTTTCAAAGTCAGTTCAAGGTAAAACTTACAAAATTCATCGCTCGCCCATTGAGTTAGGATACTTATAGGTTTTTGGGGTCGCTGAATTCGAATACGTTGTCTGCTTGGTCCCTCACGGTCAGGGTCAAGGTTATTTCCAGGCCAAACCTACAAAATTCGTGGCTAACCAAATAAGTCAGAGTACCTATAAGTTTCTGTGGTCTCCGAATTCGAATGGTTTGTCCATTTGGTCCCACCAGTTCAGTGTCAAGGTCAATTAAAGGTCAAACCTACAAAATGCATCTCTTACCAAATAAGTCAGAATACCTATAGGTTCTTGGTGTCACTGAATTCAAATCCGTTGTCTTTTTGTCCGATCAGGTCAGGGTCAAGGTCAGTTTAAGGTCAAACTTAGAAAATAATTCGCTACCTAATTAGGTCAAGGTACCTATAGGTTTTCGGGGTCGCTGAATTCAAATCAGTTGTTTGTTTGGGCTGATCAGGTCAGGGTTAAGGTTCACTGAAGGTCAAACCCAAAATACAACGGATTTGAATTCAGTGACCCCGAAGGCCTATAGGTACCCTGACTTAATTGGTGAGCGATGAATTTTGTAAGTTCGAAATTGAACTGACCTTGACTCTGACCTCATGGGCCCAAAAAGACAACGGCTTTCAATTCAGTGACCCCGAAAACCTATAGATATTCTGACCTATTTGCTTGGCGATGAATTTTGTAGGTTTGACCTTTTATTGACCTTCACCTTGATCTGATAGGGCCAAACAAACAACGGATTTGAATTCAGAGACCCCGAAAACTTATAGGTACTCTGAATTATTTGGATAGCCATGAATTTTGTAGGTTTGACCTTGAACTTACCTTGACCCTGACCTTATGGGATCAAACAGACAACGGATTCGAATTTATTGTTCTCGAGAACCTACAGGTACCCTGACTTAATTGGTTATCGATGAACTTTGTAAGTTTGACTTTAACTGACCTTGACAACGGATTCAAATTCAGCGACCCCGAAAACCTATAGGTAACAAGACTTATTTGTTTAGCGATGAATTCTGTGGGATTTACCTTGAATTGACCTTTTCTCTGAACTGATTGGACCAAACGGGCCACGGATTTGAATTCAGCGACCCCGAAAATCTATAGGTCACTTGACTTGGTTGGTTGGCAATGAAACCTTGTAAGTTTGACCTTGAACAGACCTTGACTTTGACCTGATGGGACCAAACAGACAACGGGATCAAATTTAGTGACCCCGAGAACCTATAGGTACTCTGACTCATTTGGTTAGCGATGAATTTTGTAAGTTTGACCTTGAACTAACCTTGAGCCTGACCTGGTGGGACCAAACGGACAACAAAATAACTCTAAAATACAGGATAATTATTAGAATAAAACTTTTTTATGCATATTAGAAACGAAATATTATTACTCTAAGAAAATATTTCTTACCTTCAAACTGAAACCGGCACTTTGTTACAAAAAAATTCACATTGCATATTAAGATTCGCGGAGCAAAACAAACCAAATATTTGTGCGCCAAGTTACCTACCGATTTTAGTCCCGAATGCGTCATATTAGATGCATGTAAACAGTATTTATTAAAGATTTTTTACATAAAAGTTTATTGATTTTACTCAAAATGTTCAACTTTGAAGCATTCAAGAAACTCGGAACAGTATATTTCCAAAAAATTTTATAAGTTTACACGAAACTTCTGTAATTTTTTACCTGTTTTTAGCTACTCTGACAATACAAGCGAAAGGACAAAAACTAACTTTTTGTCATAAAAATCAGGCAATTAGTTCAATTATCCCAATTTTTTGATAATGTAACGTTGAAAACATATTTACATATAATGAAACTACCTCCACAAGCAGAAAATGCGTTAATATTCGAAAACTCGAACGGGCCACATTAGCCGCCGCACCGCATTCAGCGCCGTTCCCCTACTATACTTTTTGTAGAATACTTAAAATCCTTCAAATCTTTTGATGTTTCAAAATCATTATGAAATTTTTATGAAATCTTTGAAATATTTGTGAAATCTTTCTTCAATATTTGTTTGTGGAATCTCTTGTGTTCATTCAAAATGATTGAAATCTTTTTAAATATTTTCAAATTTGTTGAAACCTTTTGAAATCGTTTAGGATCTTCGAAATTTTTGGAAATTTTCAAAATCTGGTGTTCTGTACCCTTATTGAAAATTTGAGAATTCTTGCAATCTTTTCGAATTCTTATGAATTCTTTTGAATATTTGTGAAACCTTTCTTAAATCGTTTTCACTGGTTTGAAACCATTCAAACATTTAAAATCTTTGTGAAATCTTTTGAAATCTCCTGAACGAAATTTTAAATTGTTTAAATCTTCGAAATGATTTGAAATCTTTAAAACCAAGTGTTCTGTCTGCAACCTTCTTGAAATCTTTGAAAGTTTTGTATTGTTTTGAAATCATTTTAATTTTTATGAGATCTTTGAAATATTTGTGAAATCTTACTGAAATCTTTTGTATTAATTTGAAATCATTAAAATATTTTTAATCTATGTAAAATCTTTTGAAATCTTAGAAATCTGGTTTACTATAACCTTCTTAAAATCTTTGCCATCTTTTGAAATGTTTGAAATCTTTGTGAAATCTTTGAAATCTGGTGTACACGCCTTTTTCATATCTTTGAAATCCTTGCAATCTTTATGAAATGTTCAAAATCTTTGGGAATTTTTGGTGAAATCTTTGTCAAATGAATTATTTGAAATCTTAGTGAAATCTTTTCAAATCTTCTAAAATGTCTTCAAATGTTTTGAAATCGTTTGAAATCAAAAATGGAATAGTGAAATTTTCAGATAAAAAATTGAATTTCCAACAATATAGTTAAATTCGCAACAAAGAGGTGAATTTTCAACTAAAAAAAACAAACATTTTCAACAAAAAACGGAATGGTTGAATTTTCTGTTGAAAAATAAATTTTCAACCAAACAAAAAAAAATAAATTTCCAATTGAATAGTTGAATTTTCAGCAATAGAGACGAATTTTCGACAAAAGTAATGAACCTTCAACCAAAAAAATTACTTTTGGACAAAGTAGTGAGTATAACTTTGAACCAAAAAAGATGAATTTTCAACAAAAAACTCGAATTTTCCAAAAAATTAATTTTTAAAACCAACAAAATTTTTTCAACAAATTTGTTAAAATTTTAACAAAATAAATTAATTTCCAACCAAAATAAATGAATTTACAAACAAGTAGAATAATTTTCTAAAAAAAAGTCAATTTTCACACACAGTTGAACTTTTATAAACTAGTTAAATTTTCAACCGAAAAAGGATTTTTCAATAAAAAAAAAAATTAATTTTTAAGCGTCAAGAATAAAATTCAAGAAAAAGAGACGAATTCTTAATAAAATACATGAATTTTCATCCAAATGCTTTATTTTTATACTGAAAGATGCAAATTTTTAACCAAAAATTGAAAACTTAAATTTCCAGTTAATCAATTTTTAACGAAAAAAACTGATTTTCACCAAAAAAGATTTTTTTTAATCAAAGAGATGAATCTTCAACAAACAAAGTAAAATTTAATAAGTGATATTTCAACCAAAAAATATTTTTCATTAAAAGCCGTTGAATTCAACCAAAAAGGACGAATTTTCAACAAATGTTGCAATTTTTTAAATAAAAAAAGATCAGTTTATAACCAAAAATGAAACAAAAACAAATAAAAGGACCAAACTAAGAAATTTTCTCAGACACCCGACGATTTTTTATTCTTTAACAAAATAGCTGAATTTTTAACAGTTTGATTAAATTTTCAATAAAATAACTGACTTGTAACAAAATAGTTAAACTGTCAAGGAAAAGGGACGAATTTTTTAGAATAAAGTTTAATTTACAATCCAAAAGAACGAATTTTCTATCCAAAAAGACGAATTTTGAAGAAAAAAAATCAGCTTTATTTCGAACAAAATAATAATTTTGCAACAAAACAGTTGAATTTTTAAGAAAATAATTAATCTTGCAACAAAATAAATTTGCTACCCAAAAAGACGAATTTTCAACGAAAAAGTTGCATTTTGAGTCTAAATATTACCAAAGGGTTACATTTTGTAATGATAAAAGACACAAATTTTATCAAAAGAAATGAATTTCTAACCAAAAATCATCTAGAAAACAGTTGAATTTTCCACCTTAAAATATTAATTTTTAACCAGAAAATTAATTTTCAAACAAAAAATTAATTTTCTATTAAATAGTTAAATCTTCTATGAAAGTAATAGAAATTCAAATCAGTTGAAAAGATATTTCAAGATTCCAAACAGTTTCCAAAAAGATTTGAAATTCGAAAAGATTTCAATAAATTTAAAACCAAATGTACATTTTAAAATATTTTGACATAAAATTTTGAAAGTTTCAAGGGATTTTGAAAGGTATCAAAATAATAAATAGATTTTCTCATGATTCCTGGGAACATTTTTAATAATCTTTTATTTGAAGAAATTAATTTTGAAAGATTTTTAAACAATTGCAATTTTATTTTTATTTTGAAGAATCTTAATTTTGGAAGATATCGAAAAAATTGCAAAGTTTTGACATAAGCTTGAAATGTATCAAAAAGATTAATAACTTTTCTTAAGATTTCTGGGAAAATTTTCAATGATTTTTCATTTAAAAAAATTAATTTTCAAAGATTTCAAAAAATTTCAAAAGTTTAAAAAAAAAGTCAAGAAGAATCTGTAAGATTTTCAGGCATTTTTCTTCTTATTTCAAAAAATTCTTCTAAACTTTAGGAATAATTTGAATCAGTTTAAAAGATATTCAAAAATTTCTCTCTTTTGGTAGAAATTTAATCTTCTTTGGTCAAAAATGCAACTGCTTAGTTAAAAATTATTCTGTTTTACTTGACGATTCATCTATTTTGTTGAAAATTTATCTTTTTGGACGAATTTCACTCTTTTTTAATTGAAAATGAAATCTTTTTTTAGTTCAAATATCCAATATTTAATTTTTTGTTCAGGCTTGATCTTTTTGGTTAAAAATTCAACTACTTCGTTAACAATTGGACTACTTTGTTGAAAATTATTATTAATATTTTTTTTTGGTTGCACTTTTATAATTTTAATTAAAAATTCATCTCTTTGGTTGTAAATGTATCTATTATGTTGAAAATTCAGGTATTTTTCGAAAATTCATGTATTTTGTTGAAAATTAATTTGTTTTGCGTAAGGATTTATCTTTTTGTTCAAAAATTCATCTTTATTGGATACATTTAACTGTTTTTTATTTGAAAATAATCTTCTTGGTACAAGGTTTATCTATTTGGGTTTAAATTAAAATTTTTGTTGAAAATTCGTATATTTTGATGAACAATTTGAACTATTTTGTGTTTTGTATTAGATAAAATCATCTTTTTTGGTTGAAATATCAGTTATTTATCAAAGTTTTGTTGAAAAATTATCCTTTTGGAGTCGAAAATTCTACTATGTGGTTGAAAATAAATGTTTAAATTAAAAAGTTGATTTTTGACATGACATATCTGAAATCTAAAAAAATTTCTACAAATCTTTTTTAATTTTTTCAAAGAAACTTAGGAAAATTATATTCGTATAACTTTAAAAACAAATAAACAAATAAACTTAAGAAATAAATATTTAGTTTTTACTGAAAATTGTTTTGCTTGAAGAAAAATTCAAAATCGGTCAAGAATTGACTTCTGCAAGTTATTTCGCATTACGATGGGTGTTGGAAATTAATTTTTTGTTGAAAATTCAATTTCTGTACAGAAAATTTGTCCTTTGGCTTGAAGGTTCAAAAGTTTAGATGTTCATTTTTTTCCTTTCATTACTGAAAAATCTTTATTTATTGAAAATTCGTCTTTTTGGTTTTAAAATTCATTTTTTTTAATGAAATTTTATCTTTTGTTTAAATATAAACTATCACACTTTCTTCAATGAAAATTCATCTTCGTAGGTTGAAAATCCAATTATTTTATTGCAAATTTAATTATTCTGTTTGAAATTGAAGCATTCTGTTAAAAAATAATGTTTTATGGTGGAAAATTGTTTTTTTGTTAGCAAGAAATAAATTTGAAAATTTTAAATTTGTATCTGAAATATTTTTTTTTCGCGTGAATGTGGACAAAATTAATAGAACCCAATAGGAAAATCCAACTAGTTTTCGTTAAAATTTAATTATTTTTCATTGAAAAGTCTAGTATTATATTTCTGGTTTAAAATTTATCACTTATGGTTGAAAATTCTACTTTTTTTTTTGAAAATTCAATTATATTTTATTGAAAATTCAACTATACTCTTAAAAACGTACCTTTTTTGGTGAAAAATTCAATTGCTTTGTTGAAAGTTGAACTAGTGTCTTAAAAATTAATTATTTTGGTTACCGATTTATTGCATTGGTTAACAATTTAACTATTTTGTTGAAAATTCGTTTTGTTCTTGGTTAAAAGTTATTTTTCTTCATTCATAAGTCTACTATTAAATTTATGTTCGCAATTCATCTCGTTTGGTTAAAAATTCTACTACTTGGTTTAAAATTTAATTAATTTTTTCCTGAAAATTTTGTTGAAAATTCAACCATTTTGTTGAAAATTCGACTATTCTGTTAAAAAGTTATATTTTTTGGTTTAAAACTCAACTAATTAGTTAAAATTTAAACTAGTTTGTTGAAAATTCTTTTCCTTCGTTGAAGATTCATCTCATTGGTTAAAATGTTAAGTATTTTATGGAATAATCGTTTCATTTTTGCTTGAACATTAATTTTTCTAGTTGAAAACTTAAGAACTCAGTTGAAAATTGAAGTACTTATTTGAAAAATAATACATGATTTTTTTTGCATTGAAAATTCAACTATTTGGTTAAATTTTGAACTCTTTTTTTTCAAAAATTCTGTCTTTTTTTATTTAAAGATTCACCATTTTAAATAAAATTTCATCAAATTCATCAATTTCCCATTATATGTTTATTCATTCGAAATTCATCTTGGTTTAAATTGTAACCATTTTGTTTGAAAATTAATTTGTTTAAATGAGGATACAACTATTCCTTTTTTTTTTAATTGTACTTTAAATTGAAAATTGATCTTTTCTCGTTAATAACTTATATATGGAGGAAAATTAGTCTTTACTTAAATTAAAATATTTTTTGGTTGAAATATTAATTATGACCTACAATGTTTCGTAAGAAGACGAATTTTCAACAAACTTAAATTATGTTTAAATTTTTTTTAAATATCTTCAAATTTAAAATTGGTTTTGATTTTTTATTATTACTTCAAAATTAAAAGAACTGCTTAGAAATCCAAATTTTGTAAATGTTGGAAATCTTTTAAAATCTTTTAAATATTCTCTTCAAATGATTTTTTAAAATACAAAATCATTTTAAAAAATTCCTGAAATATTAAGGATTTTTTTAGTATCTTGAAATCTTTAAAAATATATAAAAAGCTTCAGAATTTTATGTCGAAATCTTTTTAAAAATCTAAATTATGTTTAAAGTAATTTCAAATCTTTACAAACTTTAAATTACGTTTGAAATTTTTTTAAAGTTTCTAATTATTTTTTAAAATGATTATAATTTTTCGTAAAAATTTTGAAAACTCAAAAATTAAAAAAATTTCATTAAAATCTTCCAGATCTTTTTTCCACATTTTAAGAAATCTTTTGAAATGTTTTCAATTTTTCTAAGAATTTTAGGAAAAGTTTTTTATTTTCTTGAAACCTTTCAAAATGCTTAAAAAGCTTGGAATATTTTTGTTGAAATCTTCAAAAATTACATTTTATTTAAAATTTTTTAAAATTTTTTTAGATTTTAAACTATGTTTTTTAAATTAATTTTTTTTAATTGTCCAAAAATCTTCCAGATTCTTTTTAAAAATTTTGAAAATATTTTGAAATGTTTAAAAATATTTTGAAATTTTTTCATCAAAATTAATCTTTCAAAATGAAAAATCATTTAAAATTTTCCCCGGAATTTCAAGAAAATTATTTATTATCTTGAATCCTTCCGAAATCCTTCAATAGCTTTAAAATTGCCTTAAAATGTGCCAGATTTTTTTTCTGAAATTTTTATAAATTTTTTTGAAATGGTTTGAAATCTTTTTAAATTTTCTTTGAAAAATATTTGTTTTAAATAAAAAATCATTTACAATCTTCACAGGAATCTAAAAAAATATTTTCTTAAAACCTTTTAAATTTATTTAAAATATTCTGAAATTGTTGTTAAAAATATATATTTTGTTTAAAATTTGTTTAAATCTTTTCAAGTCTTAAAATATTTTTCAATCTTCTCCATATTTTTAACCAAAAAGTATGAAATTTCTAAGGAAAGAGTTGAATTTTCAACTAAAAAAGATCACTTTTCAACAAAAAATGGAATATTTCAATTTTCAGAAGAGACGAATTTTCAAAAAACTTAAATTTTGTTTAAAATTTAATTTTAATTTAATTTGTTTGAAAAAATTGTTTTTGATTTTGTAATATTTCTGAAAAATTAAAATAACTGCTTAGAAATCCAGATTTTGTAAATGTTGGAAATATTTTAAAATCTTTTAAAATATTTTAAATATTCTCTTCAAATGTTTTTTTTTTAATGAAAAATACGAAATATTCACAAATCTAAATTAGGTTTTATTTTTTTTTTTTCGTTTTAACATCAAGATTTATATTAATTAAAATCTAAGAACTCGGACGTTAACATCTTTAAATGGAAAGAACATCTTCCAAATATAAATTAGATTGAACCTTCGTTGATCAAAAATGGTACATGTGTCGCAGTTGAGAAATACGTATATACTTCCCTGTAAAAGGGTAGCTATCGAGAAATAGAAAATATCTGCTACAGCCTCGCTGGCGTAATTGTTTAACGCTCCACTCATGGATACTGGCGTTCCCGGTTCCAATCCGGGCTGAGGCAGATTTTTTTCTTGTTTCTTACATTGTATTTGTCCGAAGTGATCGTTTTAACATCGAGATTTATATTAATTAAAATCTAAGAACTCGGACGTTCACATCTTTAAATGGCAAGAACATCTTCCAAATATTAATTAGATTGAACCTTCGTTGATCAAAAATGGTACATGTGTCGCAGTTGAGAAATACTTATAGTACTTCCCTGTAAAAAGGTAGCTATCGAGAACAAGAAAATATCTGCTACAGCCTCGCTGGCGTAATTGGTTAACGATCCACTCATGGATACTGGCGTTCCCGGTTCAAATCCGGGCTGAGGCAGATTTTTTTCTTGTTTCTTAAATTTCATTTGTCCGAAGTAATCGTTTTAACCTTTAAATTTGTATTAATTAAAATTTAAAAACTCGGACGTTAACATTATCGAATGGTAATACAATCTTCCAAATATTAATTAGATTAAACCTTCGTTGATCAAAAATGGTATATGGGTCGCAGTTGAGAAATACGTATAGTACTTCACTGCAAAAGGGTAGCTATCGAAAACAAGAAAATATCTGCTACAGCCTCGGTGGCGTAATTGTTTAACGCTCCACTCATGGATAGTGGCGTTCTCGGTTCAAATCCGGGCTGAGGCAGATTTTTTTCTTGTTTCTTAAATTTCATTTGTCCGAAGTAATCGTTTTAACATTCAGATTTATATTAATTAAAATTTGAAAACTCGGACGTTAACATCTTCAAATGGAAACAACATTTTACAAATATTAATTAGATTAAACCTTCGTTGATCAAAAATGGTAAATGTGTCGCAGTTGAGAAATACGTATAGTACTTCACTGCAAAAAGGTAGCTATCGAAAACAACAAAATATCTGCTACAGCCTCGGTGGCGTAATTGGTTAACGCTCCACTCATGGATAGTAGCGTTCCCGGTTCACATCCGGGCTGAGGCTGATTTTTTTCTTGTTTCTTAAATTTCATTTGGCCGAAGTAATCTTTCTAACATTTAAATTTATATTAATTAAAATTTAAAAACTCGGACATTAACATTTTCAAATGGTAATAACATCCTCCAAATATTAATTAGATTAAACCTTCGTTGATCAAAAATGGTACATGAGTCGCAGTTGAGAAATACGTATAGTACTTCACTGCAAAAAGGTAGCTATCGAAAACAAGAAAATATCTGCTACAGCCCATGGCACAACTCCAGAGCACTTAATTAGCACTAAATTCCTGCGCAAAGAAGAATTTGATATCACTAATAGTTTCCGAGTTTCACGTACCAGGGTCACCTGAAGCCAGCATTGCTACATGTTTTTGACTAAAATTACCGGGCACAAAATTTAATGTTTGCGGCATATATTAGCACTAAATAAGCACTAAATTCCTGTGCAAAGTAGAATTTGATACCACTAATAGCTTCCGAGTGTAACATACCAGGGTTACCTTAGGTTACCGCGAGCGCATAATAAATGTACCTGTACACGGAAAAAAAGTTCATTAAACTTTCTTGAACTATTTCAAGAGTCGGGCGGGGATGAGAGCTAAACTTGAACAAATTTTCTATATTCTGTATAACTTTCAGGATTTAATGTAGAAAAAATCTGGAATAACTCTACAAGAGTTCTGCAAACTTTATATTGAACGCCGATTTTAAAAAGTTAAATCAAATATATAGAGAAATTCATGGAAAAATGTTCAAGACTTTCGTAAAAATCACAATTGAGGTATTGAAAGTTTGTAATCACATCATTATGAGGTTTAAATACCTCAATTCAGTCAAATGTGTAGAAAAATTCTTGAAAAAATGTTGAAAAAGCTCATAGAAATTCGATTTGAGGTATTGAGTGTTTGTGAACTACTTCAATATGAGATCTATAGACCACAGTTCTATAAAATGTAGCTGCGCAGGCGCTGCTGTGCGCCTGCAGCGACATCCCCCCCCCTCCCGGCCAATGTATTTAACGTATAACGCCAGTTAGTGAATAACGATTAGTGAATAATAATTTATTATTGAATTATAACTTATTTAACTTTATATAACTTATATAAACGTATTCTATATAGCTATCTAACTTCTTATTAATTTTGAATCTACTAGAACTTATAACCAAGAAATAATTTGCGAATAAAAATTTTTTCGACATTTAAAATTTCCAAAATTTCAAAAGTGATAAAGATCCCGAAATTTGTAATTCCCTAAATTTAAAACTAAATTTTCGAAATTTGATAATCTTGAAATTCACGACATTATAAATATTAAACTCTGGAAATTAAAAATTCCCGAAATTATGAAACTAGAATTTGCAAATTATCGATATTCTAGAAAAACAGCGAATTTATTTAAAAAAGCATTCATTCATTAGAAAAGAAGAAATTCTGAACCCGTAAATTATTAAAATTTTAAAAGCAAAAAAAATCGTATGAAACGGGTCACAAAAATTTTTCAGGCGGCCCTGCACAACTGTAGCTTATATTTTAGGTGTTTTTTTGTACTCCGAGTTAAGTTAAGTAGGTTGAATTTCAGATGTAACCAAAAGGATCATTCGCCGGTTGACAGTCAACTGATGATTCTAATATGACATTCAGTTACTCGCTTGGTTGAAAGTCAACCGCTTTATGCACGTAAAATGAAATTTTTAGGTTAATTTTCAGTTTCTCATAGCCTGGAAGCTAGGAAACATTTGGTTCACGCTAAGAAGTCTCCGTAATCTTTTTAATGTATATTCTGCACAATCCAAGGGTAGTGGTTTCTACCACTAATTCATGCCCGTTATGTAGCAATGCTTTGAATTTCATACATTTAAAGTCAAAATGTATTACATTTTCAACAAAATAGTTGAATTTTAAATCCAAAAAAAATTTGCTGCCAAAATAGAAGAATTTTCAAAGAAAGAGTGGAGTTTTGAAGCTGATAAGTATAATATTTGAGAAACCTGTTTGACTTGGAAAATCAGGAATATGACTTCGTTCCACGAAAGAAGTTAATTTTCAACTAAAACCGATTAATGCTGAACAGAATGTTTGACTTCTCAAGCAAAGAGATCAATTTTCAACCAGAAAATTGCGAAAAAGTATCATTTGTAAAATAATGATAATTATTATTACTATGCTATAGTGATGTTTCGATAATGAATATCTCATAATTTTTCGGCGATTAATTTTATTCCTATAATTCATATGATTAATGTTGTTTCAACCTACAAAGGTGAATCTTCAAACAAATACTGTAATTGTAAATTACAAAAATTTTCTTGAAAAAAAAATGTTTCATCAAAGCATACAAATCTATCTGCAATCAAAAGAAGTTAATCTTTAACAGTGTAGTAAAATTTTGAACAAAACAGTTCAATTTTCAACAAACATATGAATTCTCAGGGAGAAATATAATACTGCAAATATTTAAACCAAAAATGTTTTAACTGTAAATCAAAAGCAGTACAATTCATACAAGAACGACCAATTGAAGGGCCGGCTTGAAGAATGGGATGTGCGCTCGACCGCTTCAAAGTGCCCCTAAACCTTATGCAATCTCCCGACAATCCCCACTTGTACCGTTCATCCGTGTTTACATTTAAAAAAAAAAAGGTACAAATCGTTGATTCACAGAGAACTTCCAGCGGGAAAGTTGTTCCGTTGGGATTAACGAATAAATCTGCGCAAACAGCATATTATTTCGTTTTGTATATCACAAGATACCACGAGCTAAGTAAAACGAAATGATGCGCGCCGAGGAAAAAGTCGCCACCAGTGGGCTGAATCGGGAATTTACTATTCAACATTACCTACAGCCTACAATTCTTGAGCGATTTTCAAATTTTTTGTTTAAAAGTGATCAGCAATAGTTGCATAAGAGCGTCTATGGAGTAGATTTTTCATTTTCTATTATTTTCTATTTTTTATATAAATAAACAATGAGCGAAAATGTGACATTTTTTAATTATTATTTTTTATCTTTAAATAAATAACTTAATTAATCCCATTCTCGATGAAAATGAATGTCGAAGTATCTAAAGAATATGAATAATCAACAGGTTATCGAATCTAATTGTTATAAACAAATTATATTAACAAAATGTCAGTATCGTGGAAATTTTGCTTGCAAAGTTCCAGCACCGGAGAAGTTCTTTGTGCCTCTAAGTGCTTTTTTCACCTCTTCCGCAGTGATTGATGGACATTCCTCCTTAGATTTTATGAGGTTGTCGCAAAATTCCTTGAAGTAGATGATATTGTCAGTATCTTCTTTCAACTTATATATATATATATATATATATAGTTGAAGAGTTAAACAGATAAACAGTTTTTATTGAATTGCACTGCACGTACAATATGGTTGTATCTATTCCAATTGCAATTAATATTTCAATATTCAATATTATTTAACGAATCATGAATTTCGTATACCCTTCACTTATCTCTATATAAATGTATTTACTCTTTATATCTCCTTCATTGATCATTTGACTTTGGCTCATCTCTTCTTAAATGAAAGTCAAATAAAAATATTAATTTCTCCAGTGTAATATTGATGAACTCGAAATCTCGAGTCACTTTTACACTCAGATGGAGAGTCATTTGAGCATCATCATTCGAGTTTTTCGGTCGAAATCGAGAAAATTTTTAAGAAAAAAGAGAAAATTTCTTCTAGTGCGTTTAATTTTCAAACTATTGAAATCAGTCTGGAATTTATCAGTGCATAAGCCTGGCCACGTCTAAAGAATTGGTTAAACCTCAGGATGGAGAGTATGTACACGAATTTTGTACTGTGTAAAGTCCTTTTCTATTTTGTTTTGTTTTCACAAACGAGGCTAAAGACTTTTAACATTTTTATCATCAACAACAAGAAGAAACCTTCTTCTAATATTTATATTAAAAAGCAAAAAAGTAGAGGCAAAATCCTTCTAGTTCAGAAAAGAACGAAAACTTTTCATGCATCTGAATTGCAGTGAGTTTTTCTTCAAATTTTTCTTCATATTCATAAATACAGACAAACTCCCAGTTTTACAAGGTTTTGGTATGAAAAAAGAATTAAGAGTTTCTTCTACTATGCCTTAGTTTTCGAGGACAAATTAAATTTCTTCCAATTCCATTTTCAAAGAGGGAACGAAAGCTTTGAATTTTTATCTCGTTTTTCGATACATGTTGAACATTGCTGAAAAAATTGGCTTGATTTTTAGAACAAAAATAAAATTATCCGAATTTACCATTATTTTTTTTTCAAGGAAAATTTTGTTTAATTTTAATTCCGTTTTTAGGAAAAAATATAACAAAAAGCAAGTTAAGGGGAAGGTGTCCAACACAGATGATTTGCGTGTTCAGAGAATCGAAAGGGGTATCTAATAAAGTATACAATGAAATTCGTCATAATCACTGAATATCTATGACTACTTTGTCGTACACAGTAAAAAAAAAGATCATTTTTGTTGCAGATCATTTTGCTCCAACGATCATTTGACATTCGAGATCATAATGATCTATCTATTCGGAACATTTTGATCTGCTTTTAGTGTCATTTGTCAGACTGAACAAAATGGCCGCCAATTTTTGACGCCGATGTCATAACGATAGATATTGGTCCGACACAAATCCTGATTGGATGTTGGAGAGTCACACACAATATCCACAAAAGATTAATGTTTGGGTAATCTCAATGCCCGTTCATATGAAGAGCTTCTCAGAAACCAAATTGTACCAAGAAGAAGGGAGATTACAGGCGATAATTTTCAAAATATGTGGTTCCAGCAGGAAGGAGCAGCGGCTCATTACGGTAGGGTGGTTCGAGCATATTTGGATACTCAGTTCCCTCATAGGTGGATTTTAAGAAGGGGTAATATCGAGTGGCCTGCTAGATCTCCTGATCTGACGCCTCCCGACTATTTTCTTTGGGATTATTTAAAGAGCAAAGTATACTCAACGCAACTCCAAAGCTTAGACGAATTGCGGAATCGGATTCTGCAATAGGCTACTTTGATTGATAGGGAGATGATTCGTAATTCTGTAACTCATTTTTAAAATCGCATAGCTTTTTGTCAAGAAGCTCAAGGTTTTCAGTTCGAACATCTTCACTAAAGCGTGAGAGGCAAGGGGACTCACGCTAATCAAGCACCCCAAAGAGAACATAATTTACTATGTCCACGTCGTTGTTCCTGGGTAATGCTAAACGTAAACGTAAACTGCTTGGAAAAAATCTTGAGAAAACCTTGAAGATCATCACCAAGATCAATACTGAGTTCACCAATGAATTTCTCGTTGAAATTTACTTAAGGAATTACACTGACCTCTTGGAACACTTTGTTAATTTCAAATAACCTTTAACTGACCTGGAACGTTACAATTGACCTATGAGTTGGGTACGTGCTTGAACGTAGTATTTTTCGCTCTATCGATTGCAGGTGTGAAGAAGGGGGTTTCCATTATAAAAAAAACAAATTTGACCTTCAAAAAGCCATGAAGGTCAACTTCAACTTCAAAATGAAGGTCACTATTGAATTCCCCGTTGAAAAATACTTCAGGAATTGCACTGACCTATTGGAAAACTTTGTTTATTTCAAATAACCTCTGATTGACCTTTAAAGTTACAATTGACCTATGACTTGGGGACGTATCTGAACGTAGAATTCTCCGCTCTGTCGACTGCAGATGTAAAAAAAGGAGGTTTCTATTTGAAAAAACAAAGTTGACCTTCAAAAAGCAATGAAGGTCAACTTCAAGGTCAAATTGAAGGTCACCATTGAATTCCCCGTTGAAATTTACTCCAGGAATGACATTCATTTTTTTGAAAAATATTTTACCCAAGGAAATATCCAACCGTCCAGGGACTTTTTTTCCCGGGCGGAAACATCATTTGGTTTCGGTTTCTATTCCTTTGGAATAGAACTGAAGGGCCTATGACAAAGCGACCGTACGCGTCCTCGGGTTGCGGATAGAGGGTCCCTGTACCAAGGGTTTCTGCTGAATATGGTTACAATAATAATTAATAAGCAGTCGCGGACAATTGTCCAGGGATGGTCCCGAAGGAATAACGCGAAGAAAAATTTGTTCTATTTTAGGTTATTTTTCGTCAGAGAAAACAAACGCCGGTCGCCACCTAAATTGCCGCTCCGATTGAAAACAATTAGGAACATTAGCAATGGAAAAATAACCTCTATACACAATAGAAAATAACTGAAATCGGTTAACAAATGGTACACCGATTAGGAACGATTGAAAACGATTGAAGTTTTGACAACTGTGAATCGTTCTGAATCGTGCTGAATTGATTATTTCTAGAAGGGGGTGTATCTATGCCGCTTTCTTGGAGGACCTGTTTGATCCAGCCGCTTAACGATTTTGTTGTGATTGCCTTATGCGGTTTCTCACACGAGATGAAAAGGCTCCGTGTACTTTCTCAAATACTGCGCGTTCGATTAAGGTATGTACCCAGAGCTGATGCTGCGCAGATCGATGGATCTTCTTGATAGAAGGGGAGAACCAGGTTTGGTTCTACATTTCCTGGACCCGAGTTTTTCTGGTATCTTTATTTCAATTCTATTCTTCGATTTTGCAATGTTTCCTATATCGATTGCTGTTAGAGTTTGGAGTCTGTGTTCCTTGACAATTTCTGCAAAGAAATCTCTTTATTTGAGCTCCATTGCGCGAGTAATTCCAGAACTGTTTTTGGTTCCCAGGTTGTGTCTTATTTGGGGCGACATGGCCGAGATAAGCGACCCCCTTACAGAATCTCTACACATCTTAGTTCTCTCCTATATCAGGCCTTAAAATTAGGACCACTGCTGATCTCAGAGAATTAATTGAGCCGTATGAAGCTCGCTTCTCAAGTTTATTGGTAAGAAATCTCAAAACATCCGGAATACAGGCTATAAGAGGTGGTTTGTCAGTAAGATGACAAAAATGTCATCATTTTTTTAGAGCAGACTTATATTGTCTTAAGGAGGATCCAGCCAGTAATGCAATACTGATCTTGATAGTACCTGGTGTCATTCCTTTTATGGTTGCTCTGTCTAATAATAATATTCCTCCCACCAGGGAAAGTTGGGACCAGAGTGGTCGAGAAGAAGAAAGAAGGCTTTTACTCGGTTTGAACAATTGGTCTTGTATTCCCCTTGTTTCCCAATTATTCCCCTTGCGCGCTTGTTCTGGATTTTCTTCAGTACTGTTGGTATTAACGCAAAGGGAGGGAACGCGCAAAAAAATATTTACCCCAGTTTAGGGTAAATGCGTCTATTGCGAACGATCCCGGGTCTTTCTTCCAGAAGACTTATTTTCTGTAGGCCTTACGAGATAGACTATACTAAATCTCTAGTTCCAGCCTTCTTGATTCACGATCTGCAACTTTATTTTCTAATGACTTAATGTAAGATGCAAAAATGATAATATTGCGCTGTTCTCACCATTTCCAAATCTCTTTTTTGCAACACCCACCTCAAAAGTTGACGTTTTCATGCTTCTAAATGGTGCCTAAAGGACCTTATTTGAGCAGCAAGTATCATTTTGTTAATAAAAGCAAGTAATTTTAACTCAAAAATGTACTTTAAAGACGAAAAATCCATAATGTACATAGTCTGTTAATTTAATTTACTTATAACAATTAACTTGACGAGATAATAATTTTTTTCCTTTCAAATACTCCTGCGCATCCAGTCTAGCGATGCTGAACATAGGAAAAAATTGGCCACGGAAATAAAACAAAAACGAAAAAATCGACTACTTTTCGCTATTTGCATTGCCATAAATGTTTAAGCAAACAAATCGCGCTTCCCAACGACAGATTATGTACATTATACATTTGTGTTTTAACGAAACTTACGCGTACAATTTGAAATGAATTTATTTAAAAACTAGATAGTTATTATGTAAAAAACGTATTGAGGCAAAAGGTCATCCGCGAAATATTTGAAGTCAATTCTGATGAAAAATATGAAAATTATTTACCAAGAATTATAAAATTCCGCATTTGTTTCTCAACTATCTGTTATCGTTGTTTAACAGAAGGCTAACGCAATAGAAGGCATGGCCCACATATAAGGAGCTGCCTTTGGTTGAATATTTCTACTAAAAAATGACCAAATATTGCATTTTTTAATTAAATTTCTTTCAATTGACCGTTCAAAAATTACGACACATTCGCAGCGGCGGGGAGCAACAGGTTTTATGATGCAGGGGACAAGGGGTTGACGCAAAATTTCATATCTCATATTTTCAACAAAAAAAATCCTCTTTTTCTCGCTTACAATATAGGAACTAAACTGACAGAATCGAATAAAAGAATCCAACTATTGTTAGTTAAAAGTGATTATTTTCACTTAGAATGCGCATTTATATTTTTGGTCCGAAATTCATCTCGTTTGGTTAAAAAAGCTTCTATTTGGTTGCAGATTTAACTATTTTCTTTAAAATTCGTTCTTTTCTGTTTGGAAAATTATTTCTTTAACTAAAAATTATCTACTTCATTATTGGTTGACAATGACTCCTTTTTAGTTGAAAGTTGAACAACTGGCTTAGAAATGTATGTATTCTATTGTACGTTCTTTTTCTTTTTTGTACAAAATTAATCTTTTTCATTGAGAAATCAACTATACTGGGCTGGAAGCTGTACTACCTTGCTGAAACATAATTTTATTAGATGAAGATGAGAAAAATCAGAAAAAGAGAGAATTCATGGAGATTTTATTCATAAAGGGAGAGGGAAATAAGGCTATTAATTCAAAAAAGGACATCTCAAGATATAAGAAAGTATAGGATAGAGCAATTAACTGGTTACGGTAATTTTCTTTGACTAGACAACAGAAGGATTTCTTCTAGGGATGGGCGATTCTCTCGAAAAGATTGATTCATGAATCGATCCAGGATCGAATTTATTAAGATCGATTCAGCAAAAAAATCGAATCAGAAGAATCGATCTTGAAAGAATCGATCTTTTAAGATCGATGTAAAAATTCAATTAACAGCAAAACTAAGAACATATTTGGAATCAGCGTACCAAAAAACACGGGGTAATACACTTCTCTAAGATGGACGCATTGGGCCCACAATTGGCACCCTCCTTTGTGTACAATGCGAATAAATTGTTATTTTTCGGAGGAAATTGAGTGACACAGATTATTGATATCTTGCATGTTTGTATAATCTGCCCTTTTATACAGAGAGCTTGTATATTGTCATTTAAGGTAACAAGGTACTACTTTCGGAATAAGTTGCCGAAAATCTAACAGTTAATACGTTAAATTAAGTTAATGAAGAATGAAATTGTTTACAAAAAAACTGTCCAAGATTTCGAAAACCGAATATTCGTAATCAGTGCCGTTCAATCGGCAGGGCTGCTCGTAAAAAAGGTAGTATTTGCCTAAAAGTAACATTGTGAAGTAAAAGATTAGTCGCAAAACGATTTACAGTTCTTTGCTTTGGACGAAATCACGTACAAGTGTACATAGAATACAGTCAAATTAGCTAAAAGAAGGCCATTCGGTAGAAAAAATTAGCAGCTGTCCCAATTTATTTCAAGAAATACACGTGCTATAAGTTTTTTTCACGAGGAGAAGATGCGCAGTTAAATTTCATATTTGAATATATGTTTGAAAAATGAAAATTTGAAACCTTTTTGTACAAGCTCTCAGGTCAAACAAAATTCTTTAACTGGTTATTGCAGACAGCCCCTGAGTTGTGAAAACATGCAAAGTTTGTGTACAATGCGAATACATCTGTTATTTTTCGGAGGAAATTGAGCGACACAGATTATTGATATCTTGCATGTTTGTATAATTTGCCTTCTTATACAGAGAGCTTGTATATTATCATTTAATGTAACAAGATACTACTTTCGGAGTAAGTTGCCGAAAATTGTACAGTTGTGAGTCGGCGTGAATATTGCATGTATGAATTCGGGGGCGAATTGATTATACGACATGATATTGTTTACAGTTTTATTTCACAGTCTGCATTCAATTATATTATTCACCCTCAACCACCTACACCCACCCAACCTTTTGGGAATTCACCCACTCATTTGGATAGGGGGACCTACTTCTCGTATACGGTGTGTTCGCCCCTGAATGCATTACCCTGCTAAAAATCCCTCTTAGAATCCCTATAGATTTAGGAATTTAAGGATTTCTATGATTTTTCCAGAGGGGTTTTGTTCCATGCTTGAAAGAGCATATACTGTAGCTCTTATGATGTTTGTAAGTGGATCTTATAGGGAAGTAAAAGTAAACAAAGGGTTTTTTGTCCTCGCTTACTGGGAGTTTAAAAGGTGTCTCTGTACGTGTAATGTGTATCTGAAATGTTTCTAAATGGACTTGATTCGGGGTGTACTGAGGGTTTACAAGGATCTTACAAGGTTTGTAAGAGGTTTTTATATAGAACCTAAGAGGAGATGAAGGGTTTTTTGTCCTGGCAGAGTCAATTGTCGAGAATGAGAAGTGTCGGATATACTGGAACTTCATATTCTCGACAATTGTTTCTGTTGCGCACTAGAGGCCTGACATAGTTCTTCTTGTCTTCGAGAAACGAACCATGTTCGCTATCGAATTTTCGGCACCAGCTGACAAAAACATCATAGCCAAGTAGAATGAAAAGAAATAGAGGTAAGAAAGAGGTAAGACCTTATAAGGGAGTTGCGACGGTTATACCCGGAATATTCTTTTAAGCTAATCGCCCTGATCATTGGTCGTCCTTGGGTCGCTCCGTGTCCTCCGAGTACACGAGACTTTTGCCGGATTATCGTATTGAATTCGTCACAGACTGTCCACCCACCTCACGGTTGTGAGACGTGGTTCCAGCTTAATTTTACCGCGATTTCGCTGGGAGCTGGTGCAATTTTTAAGATTAGCACCTGCTCCCGGCGTAACTATATATATCATCAAGCCATTTCCCTTTCGGGGTAGGCGTGAATTCCTCGGTTGGAAAGTAGTAGTGTGGATGGGTATATCGTTATAGGGTAGATAGGTACATTGGTGTAAGGTGTAGATATTTTAGATTGATCTAGAATTCTCGTGTTATTTATTGAAATGACACGTTCGTTCCATAACACTGCTCCGACTCAGGTTGCTGATCAATTTCTCTAGCGATCACCCCACGTGAAGAGCCTCACAAAGTTGTTATGTTTGGTTCCCCACTTGGGCCCGTTAGTATCCAAGGTCTTTGTTTCAGGTGTCATTCATTCTAGTCACATTCTTTTTATAAACTATTTGTCGCCACACTTTTCTGTCCTGGCATACTATTCTAGCTTCCTTCACGTCATTGATTTTTTCATGCAAGCTCTCACGTTTCTATGGCTTCTTATATCTCTTCGGATTAATGTCTCATTCACAGATTCTATCCATTCTTTCGGCGGTCTACCTCTGGGCATTCTGCCATTTATTCTACCTTTGGACACCTGTTCGGTCAGTCGTTCTTCTTTCATTCTTTCAACATGTCCGATCCACCTTAACTGATTTCTTTCCCGTATATCAACTAGTGTCTCTCCTGCACCACATTCTTTGAGGATTATCTCGTTTCGGACAATGTCCATCAGTGTTTTCCCGCAGAGGTTTCATGCCAATCGCTTTGATTTTACTCTTGTCCTTTTCTTGACATGTATATGTCTCGCTACCGTATAGTACAGCCGGTACAAATGAAGATTTATATACGGTCATTTTAGTTTTTTTAAATTTGTTTTTATCTCTGAAAATGGACCCTACTCTACCGATAACCTTCTTACCCTCATTTATGCCCCTATCTAACTCCTCATTTATTTTTCCGTCGCTACCCAGATTTTTTTTTTTGTTGCTTTTTCTGGCTACCCAGATATATGTATTTGTCAACTTGTTCTAATCTCTCATCATTTAGGACAATGTTGCACATTGTTTTCTCAAACAAGGTATCTGCGACTAACATGCTTGCCGTCCCGGTTCTACTCTACTCGTTTGGGGTGGTTCAATGGACGAAGAAAGAACTTAAGGTTCTTGATGTTACCGCACGTAAGATCAAGCATATGCATAAAAGCTTGCATATCAATTCGTCAGTTCCGCGAAGATACATTTTACGCCGTCAAGGCGGACGCGGACTTCTGAATCTCGAGTGTCTTCATAACCGAATTGTTTTAAGTACAGCTTACATCGTTGCAAATGGAGAACATCCTCTCCTAAAAATGGTCAGGAATCACGAGATGGTTGGCAAAGGAGCGTTCCTTTACAAAACCGCGGAGCTGGCAGTTGAGACACTTGGCCTGAATTTTAACGCATACTAGGACAGTGTTATTTCTACCTTAGCATCCCGTGACCGCATTTTATGTCCAGAAGTTCCAAGCGATAGGTGCAAAGCGTGTCATACACACGCTGCGTACCTAGAACACATACTATCGGGTTGTCCTACCCACGCAGGAACAACGTATATTTACAGACTATGCAGCCTTATCTTTGCATGTGGGGCTCTACAAGGATGGACGAACCCTTTTCCCTAGCTGCTCGTGGGAACAGCAATGATAACGCCAAACATAGTTGTAGTAAGTGCGGTTTAAAACATTCAAACGCGCAGGGCTCCCGACACTTTGTTCGGACAACAATGCTGACTATCCTAGAGCTGGGGAGGCTAATCAAGACGGAGTCAATGCAATTGACCGGCAGATTCTCAGTACTTTTAAGTGGACGGAGCGACTCAGGGACGACCTGCTGGAGTGTTATGATACCAGTATGGCACTTGAACAAAAAGCTTACATGGCGTGACTGCATACCCTTTGGTGCGAAAAACACCCAGAGCTCGCGCATTTTTCGCATGAACGTCTGCGAAACCGTGCCGAGGAACTCCCGAAAAGGGGTTATATAAGCGGAGCGCCTACTCTACCGCAGCCAGAACAAGCCGGCAACAGAGAAAGAGAAGCGATACTAAGACCAGCCGCGAGCAGACATCCAATAGAGGAAGAGCGATCCTTCATGACCCGGAGAAACACCAACATTCAGATTTCTTTCAAGCCCAAAGATCTGGCCGAACTGGATGACGAGTTTCGTGGAGAATTTTCCGAAAAACCCGACCTCTGGACTATCAATTATAGTGTGTATAATGCAGCGAGAGCTTTGGCAGCATATTGTTGACAGAATACGAGTACTATATAACGCTAGGAGGAATCTAGAGCGGAGCGAGAGGAGGGTCAGAGAGAATCAACCGTTTTTATCTGAGCCATCTCGACTCTTCCAAGACCCTCCAGTTACTGTCATCCACCCGCCCACACCAGAGGAGATCGAGGCATTTTGGAGAAAAGTCTACGAAGTCCAGCATCCACTGAAAGAAAACTCAAAGAATATAAATAGCTTCAAGGAGCTGTGCAGTGCCCTCACAGTTTCTCGAACCGTGCGTTTGGATTACGACGGATCACGATCGTGTCGCTTGAGTGTGAGTGAAGGTGGTGGCGAATCCCACGACTAGTACTACACCGAAGACGCACTGCACTTCAGGACAACGAGAATAAGGTCAGATGTTATCGTGATTTTGGCAGATGTAATTTTATTAGAAAGAAAAACATTATCGTGGCCAGCAATTGCCTTGTTTCCGATCTCGCTTTTGTCTCTCCTTTTTCCGCGGATTTAAATTCACAGAATGTCGTGGGATGACAATTAGCAAATGGACATAGTCATTGTAAAATTTTATGAAGTAAAATTCGGGATCACTTTACTTGCCCGTCATAACTTCTTAGCTACCGAAGGGATGTTGCGATAGTTGAAAACTAGCCATATGCTCTGATTATCAAAATCAGTAATACTACCTTTCGGGTTCTGATGGCTTTACCCCGCAAACATTGTTTAAGCTATTCTCTTCGCTTTTTTCTTTCACTCCCAGTGGTCGGGCAGTTAAAGTTCAGTTTTATTTTCGCGAAGTGCAAAAATTTCTTTTCTCAGCAAGTTTGTGCCCTTGTTTTGTTTGTCCTTATAAACCTTCGAAAATAACCAAGTTCAATTCAGCCGTTATACGGTATGTCGGTTGTCGTCAGTTCAGTTCCGTTTGTCCATTAACCGCTGTAAGCCCTGTCAGTCTGTTTCTTTTTCCGTAATTGTACAAGTTTAGTAAATCCATATTTGTCAATGTCAGTCAAGTTACACAATTAGATTTAACCCGCTACTAAAATCAAACTGTTAAATTTGTCCTAAGTCAACCAGTTATGTGTCAAGTGAAAATTGGTGTGGTGAATTGAAAGTAACCAAATAAAATCCCGAATCTATTTGGCCTTCTGGAATTAAACACCGGACTTATCTGGAGATCAATAACTGATGAAACCTCAGTCATAATCCGTTACCTAGAAGACCCTCCCCCGTTGCCGGGAGAAATCTAGTCGACTTTACTAGAAGGGATCGTCGGCTCAATCGCCACTCACGATAACCCACACGAATAGCCATATATAGATCTCTTGCCCTCCCTTCAAGAAAACTTGAAGAACACAGAATAATGCACAACAAATCCTGGATATACTCCTGGAACGGAAGCACGGGTCCGATGATGATGTTGACGATGAATATGAGGATAAATCTCATAATAGAAATCCTCAACTTTACAATCAAAATGATTTAGATGATCTCGTTCGCGATTTGAGTCTTCCTAAATACCAAGCTGAACTATTGGCTTCAAGACTCCACGAAAGAAATTTGTTACTACCTGAAACTAATATTACTAGCTACAGAAATAGAGAATGGGAATTTTTGCCATTTTTTTCTATGGAAAATTCCCTTGTGTTTTGTAATGACGTGAAAGGTCTAATTACTTTGTATGGAATAGGAGAGTACAATCCAGAGGTCTGGCGGATATATATATATATATATATATATATATATACATACACTCATGTAGATTTTATAATGGATTTAAAATATCAATCTCGTGTGCGCACGCACACGAGACGCTAAGATTTTGTGGCGCTCGTGCATACACTGACACCATTTCACTTTACCAAAATACTAATCAAATTGAAGTTAGTAAAGCGAAGGAATTGGAAATATTAGGAAAAACTTTCAAAATACTAGGGATAAAAAGGGAACCGTAAAATCAGATTTAAAATAAAAGATGGAAAGAATTTCTCATGAACAAAATAAAAATGGGGTTTCTCGACTAAGTAATATTTTCAAATTGGATGTCAATTTCAGCGCTACTCATTTTATTAAGTTTATGACGCTACGGTTTAAAAAAAAAGAAGAAATAAATCTAGGTACAATTTGATTCAACATAAAAATCCAAGTGAATTAAATCGTACACTTGATTTATAAAAACGGGATACCTTACTAGAGACTATGGAGAAATCAAAATCATTGGAATGCGTAAGGCTGATGACCTTTCGCTAGTTTCTCAGTATCCATAAGTCTTTAGAATAAATGCAACCGTAGTTGTTGAAATAAAAGTCCATCGACTCGAAAGAAGTGAGCGGAGCTGAAATTGAATGGTCATCAAAATAATCGAAGTAGTACCGTGGAGGAACACCTATTGAAAGTAAGATAATGCAATTCGGCAAAATAAGACCGACTGCTCGCCCACAGGTTTTCTTCGGTCGAAAGCAGTGCTCTTCTCATCGTTCAATTGCGAGGGTAGGTATTCAAATTGACGAAAAGAAGAATTACTGAAAATGCAATTCGCCAAAAACCGGAACTTCAGAGTATAGAAATCAGATCCCGCAACAGAAGATATAAGAAGGGCTCTCGCACATTGATAACGTTACAGAGTTGTTCACTGATTAGGGCAGGAAATACCAGATGTCGTTGCATTAAGTAAAATTATTAAATTTTTTTGGTTCTGTTTGATTATTTCGATGGGAAATTCATATTTGTGAGCAAATATGATTAGATCTTATATAAAAAAAGGCAGTCGAAATATTTTAAAGTTATGCTTGATTATATTGCTGGGAAATTAATATTTATTAGCAAATAAAATTAGATCTTATCCAAAAATATATAGCTGGAATGTTTTGAGGTTATGTCTGGTTATATTGGTGGAAAATTGATATTTCATAGCAAATAAGATTAGTTCATGTCCAAAAATATGTAGTTGGAATGTTTTGAGGCTATATCTCATTATATTGATGGGAAATTTACATTTATAAGCGAATAGGATTGGATCTTATCAAAAAAAAGGTGGTTCCAAGCGGACACTGTTATATGACTGTGATGTAACATTTCTCGAACACAAAAGAACAGGTTTTGTAACAGGATTAGAACATACTTAGACCATGGTCTAAGTAATGTCGTCCCCAAATGGACGTAGCAGTTCTGTAGGTAATTATTAAATTTAGCAAATTTTTTATATAATTATTTTCGATGCCATTTTTTGGTTGGAATTCAAAAATATGAACATTTGTTTTTAGTATTGGGACACCCTGTATAAATTTATATTACTAGGATAATTAAGTGATTGCATCAAAGTATATTTTATATCAGTTTTTGATCTTTGTTGTAGTCCTGCAAAATTTGGGAATTTTTTTGTAACTTCCTTTCTAAAGGGGAAATTCAAATTCCTTGGAATAACGGTGACTATAAAAAGCCAAGCTCTTCAATATCCAAAGCCTTTGTTATAAAAATTGAAGTAATGTTTGTCCGAATTTTTGTATATTCTATGGTGAATATTTGCGTTAATCTCCAACACTAGATTTCATATAAATTGAAGACAAATTGTTATTCAAACATTTTATTTCAAAACTGCACAAAGTATGAGACCGTTATGTACTTTTGAAAAGCTATCTAATTTCACAGAGTTCCTCTCATACAGCAATCTTTGAAAATGAATAACGCACTTGTTAATTCACCTAAAGTACACATAGTCTTGTAAATTTATACAAATGTATACAAATCAGAAAAATATAATCAATTTTGCATCATAAAAAAACATATAATACTATATACTTTTTATATTTGTACTGTATGTATTTATTATATTACTGTTACTCTATTTATAATACACAAACAGCACAATCAGTAATAAAATGTACGTGTAAAGTTTGGAAGTGTTAAAACAAATTTTAAGGACGAAATTCCCTGTTTCAGGAATCCTTTCTTATACACATAATTTCTTTTCGATAAGTTGAACAATAAAAAAAATAATTTAACCGACTTTGCAACGATTTATTCCCTCAAAAAATCCACAGTATCTATAATTTATTCATAATAATTATACTCATGATAAATATCACTTTTATTCGATTTTGAAACGTTCTATTTCCTTTTAATATCCACAGTCCACATAGAATACAAGATTTGAATTCTTTTAAAATATGTTTAAAATAACACACAATGAATTCATAATGTCATAATTGTGTACATTTTTATTATTGTTATACATAATGAACACACGTTTTTTCATTTTTGCTTGAATTTAAAGAATTGTTTATAATAAACTTCGAGTTAATTCTGTGATAAGCACACTTGGCGTTTAACTTTGTTCAAATTTGCCGCGCGCCGACCTTTTAAAAACGGATGGCGTTGTACGATTTCCTGATAGAGTATTTCCACTTGACGTCATTTAAAAATGTCCGAATGGCTCAGGGATACCAACTAGGGATGGGTAACGCTCGGTGAGAATCGATTCCTCGATTCCGCCAGATGCGTCGGTTGGGTAGGGTATCGTTTCACAGAACTCGAATTTGACAGAATGAAATTTCGTCAGAAGAACGCTAATTTCAGAGCGTGAAACTGTGGGCAGACAATTTATGAATACAAGAGCGGTGTTTCTTTGTGAACAATTTGGTTTGTGAATTTTAGGTAAACCATATATTCTAGGAATGTTAGTGTCATGAATTAATATATCACGACGTAGTATATTTTCACCTAAATAACCACTGATTCGCCATGAGTTCAAGTATTTAGAAGTTTCTTTTTTTAGTTCTTTTTCTGGATTTTCATTTAGTTCAAACTAGTCATAAATTTGACTGGGAACATGTATTGGTTTCACACCATGAACCGAATGAGTTTAAAATACTTGTAGCGGAAATGTTTGTCATTAAGAATGAGGGTGATAATTGTTTAAATGTAGTAACTGATCTAAATAATTTGAGTCCATTATACAACGCGATACTAGATTCTTTAATTTAAGATCCAATGTTTTTTCCTTAAGCATATTCTTATCACCATTTCATCATTATTATATAATTTTAGTAACTAAAATTTAAGGAAACTGATATATTTGACTTACATTGTTACTGTACTTATGTTTCTATTACCTCATGCTCTTACCTTGCTTCACTTGATGTTAACCCTTATCATAGAGCGGAACGTTTGTTCTGTCTTCCTTTTAAAATTAAAAAAAAAGTAATTTTTTCGAAAAATTTGTCATGTGTCCGTGTTACGGGACCTCATTACTTTTTATTATATCAACAATTAAAGTATCAAAACTACAGGTAAGTAATTACAATTTTTTAAATTTATCACGATCTCATTTTTGTATCGTACATGTTTTGTTATCTTTTAAAAAAAGCTTTTTTCTTTCTCGTCTCTTACAATTTCATTATTTTCATCACCGAAAACTTCAGATGGAATATAAAACCATGAAAAACATTTTTCATCTACTTGGACATTTTGGTTTTTTTCCAATTTTTTCTAAGGACTGATAATTGACGTGGATCCCTGTTCCTGTTGAGGAGAGCATTTGTCTCTCCAAACGTTGAATTATTAAAAGATCTTCTTAACATCATTGAGGTCTTTTTTTATTGGATCTGAAGTATGCCATTTTTTACTTTTTACGTTAATTTTAAGTAATTATTTACTCAGACGCATAACATCGCACTACCATCTATTAAATAGAATAAATTAATAATTATTCCACATTCTATTGATTATCTATTTCTCATATTCATATGTGATTAACCTCATTTATATACTAACATTAAATAATAATAAATAATGTTCATTAAGGCCTATTCCGCTTCTTTTGGTGTTGCAAATTTTTTTTATTACAAAAAATTTGCCGACATGTTTCAACCTGTAATTTCAGGTCCTTTTCCAGGCTTATTCTAGAAGGAAAAATACATGTATTAGAAATAAAAAGGATATATATATAATATATACATATAATTAAACATAAGGTTAACAACCACCGCAGGATCCTACTGGGTGCAAGTGTCATCTAAAAAATGACACCGGCTCCCAGTAGGACCGCGGTAAGTCCCACTCATGGCCACGTCTCACAACCGTGAGATGACTCTTGCGAGATTTCTCCACGGAGGGAGGCATCCATTTCAGCCAGATCTTGGGGCTTACGAGGAACTTGCATGTTAGTGTTCCTTCTTGTCCTAAAATCGTGATCATCTCTCAGAAGGTGCCTGCTTTCCGCGGTTGGTATTAATCTAAGTGTTTCCTCGCGGTAATTGTATTTATTTCGAGTGATTTAAATCTTTAAAAAAAAATCTGGGTAATTTCTCAGTAGTCTTCTTCTCGGTTAAATGGATTCTATTTTAGTGCTAATTTTTGGGTAGATAAACTCTGTAAATAGAGTATTATTAGGGCGAATACGGGATTTCGGAGTTTTCAGGAAATACGTAATTGATCGTTCGTTCCAGTAAAAATTCCCAAGCTTGGCTAAATCATGTCTAAAATACTATTCAGGATTGTCGGTTCGCTATATATATATATATATATATATATATATATATATATATGGGGCATAATTTCTGAAGTGTACCCATCTCGAAAATGAAAGTTGTTCGATCGGGTTAAAAATTGGCCAAATTGTAGTCCTTTTAGATAGTACTCCTCACACCGAAAATTAATTCATTTTGATATTTATTTATCAAAGTTGAGGGTGTATAGTTTTGGATTTTTAAGCAAAGCCTTTCTTTCAAACATTTGTGACTTTTTCCTATTGCCTTAAACAAAATTTTAGTATAAATGTTTTTGATGGATTTTTTCACAAACTTTCTGGTGGTGTTAACGATTTAAAAAAAAGTCCAAAGACCCTAATTTTTTAAATCAAAAATAAATTTGCCTTTTTTCAAATTTCGACACTTTTTTATTTTCTTCCAAATACTTTTAAAAGAAAGCTGAGATTTTTTCCTATAATACCCCCAATTTTCAGAGTTGCAAATTGATTTGTCTTTAAGTAATAGAACGATACGTAAACAAGCAGCCATGATAGAGCGGGTGGCGCGCGATCTCCGCTAGTGAGCTCACGCCGAGGATCTTCGTGCAACACTTTAGTGCCAGTTTTTTAAATTAAGTAATATTATATGCCACTAAAATAACTGTTTTTTTTTTCCTTCAAAAATTGAGTTATAAAGCAACTAATCTTAAACTCCGTGGTGTTGCCCACGACTTGCGTTGGAAATTCCTTGCACTACCAGAAGGAGCTCAAATTTGCAGTTCATGTAGATACCAACTCATCAACTTAGCGGGAATATCATCCTTGAACTCTGGTGATATTACAGAGTCTTCTGGTAGAGATGAGGTAGATACTGAGGATCATGGAATGATATCTGACGATGATGAAGATCAGCTATATGACAGCGAAAAAGATTTAGATGTCTTAGACACCAAACTGGAGTGTGAAAAAAAATATCATAAAGCTGGTGTTGAAGTACTTGCTCAAATCATCGAAAAATGCAATGCCTCTAAAGATCTTCAAGAACAATTTCAACTTCTCTCGCTTGCGCCAAAATCTTTCGATTATTATTCACAACAGTGATCCCAAAATACTTGCGCATGCTTGAACTGAACGGTGCTCATTGGCTCTAGTTCGAATACAGACGCGCACTACAGCCAATCAACTATACTGCAATCCAAACATGCGCAGATAAAGGCGACCCAATTAGCATCACTGATTTCAAATGCAGTACCACACGCAGGCACATACACTACTGTTGATCGGAGAGGATATGACCGGTCCACTGTAGGCAAGCGTTACGAAAAGCGTTACTCCCGAAAATCGTCATAATCGAAAGAGGCAATGGGGATTTGAGCGGTCTACAACAAGCAAACCTTACTCTCGAAAATCGTCATAATCGAAAACGACAATATCGTTTAGAGATTTTATATTAAGGATTGTTATCGCAGCGCAGTCAATCACTCCGTCGTGCCTCTCGGACTACGATCGAGAGTTTTAATCGAGCAAATATGACTCTTGTCAAAGATAATGTCTTTGCTCCTGCAAAGGAAACCTTCAAAAAAAGGTGACCACGCCGTTTTCCTAACCTCAAAAGAAAGGGTACTCCTCCGGCGCTACAAATAATTCCGTACATCCTCAAAATACTTCCCGATGGTTTTCTTCAGAGATTCTTTATCTTCTTCGCTACACAAATTTCTTAGAAGTAGTTGAAAAAACACTCTATTTTTATACAAAAAACTATTTTTTCAAACTAAGGCACTATGCATCAGATTGCACAGGAAAATACAATGATGCTTCACCACGCGGTGCCACCGAAGAACCTCCGGACCGAAAGTTACTGTTTTGAAATTAAAAAATTTGAAATGACTTTAAAACTGTGATCAGATCGAGCAGGAATCTGCTACTACGTATGGATCTAGAAGAACGAGCCGACGAAATATAATATAACAAATATATTAAATCTACTTGAGTTTTGGAAAAATGTTTGTTTAATTCTATTGATACATATAATGAACTAATCTCTGAAAGTACTACAAGATAAGAAATTCCTTTTCTGCTAACTTTCACAGGACTATCAAATTATATCACTACGGAGATGTTGCATAGCGTTTAGAAGGATACGGTAAACGCTAAATGATACGCTAACGAACGTCGGATAGCGGAAAACTGTAACTCTAAATTCGCAGAGCATGTGCAGAAATGTGATCACGTGACTTTAGCGTTTACCATAAGCTACGCTACTCTGTGCAAAATCTTCCTACTAATTTTCACTGTGTCAACATGTCCTTCTGTAGATGACAACAAAAAGTATTATTCAATAAATATAAATTCTCTAATTTTGTATTTAATAAATATTGAGATATAACTTACATGGATAATAGAATTTTCACGCACGTACAAGTATCTATTTTAAATGCCTATCATTTTAATAAATCAGGTCGCGTCTCCCAGAATTTGGGAAACAAACAAAATTTAAAATACTAAAGTTTGATTTTTTGTGACGGTGTAACCTGAGAAAATTTTCAGACTTACAGCATTTTCAAAATCCAAAAGAGGAAACGAAAATTAACATTTTTAGCCAAACAACGCACGACACGAAAAAAGGTAACAAAGAAAAAAGGCTTTTTTTGCACGTTCTACAGGATTTTCATAACGACTTTTTGAATTTTCTTTAAAAATCGAAAATTTCCATTTTTCTTGCACAAAAAGTAATGAAGAATCAAAAATTCAATTCCGCGGTCAAACTATGCAAGATAAGACGAATAATGATTCAACAAAAACTGTGCACTCCAAAAAGATCTACTAATTTGTTTTGGGTCACTTTTTGATAGGATGTGTAGTTTCTGCTTTATTCATAAAAACTAACATTAATACTGAAAAAATCGGCCCGTGTTGTGGGCACATTCTTATCAAAACTTTGATTCTTCCATTTTTTTTTTCATCTTGCGTGTAGGCTTTCCATATATATTTAATTTTCTCCATGTTCTCAATACTATTTGTAATGATTAAAACAATAAAATAACCTTCATTAATGCTCATGGAGCTTGAAAATTCCTATTTTTACATTCTCATCCAGAGAAGGTATTAGATTTGTGTAAAATTTGACCCCCTCGGTTTATGTCAAATGTCCAAGTTTTGAGACCCCCTGAAACCAAAAAAACAGGTTTTTACGAATGGGCCTGTCTGTCTGTATGTATGTATGTATGTATGTCTGTCCGTGAGGACGATGACTTTTGAAAGAATTGACCTATTAGATTGGCCTTTGGTATACTCTTCAAGTCTCGCAAACGAAAAGTCAAATTCGTTAGCCAGCCATTTTGGATGGCAATTCTAAAAGTGAGCGCATTTTGAAAATTTTTGAGGCAATTTTTTCACACTTTGGGAACGATATGTGCGTCTGTTCATAGTACTCAAAAATTCAAACAATTTATTCGTATGAAATTTCTGGATAAAATGAAAATTTTCAGACTTACAGCATTTTCAAAATCCAGAAGAGGAAACGAAAATTAGCATTTTCAGCCAAACAACGCACCACACGAAAAAAAGTCAGGCGAAAAAAAGTGTTTTTTTGCACACCCTACAGGATTATCATAACGAATTCTTGAATTTTATTGAAAAATCGAAATTTCCCATTTTTATTTCACAAAAAGTAATGAAAAATCAAAAATTCAATTCCACGGTCAAACTATGCAAGATACAACAAATAATGGTTCATAAAAAACTGTGCACTCTAAAGAGGTCTACAAATTTCTTATTGGTCACTTTTTGATTGGATGTGTAGTTTCTGTTTTATTCGTAAAAAATAATATTAATAGTGAAAAAATCGGCCCGTGTAGTGGGCACATTCTAATAAAAACTTTGATTATTTCATTTTTTTTTCATCTTGCGTGTGGATTTTCGAAATATTTAATTTTTTCCATGTCCTCAATACTATTTGTAACGATTAAAACAATAAAATAACCATCATTAATCGTGTTATTTAAATAAGTAACACGAGAATTCTAGATCAATCTAAAATATCTATACCTTAAACCTATATACCTACCTAGATTATACCTATATACCCATCCACACATCACTACTTTCCAACGGAGCAATTCACGCCTACCCCGAAAAAGAAAAGGCTTAATGATATAATAATAATAATAATTTTACTCATCAGCGCAATAGCGTTTACGGCGCTTCGTGCGGACAGAGAAGAGAAAATGATTAGTAATAGAAAGTTGGTTTGACGAAAGAGTGTTGATCCAACGTTATTTTTGCGGATGCTCAAGTTAAAACTCACTATGAGTAGCATATAATAAAATAATAGTATCTGAACGAACGAATACGAACCTTCAATATTTTGATCTCTTTTCCAAGGAGATTTTGGGATTTCGCCAAACTCTTTTTGGTGATGCTTTTGATGGCAACCACGAAATTCGGTTTCTGCAATAAAAAAATAAGCCAGTGATTAAATTAGATTTGTCAGTTAACGCTCAATCAAGCAGCATGTTGAGTATTATAGTAATAAGAAAAAAAAAATTTAATATATGCTCACTTTGCTATGTCTACCCCTGTAGACAACTGCGAAAGCCCCATGACCAATTAGGTCCTTAGGGTTATATTCGTAATCACCCACAATCTCCATGACTCTTTCGAAAGAAAGTTCTTGATCAGATGGGTCAAGTTAAACATATGAACATAATTAGGGTTGTGCTAGAGATGCAACGGCCTGAGTTCCGAGAGGGATCGATAAAGAGAAGGAAATAGCTGTCAAGTCGCATCGAGAACAAAGTGATCTTTGTCCAAATATATTTCTTCACTCGCGAACAACACAAACTTCTTCAGCCTACATTTTCATATTAATAACAAAATGATCCGTGACACCAATTTCGTTCGCGATACTGCGACGTTCTTCTCTGCAATTGGTGATCAATGGTACTCACTGGAGGTCACAACACACCATTGACATATAAATATAGTACTGGACCATTGGCCTAGAGTTCGAAAGGCGGTAACTTACGTCAGGGGTGGGACTCAGATGCCTTAAGTCGAACACGGACCTCTCTTTCTACCATGTGTTATAGACAACGAGGTGCGATCGAAGTTGAAACAATCGTTTCGAAAAATCTCTTTCTATTAGTGTTGGGTCGCGGTAATATTCTCGGTAATTACCGCAAGAAAATGACCGTCATTACCGTAACGTTACTTTCGTTACCGGTCACATTGCGACGTCATCTGTGCGATAAAATGTGAACTTCAATTCATTTATGTACATATTTACTGATTATACTTATCGACTTTATTGTTTTTTTAAACTTATGAAAGAAAAGTCGTAACAGAACAATTAACACAAAATTATTGGAACTATCATTTAGGATATCTGAAAAATAGTATTGATTCAACAATTTTCAGATAAAATAACCTTGTTTAAAGAAAAACTGCTATACAGTAATGAACATATTATTTGATAAGTATAAGCAGAGAGTGCAAGTCAGAAACAACGTCGATTACAATTACAAGGTATACATTAAAACGATATTGTGACGCACACAGTGACGGGTCGAGACCTAAGACTCAATTATAAATGTTCCAAGGCGTAATATTTTAGACATAAAGAAGGCGAGTTTACAGAGTTCTGTCAGAGAGTTAGAGTTGGGAAAGTATAACCAGTATTGTCCACTGTATGTGACAGTTGGAGGCTGTTGAAAAATGGAAGATCTAAAATCCGCATAGGCAGGACAAGTAGCCAAAATATAAAACAAATTCTCTCTTTCCCCGAGATTGCATATCGAACAGTTTCGCGATGGCTCATACATAAATTCATACTCCCCGATACGAATGCAGCCTCTAATTGAACCCAGGAGCCTCAACTGAGCGATTGTGCTTGTGACATAAAAAGGGAGACGGAAGGTAAGATAAGGTTGGATGTCTGCTACTAAGGACAAGTGTGGGAACACCTGTAGACTACCAGAGCCTAGTACTCTACCATAATCTAAGCACTTTAAATAGAGTGAAAAATTATGCAAGATTGTCTCTTTATTATTTTGTAAAGCTATTGCATCCAGTCCCCGCCATAAATGAGTAGAGTTACACACGAAGAAAAACTTCTTTAATTGAAAAACCCAATTAAACTTAACATTACTTGAAGGCTTAGCTGTTAAGGAGTTTAGTTTCTTCAAGCAGCGTACGGGATATATTTATTCCTCCATTTCCAACAGCCTTTCCAGCCAACTTAGAGCTAGCTTAAAAATCTCATGAGCCAATTGTAGTCTATCAGTTTCAAGTCGCAAAGCATAATTTGGCGTATAAGACGGAAGGTGTAAAACCCTTTTCAAGAACTTCCTTGGAAGCTTTTCGATCATTTCAGTGTATCTTAAACCCCAAACTGTGATAGCATAATACAATACACTGAGTGTAAGACTCCGAAAAAGCGTGATTTTAGTGCAACAAGCTCGGATTTCGTAGAATAAAGAATTCTTAGAACAGCACCCATAGCAAAATTTGCTGAATTCATTTTCTTGGTAGCCTCTTTAAGGAAAAGACCCGAACTTGATAAAATAGAACCTAAGTAGCGATACTCCTCAACTACTTCAAGCTGAACCCCAGAGAAAAAGAAACCGCAGCTTCGCAAGCGACCTCTATGAAATAATACAACTTTTGATTCAGATTCATTTACTAGTAAAATTACATAAATTAGGTGATCGATCGAAATTCCTATCGCCCCTTGGTTTCTTAGATATTCCTCTAAGTGAGAGATTAACAAGGCGAAAAGGAGAGGACTGAGAATCTCGCCCTGCAGAACCCCTAGAGTAACCTTAACTGCCGTGGTAGGGCCAGACCTAGTCCTAATAGTCACGGAAGCGTTATCATATAAACTTTTGATGATTCTTAAGATTTTTGTTCCGTCAATCTCAGAGCCGTTTTTCTTCACTTTCGTCTAATCGATATATCATTACCACTACTGATATATCAAATCGAGCGGTCATCTATAATGACCGTAGCAGTAGTCCAACTTCGTTTCATCTTGAAACGAATCGAGCGGATGTTCCGAATTTCCGTATCACCATATACAAATTCTGGATGTACGTGCTGATTTCTTGGCCCCACTCTGAAAGACTTTCCAGAAGGACACACGGGCGCTTTCCTCGACTCACTTTCCGACATTCGGCGCGAGATCTTCTTACGAGTCACGTGTGTCTCTATATTCAACCATGTAACCTAAGCTTTGACTTTGCAAATAAACGCAGTTATTTTAATTATATTTCGTTTTAAATCTGTGTTTTCTTGTGTTCACCTACTCACAGCGCGATCATCATTATGTTCGAGTCTAATCCGAAACAGTTCTGTAATAGTGCCGTAACACATATGTAACAGTGTTACGATGTAAATTTGTTCTGTAATCGATCCTACACATACAATCGCATGCTTAAGCCTGTTGAAAACTCGCACTAGCTGGGGATTCGAACCCCAACTAAACTACCTAACCCGTATGTACGTGTACCTAGCCCATGCCTTAGCCAATTGCGCTATGGAACCGCTTAAACGTTCGCGATAAAATCTCGGCCATGCTTTTATGCTGAAAAAGCCAAAGTCATTTGAGAAATATATATTTTTTTATTTTAGACATATTATGAGAAGATGGTTTTAAAATATTGTAAGATGCAAAGGGTATAGCCGGGTGAGCATGCAAAAATGCCCTTTAAGGGAATCAAGTGTTGAGTCAGCCATTTGAAAGCATACAATCAAAAAGAGAATTTTCAACATTTTCAAACCGTTAGCCGCCATATTGGATGAGTTAGAGGGGGTAGCGTCAATTCAGGTTTTTATTTTTTTTCTCTGTTCCTATCATTAGAAAAAATCTGAAAATATTCACAGTACTTCTTTCGGTCATCCTCAACGTGCATGATTCTTTCGAAAAAATTTTGGCGGAAAAAATTTCAAACTCAAAAAAAGTTTGAAATTTTTTTTTTTTTTTGTGTGATGATACTCAACTACTATCTCAGTTTTTTATAATAGAATATTCACCCAAAGAGCTATGATTGCACATTTTTTCAGATTTTCAAATTTAGGGGATCTTAGTGTAAGAAATTTAAAACTGTAATTTTTAGATATTCCAGCTTCTATGGCACATTTATACCTGAATATATTCATAATATACAATTATGTTAGTGTATTTATACACGGAAAAAATTATTTGTTGAAGTTTTAAGTGACTGAGTCAACCACTCTAGGATAGGGCCAAACGTATGTCATAAATTGGAAGTTTCGTCGTTAGAAACTTTGATACATATTTGAAAAGTAGGAAGAATCGTAGAAAGTACAAAAGACTTTCAATGAAAATGTGAAGACCAGAGGAATAAATTTACTACACGTATATGCATATTGCTTCCATTACATTTATAGTAAAATCGTTATAGAAATTTCTAACAGTGTAAGAAAAAAACTTTGTTAATTTTGGGACTATAGCAATATTGTAAGTACCAAATATATTCTTATGATGACACACATCAATTGTCGTGTTTAACAGGCCTATGTGAACAAATAAAATCATGATATATACAGATTTGTCAATTTGTTTGACGTTTATAAGAGAAAAAGTCCTCAATTAAAAAAAATATATATGTCTGTGAGCAATTAATAATAATAAGCAATAATAAATGAGTAATACAAAAACGGAGACGAAATAGCCTCTATTCCATCCCCTCCAATTCCGAAAATCCCCTTTTCCATCGCCTCACACTGCTTTTGCAATAAAAATTCCCCTTTGTCGTAATAAATGAAAAATACAATAAATTCAAAACATTCTTGTATGAGGAAGCACAGTGCTTATGAAATGAGCACAATTAAAGATACACCATATAATATAAAAGCGCTCGAACTACTTTGCAGCGGTTTTACACTTGGAAGGAAAAGACCTTTTTATTGTTTTAAAAGATAAAATTCAAAATATTTATTTATGTTTAATTAGTTATATTTGCCTAACGTTTTACAAATTACACAATACAAGTATTTTATGAATAATGAATGAGAAAATGAAATAATTTTTCAGCCATATGCATGAAAAAGTTGCTTTATGATATGTTTGTTTTCGGCCGCTAAAGTAGAATTTTATACATCCAGTACTTTTTAAAGCAGCAGTCAGTTGCGCACTTCGAACTGCGCATGAAAACTGCGTTATAATATCTTTATAATGCATCTTTGATGCGCAGTTTTAAGTGTGCATAAAAATTCCCTGATAATAGTATATTATGCATCTAGTGAGGGAACCAAGCTTTTTTGATCGAGCGCAATGTTTTCAGAACCAAAATACTACATTCAATATTCAACATAAGCATATATTTCAAATCCGATTTTTATGATTGAACCAAATAACACACAATGTTGCTCAAATATTGCTGGAATATTTAATTGAAACATTGGCAACATTCCAAATGAATGCCGAAACATTGTTTCGAAAATATCATATAAATTTCAGCGAAAAATTGCCTTCGTCAACCTTAAAAGTTTCTACAGAACTTTACTAACATTTGTATGACGAATACAAAAAAAGGATACACTGTTTAAAAATCGAGTTGTTGGACAGCTAAAGGGTCAGAATGGAATTAATATAACTTCGCTGAAGTCTAATCAACTCAATTCTGACCCTATATTTGATCAACAAGTCCACCTTTTTTACCAGAGTAAAGAAATCAAGTACTCGTTATTTAATTAGAATTAACTTTTGCGTAAATGCCATATACAGTCCAAACTCCGAGCATTGCCGCCCCGAGCATTGCCGCTTGCCCGGTTTCTCGCTCGAGCGCTACCCCCACTTGAGGATAGAAAAAGGGATATGAAATTGCTAGAAGAGAGAGTGAGCAAACTAGAACTAAGGAATGAGCATAAAGTGGAGGAGAAAGGGATTTTTGAAGAAGCGAGAGAGTGTGAGTGAAAGAATTGAAGAAGATCTGACGTGGCGGGAAAGAAGAAGAAAGTGGATGATCGAGAGAAAGGCATGGACTAAAAGGAGTAAAGGTAATAGGGTAAGGATTGGGAAAGATAGGATATGGGTAAACGGAGATATATGGATTTGAGACGATAATGTAGAAGATCTGAGGGAGGGTAGGAAACGGGTAGTGAATGAAGGGGACAAGAGGGAGGAAACGGGGAATGCAAGTACCACAGGGGGGTTTTAAAACGACAAGATGACATGAATGCAAGGAAAAAAGGTGAGAAATGCAAAAAGAGCGACGTGAAAGTAGCGTTCTGGAATGTGTCGGGATTGTAAAACAAGGACAAAGGATTTTGGGGAGAATTGCAGAAGTGGGATGTGATAATGATGGGTGAGACGTGGTCAGATGAGAAGGAGTGAAAAGGCATGAAAAGAATATTACCGAAAGCATATGAGTGGAAGATGCAAGCAGTGAGAAAGGAGCATGTGAAAGGGTGAGGAATGGGTGGCATGGTGTCAGGGGTAAGAAAGAAACTGGTGGTAGAGGCAGAAAAGGGAGAGTATAAAGGAGTAAAGGACGGAACAATGGTTAGAAGAATAAAATTAGGAAAAGTTATCGTGAATATAGTATGCGTGTACAGGAGAAGAGAAGAAGAGGTAGGATGGAGAACAATAAGGAAATGGACAGAGGAAAAAGGTGAGAGGTTGGTCCTAAAGGGGGGGACTTGAATGCATGGACCGGGGAACAAGGAGGAGAGGTATGGGGTAGAGAAAAGGAAATTTTCATAAGAAACTCGAAGCAAAAGGAAACGGATCGGGAGGGTAGAATGCTTTTGGACTTGTTGGGAGAAGCAGGATGGGTCATTTGTAACGGCAATACCAAGGGAGATAAAAAGGGGGAATATACGTACGCGGGTATAGGGGACACCGTCATAGATTACATTCTGGCAAAACAAAGAATAAGGAAGTTAATGGTTAGAATGGAAGTAGGCGACGTGATAGGCTCAGAACACTTTCCGTTGATCGCGACAATGAGAGGTGGTGGCCCAAAGCGAGGGAGGGGGAAGGGGGAAGGAAAGAGGGAAAAGAAATTGAAAATGGGTATTTGGGAGGAGGAAAAGTTAAGAGAATTCAGAGAAAAAATAGAAAACGAGGAAACAGGGTGTTTAGAAGAAAAAGGAGTAGAAAAGCTGATAGAAAATCTCAAAGGAGTAATTGATAAGGTAAGGGAAGAGGTGAGACCAAGAGAAAAAGAAGAGAGGGTTAGGAGAGGTTGGTGGGATGAAGAATGCAGGGAAAGTAAAGATAGGATGAAGGAAAGTGTAAGAAAATGGAGGAAAGCCTGTCGTTGTGATTTCGTCGTGTCCTGTGACCACCCATCTCACGGTTGTGAGACGTGGCCATGAGTGGGACTTACTGCGGTCCTACTGGGAGCCGGTGTCATTTTTTAGATGGCAGTTGCTCCCAGTGGGACTCTGCGGTGGCTGTTAACCTTATTTTTTAATTATATATAATCTATATAATATAGGATAGGGAGTTTATGAGAAATTTAGCACAATTGGATATAGTAGTAATGGTGGAGACGTGGCTAGATGAAAAGGGATGGGAAAGAGTTAGAGGAAGGTTGCCAAGAGGTTAAAATTGGCAAGTTCAAAATGCAAAGAGGAAGAATAAAAAAGGCAGAGCAATGGAAGGAATGTTGATGAGAGTAAGGAACGAATGTACAACAGAGAAGGATAAGAAAGGGAGTAAAGTGCAAAAAAAAAGGAATAATAGTACAAGAGGTAAATATGGGAGGAGAGAAGTGGAAGATAGTGTAGGTTTAGATGAACGGGGATATGTAGGAGAAATTAGAGGAGATGAAAGAAATTATGGAAGAACATAAAGAAGAGATTAGGCTTATAAGAGGGAGAGATTTCAATGCGAGAACAGGAGATAGAGGCGGAAGGGAATGGGGGGGGGGGCGAGGAAGAAAATCCAAAGACAAGATACTGAATGGGGACGGGAAGAAATGGTTGAAGAGCTTGGAGCAGTTGAGATGGTTTATCTTAGATGGAAATATAGAGGGTGATCAGGAAGGGGAATATACACGCTCAGGAGGAGCAAGGGGAACGGTAATTTATTATGAGATTAAAAGGTTTGAGGAAGAGGCGGAGAAGGTTAGGATGGAAGAAGAGGTTTGGAAGGTAGTAAATAGATAGAGGAGAAGAAGAAAAAGAGTAAACCAGGATATTGAAGTGGTAGAATGGAAAAATATTCTATGGATTTGCTTGGAGGGGTAGAGAGAAAAGTTAGGAAAATATGGTAGAGAAAGATATGAGGAAGAGGAAATAACAAGAGAAGAAATAGTCAAGGTGTTAGGAATAATGAAAGATGGAAAGGCACCTGGTATAGATGAGATTCCAACTGAAGTCTGGAAATATGGGGGGACAGAACTTAAGGAATAGGCATGGATAATGTGTAATAGAGTATGGAGAGGACAAGGGTGGCCAGAGTTATGGAAAGAAGGAATAGTGGTACCCATAGTGAAGAAAAGCAAAGGGGAGGAGGTTAAAATTATAGGGGTGTGACGCTGATGCCAACATTGTATAAAGTATGTGTAACGGTTTTGTCGGAGAGATGGAAGAAAGAAGTTGAGGAAAAAAAGATAGAACCACCGGATCAGACAGGGTTCAGAAGAAGGGATGGGGGTGATGGATATCACATATGTTCTGAATTATGGGAAAGGGGCAATGATAGCAATATTCGTAGACTTAAAAGCGGCGTTTGACTCCTTGGACCGAGTCGAGATAGAAAACTACTATAAAACGAAATTGTATTTTAAATTACATTTAAGCCTTCTGAAAGTTTAACAACTCTAATAAAAAATGTATAGAGGTTATACATGAATGTAAAAGGTTAAATACATTTCAAATGTATTTATATTCTTATTTTTAAACACATATAATAAAAAAAAGATACATACATACTACTTAAAGTACAAGCCAGAAATGATTGCAGTATTTCAATCTGAAACTCCAGTCAAGTAAAACTAAGTAATTATGGTGAAAGTGCTAAATTTATTAAAAAATGTACTTATCCCATTCATTTGAATAAAATAATCCTAAAATTTATAGAATAGAATTTTAAATAAACTGCTGAAATCCAGCCATTTTCTCCCAATAGTTGTCTGCCACTAACAGTCAGATGTACATTTTTTATATATTTTCCATTTTCTACATCTTTTCAGGTACTGAAATGTGGACATTATAAGATTTACAGGTTTAACTGTCTAGTGCAGCTATTTTTATTTCCAAGATACATTCCATTTATAAAAAGTTAGAGAATGACCAGTCCTGCTTGCTTGTGCTCGGTCATGACCGAACAAAAGCGGGAAAGCCTGTAAATGCACATCACTAATGTGGCACCTCACTAGCGAATTTATGATACGTTCCAAGAACTAAAAAAATACCATTGGTTAAAAAGAGACAGAGATATCTCTATCTCTTTTTAACTAATAGCATTTTTATAGTTCTTGGAACTTATTATAGGTTCGCTAGTGAGGTGCCGCATCTAGGTTTAGAATGTCTTTGGCCTTGGGATCCGCTGCGCTGCAATACGCCATCTATTTTTTCAATGCGGCCAAAGTCTGAACTCGCGAAACCAGGTAGAATTTTTAGGATGCATTTGAATTTATACTTAAAAACAATTTTGTTATTGTTTTGCATAGTTAAAAACGAATAGTGATTGAAAACAATTAGGATTTATCGGAAACTAAGTGTTAAATGTGGAGTTTTCATCGTATACAGTGAAAAAACACGTTTTATGTTAAAACTCTATTTTCAAAAAAATAATTATTTTAGTATGTTATATAAGTTTCGATACATTATAAGCTTTAATTAACCCATCTTAACATAAAAATTAACTTAAAATAAATGTTTATCAATTTATACATGAAATATTTACTATCTAAAAAATGCTAACCCTAATGTTAGGTTAAAATTCGTATCTCATTTCTGAAAGTCTGTAATTAATATTTTTTGCATATTTTGAATAACATTTTTTTTTGCTATATGCATTAATTAAAGATCATTATAGCTTAAAGTGTGTTGAAACTTACATGACAAAGTAAAATAATGGTCTTCCTGGCAAAAACAGTTTCAACAGGAAATGTGTTTTTTCACCGTATATATAGTGAAAGTTCCATTTGTAAGACTTGGTTGATGATAAATCTTAATTTTCTGTATTCACTGATTGTTTGAAACTCGTAAAAACCTCGCGTAAATTTCCCGTTCTTGCTTACCTTCTAGGACAGAAGGAGCAAAAGTGGATGACGTATACGTTCCAGTTGCATCAAAATTGGTTGCTTTAAGGAACCATGATCGTAGCTTCCAGAGCCTAAAACTTCTCTCATGATAAAAATAATAATAATAATATATATAAGTTTTTAGTTTCGTACCTATAGGATGGCCGCGAATGGGCAGATGGGAGCATATGAACTCCCATCTAATACTGCACTGCTGAAGGCTGGTGACCTCAGTATAAAAACCAAGCAACTATGATTCTCGGTTCCAGTTCTGTCCTTACACGCCCCCTTAATTAACCGAAGTTTGGTGTGACTGACGGTATAACTAGACTCTTCATCCTATGACGACTAGCTGCTTAATTTATACCTGATTTCGACTTGCAAAATAAATTTCTTGCATAAAGGTGGTACTTGGGCGTACCGAATTACAGTTGTCGATGCTTTGACCTTCAACTTTAAAAGGCCTCTGCACAAATAAGGGGGAAACACAAGGACCAAGCGCGTAGCGCAAGGTAAATACATCATCGAGCGTGAAGCAGGATACAAATATATCATCGAGCGCGAAACGCGAGAATCAACAGTCGCGCGCGTGATAAAAATGTGCCCGCGCAGCGGGCAGATATTTTTTGGTACAAAAACACATTTTTCTCTATCATCTTGAAAAAATTTTTCGATCATATTTTTAGCTTCGAAAGCTTAAATTTGATAATATTTTTTTTTAATTTTCTTAATTTTGAAATGCTCAATCAAGAAAATTACAAATTTTTAAAGGTATACATTTGTCATAATAGTGTTGCCGAGTAGCTAAAAATATTTCAAAACTTACATTTTTGAATGCTTCTTTATAATCATTAAATTTGTGCGGGCCACAACAATGTTGTAGGCTATTATTTGAAATTTGTACAAGTTTGATTTTTTCAATATTGTCTAATTTTGAACTCATTTAAAGAATTCTACTGAAAATTAAAGAAAGGTAAAAAAAGTTGACTTTTTTCAAATTAGGGGTTCTTTTTTACTGAAAAGAAATCTTAGGTTGTTTCCTTTCATGCCTTTAGTTTAAATACTCGATATATTATTATGACTATTTTGAGGTAAATTAAAGAAAATTTGTTTTCACCATACGTTCATCGAAAGATCGATTTTCAATGTCTGTAGACCGAAGCGAAAGTGGCTGAATGCAGCCGAGTTTTCTTTTCCTCCCTAGAAAAGAAAAGTGATGAGTAGCGGGATGAAAAGAAATAAAACGGCTCGTGATTGGCCGAAAACAGAATCTCTATTGTGACGCGATCGTTCCCTCTCTCTTTCCATCTCCGTCATAATCGAACGAGCGCTGCAGCCAACTTTAAGTTACTACTCTAACCTCTTGTCTACTGTCAAAATATTATAGTCGATTATTCTGAACAAAATGAATTCGGTTCGCGAACAATTTAGAGCCCATATTACAATATCCCAATTTTACAGAACCCTTTATTATAACAACTGATGCATCGAATTATGCCTTAGTAGCAATTTCGAGTCAGGGAACAATAGGACGAGATCTTCCAATATCTTCAGCGTCACGAGTCTTATTACATGCTGAGTTGAATTATCCAACAATTGAGAAAGAATTGTTAGGAATAGTCTTTTGTGTTAGATATTTTCGACCTTATATTCATGGACGTAAGTTTACCTTGGTCGCTGATCATCGACCTTTGGTATGGCTCTATAAATTAAAGGATGCAAATTCCAGACTTACAAGATGGCGTATCGAGCTTTTCGAATATGAGTATGACATCGTTTACAAGCCTGGTAAAATTAATTCAAATGCTGATGCACTTTCACGAAATGCTCCTGAATTTGAGGAAAAAGGTCCCCTCTTTGTAAAATTGGTGGATGGTCGTTTCTGAAGTTCACGTACTCTGACCATACCCGTCTGTCATCTGAGCAGGAGATGGGTGATGCTGTTGTTGAAGAAAATGATCAAGAGATACATGAACTACTTGGTCAAGTGTTTCTGAGTGAAGTGAACCCCGAAACTGGAGTCGCCAGTAATGTTGATTTTGCCCGGATGAATATAAGCAATAGTAGTTTTGCTGGGACAAGTCATGGCGACTTTGTCTTTAAAAGTGAGATGATGGAATTGCCGTCTCACAAAAAGTCACTCAGGGACGGGATCCATAACAGGACTACATTGTTCCTAGGAAACCCGCTGGGTCAGACAATTAGGGACACCGATATCAGGGCGGACGCAGTTACAACAAGCCTTATCTCGGAGAGTGTATTGGACGAAGGGCCAAGGATTCGTCTAGATAAATTGAACGATAGTGAAAGGGGGATCTCTGACTCAGAAGAAAATTTTGGAAAAATGGGTAGGGTAACCCATGTTGAATCCGATCCAGTAATAAAAGATCAATATTGCATTTCTTATACAAAGGATAAAGTAATCATGGGTAAAGGCTCAATTGCTCATTTCGTTTCTTCCGACGGTTTTTTAAAATCGGAAAGTAATAAAGAGATAATTAAAAATAAATTATTTGATGAAGATAAATTTGAAGATGAAAATACAAAATTGGGCGATGTCGTGGTATATTCCGGAAGAAATCGATACATTTTCAGTATGGCTTTTAAGGATTAAAAGGATGATAAGATCTTCTCAAACCATGTGTCCAGCGCTATTTTAGCACTAAGGAACGTCACCGAAAATTTAGATATTGAAGTAATCAAAATTTCGGATAAAGGACATAATCTAAATTCGATAACTTGGCTCTCAATTGAACGAATATTTCTGCAGCATTTTGAAAAGCGAAAGGCAAATAACGGTGCAATCTCAGCTCTTTTCATCGATGTGACTTTATAACAGGTATAGTTAGCGTCCCTTGAATTATTATTACTCACTTTTCTGAAAATATTTAACAAATATAAACATAATTATCTTTTTGAGAGTATTACTCTTACAATTCAGTTTAGTTATTAGCATCATACCAGTGCTTCTGTCATTATTTGTCACTATTTTTCCAAAATATGTATTTTCGGTGTGCTTGCGGACTTCGTGATATTTTTTATTATATTCGGAAGTGCAGTGTCTATGAAGCGATCCATATCAAACTTTTCTAACCTTAAAAAATCTTTCTACTGCTTTACCGTCATATTTTACGACGAGCGAGAAATCCAGCGCTCGGCTTTGTAGTACGGTGAGGGCAGCACCTCGATATGGCAGAAAAGGTGATGTCCTATATATATATAGTTCTCCCACTCTAACACCCCGTACCGCATCTAGGTTTATAATATCTTTGTCCAAGGAAACGCAACGGGATCAATTCAGAAAATAATAATCATAATAATCAATACAATTTTTCACGATTAAAACAAAAAATATCCGTGTTGTCGACCAATTATTTCTAGAAAATTTGTAGACGTTTTTGAAATGAACGATTTTTTATTTTTTGTCGTTTCTCCAAAAATTGTATTTTTTTAAATTTTCATCTTATTTTGTACGATTAGAACAAAAACTGTACGTCCTATCAAAAAATGTTTAGCAAATTTGGAGATATTTTTTGGGTGAACAATTTTTATTTATTCATTTTTTTTCTTATTTTGCATAGTTTGACCGGAAAATAGAATTTTTTATTTTTGGTGCGTTTGTTGATGTAGAAAAAGCATTTTACAAGGTGGATAAAAGTAAACTTTGGGAAGTCCTCAAAGAGTACGAAGTCAATGGATGGCTCCTACAAGCAATAAAAACAATATATGCAGGTAACAAAGCGAGTGTGAGAGTTAATGCGAAACTGAGTGACTGGTTCGATATTATGCAAGGCGTTGAACAAGGTTGCGTTATATCCTCATGGCTATTTATCATATTTATGGACAAGTGTCTAAGAATGACCCTCTTCGACAAAGAAGGTGTAGATCTCGAGACAGTGAGGGTACGTGGGTTAGCTTTCGCAGATGACAAGGTTATTATAGCAGAATCAATCGAAGATTCGCAAAGAATGTTGAGCAAACTAAATACAAGCATGAAGAACATGGGCCTCAAAATTAACAGAAATAAAACAAAAATCATAGTGTTTGAAGGAAAAGGTGAAAAAACAATATGCAACTTTGTCCTAAATGATAAGAGATTAGAACAAGTTAATAAGTACATATATCTAGGTAGCCTATTCACTAGTGACGGAAAGATAGATGGAGAGTTAGATAGGCGCATAAACGATGGTCGGAAGGTTATCGGTAGAGTAGGGTCCATTCTCAGAAGTAAAAATATATCAAGAAAAGCTAAAATGGCAATATATAATTCTATATTTGTACCGACTGTGCTATACGGTAGCGAGACATGGACCTGTCAAGAAAAGGATAAGAGTAAAATTACGCAACCTGTATGCTATGCCGTCGTTACCGTAATTTACACAAGTCAGTGCATACATGCGTACGTGCCTGAAGGTGGCGCATAGGCGCTTCCGTATAGGTGGCAGCACCGAGCCGAGCACTAGACTCGCTGTCAATGCGATACAAATTTCCAGCAAAGAATTTTTTTTCAATAAGTATAAAGCGCCATTTATACCTTGTAAACATAAGAAAATAAATTTTTCAAACTTTTTTATCAATATTTATCATGTAGCATCCATAAAAGGTTGATAAAACCTTTTCTGTCTGTCACATGCAAAATGAGGTTAGGTTTACTATAGTTCACCCAAAGATATTTTCCCAGCCCTATGCCACTTTTCTCTGGAAGCCTGTGGAGAGTATTGTCATGAGAGTCGACGGTCGCCGTGTGTCGGCGCCAGCTATGCAGTTGGCCTAGAATTCAAATAATGCAAGGTGAAAGTGTTAAAAAAAAGGTCGGTTAAATAACAATAATTTTCTGATAGTTCTGGGTAAAAAATAATGATCTTTATGATTTTTTTAATCTTATGAGTTAAAAATAATTCAGGAAGATCGTAAAATTCACTGCTTCTAGACGTAAATCCCAATGCACTCCTACTAACTACAACATATTATTATTCATGCGCAATTGAATCAGACATATAATTATTCTTGTAATTTTTGAATATCCGAAAATAAAGTATTCTAAACTTTATATTTTTTATTGTATTATATAATATATAATTTTTACTTTATTTATTTATCAATTTAAATTGATTTCGGATTTTCAAATATATTAATAAACAAATTATGTGTTTTAATGATCTTCTTATTTTTTAGCTGGAAATAACTTTAGTTCATGTTTAATTTAAAAACACCTATATAATGAAAATTTCATTTTCGTCTCAAATCTTAAGCTAAAGTTCATGAAAATAGTTATGCCGAAAAGCAAATTTTTAAATGAATTCTTAAAAATTAATTAAATTTGTTTACCATGTATATTTTTGGTTCGTTTTTTTAAACTTGAAAATTTGAAAATCAGAGTGCCTGTTTTAATCACAGAAAAAAATTCCTGGTCATTTCCCGGTTCGCTAACATTTTTCACGTTCAATGAAAGTAAAAACTCTTAACTCTAAAGCTAAAAATGTGTACATTTGAAGTAGTAAAAACTGAGCTGTAAATCATTTTAAGCAATTTTAAGCTAGAAATATTAAAAATTGAGCGATTACATATTAGTTATAAACTGAAAACTTCTTGAATCAGAAGTTAAAATATTTTTATTTTAAATAGTTCAAAAATCCTTGAAAAGCTTCAAATTTTTATTTCAAAATCTTGAAACATCTATACCTTGTTTTACATTTTTCCAAATTATGAATTAATTTTTTAATTTTTTCAGACCTTCTAAACATCTTTCAAATTCTTCCTAAAGTTTTGTTTAAATCCTACAAAATAAAAAATATTTTTTTCTCAAATTGGTATCCTATGCTACTTTTTGTTGAATAATTATATAATTTTGATACATATCTTTTAATGTTCAATGAATTTCTATTTGTTCACACAATTTTTATTTGCTTAGGCAGTTTTTTTCGAAAACTTAAACAAATGAAATGAAACAAAATACATATAATTATTTTTCTGCCAGTAAAATGTATAGAAAGAATATAGTAACCATTTTGCAATTGTTTAAACGAATATAATTTGTTTAAACCATTTTCCAAAAATACATTTAAAATCGTATTTTCTGAACGAAACATAATATTGAATGATTTCGAGGAGTAATAGATTCTGCTTAAAACCTTATGTTACTGCTTATACAATTAATTATTATTTTTTTTCCAATTTTCTTCAAATTGAGTATGGATGGTTTACATCTTTTTTGGCGCATTAATAAATAAATCAGAAAAGTCATGATAAAATTTAAATTATAAAAGTGTATTTATATTCAGAAAATACGATTTAAAATATATTTTTGGAAAAATAATTGTTTAAACAAATTATATTTGTTTAAATAATTAAAAAATGGTTGAAATATTTTTTTTGTATAGACTATACAGTCAGAAAAATAATTATATGTATTTTATTTAATTTCCTTTTTTTTTAAGTTTTTGAAAAAAAAACTGCTTAAACAAATCAAAATTGTTTAAAAAAATATAAATTTATTAAACATTAAAAAATATGTATCAAAATTATATAATTATTCAATAAAAAGTACCATAGGATACCAATTTGAGAAAAAACTGAACATCTCTGAGTGAATTTTTAGAAATCTTGACAATAAACAATAAGTCATTGTTTAAATAATTACATAATGTTTGATTGAAAAATTTATTTCTCCAAACAATGACAAACTATTACATTTCAATCAGAAAATACGATTATTTTTTTAATTTTTTGGGAATAAATCATTGTTTAAATAAGTGACAATGTATACAATATACAGACTCGTATACAATAGATGTTCGTTTTTAAGGTATCCTGAAAAGCTTGACGGGTATAAACAAACTGTAACCCTTCGGACACAATCAATTCTTAGGTATCAATCACAATTTAGGAGTAAGAAATCTGTTTTCCAAAAATTAGATGAGTCTAATGCTATCCGATCTTAAGTTATTGCGGCCTTTCAACAAATTATTTCTATAAAAAAATAAATACAAGAAAAAATATAAATGTAACTTCAGTTTTAAAATATTTTTAATCTCTTGAAAACTGCTAAGATTCTTTTATTTCTAATCCTTCATTTATTCATATTCTAAGATTCAAACTGACTGGAATTAGTCCTAAAATTGCCTGAAAATGTCCCGGTCTTATTTTTTACGATTTTGGAAATCTTTTGTAATTTTAAAAATATTTTTGAATATTATTTCAAAATAAATTTGACTGAATGAAGACTAACTTTAAATTTTTCCAGGAATCTTAAGATAGACACTGGTCGATTACGAATAAGCAGGTTTATTATAAGATAAATACAATGAGCGTGATACTCGACACGAGGCATCAGATGAGACTGGCGTGGAACGCCAACGATGGTTCCCTAAGATTCCTGAAATGAGACTGTGTGGCTCATTTTTAGAGACAACTTGAAACTACACCGAACTAAATGTACGGCAAAAGATTAAGATTAAGACGATTGAAACGAAAAATTCTAAATGGCAATTCCATCCGATAATTCCTTCGAAAGGTATCGTATTGACAGACAACGTAAACAACGGCGATAACGACAACAGACAGGCACCAAAGTAAAGCTGTTCTTTTTTTGTCAGTAACTCTGAATACGCTTAGATTCAATAAAATCCGCAAATGTTCATTTGTTCATTCGACACATCATGATCTCGATTATCTTTGGACTGTTGCATCATTCGAAATGCAGTTAGTCTGAGACAATTTTAGAATAACTATATTACTTCAAGGAAGAGTAAAAAATCACTAGGACTTAAAATAACGAACTTTCTGGAAATCATCCTCAAAATTTACAATACTGAATAACAGTTAGAGACAAGCGTTTAAAATAGGAAAAGGTTTATAACTATACCATTCATAATTGTCAGAATTTTAGAGTAAGAAATGAGAGCCTCATACTACCTTATTTTTGTTTTATAATGAGCAGAATGCATTATATACATGGTCAATTCTTGACTGGTAGAGTGACAATATACATTATTTCAAATTATGTTTTTCAAACTCATAAAATATTATTCCGAATTTAAAAAGACAATTTCGAATGAAGAGCGTTCACATTATTAGGTTTAAAAATTCTAAGAATTCAGCAATTTCAAGTAAGAAGCAATTTGAGTTCAAAATTTCCAACCTGAGGCGTTAGAGTTCTTTCGAATCTACACGGGATTCGAGATCTAAAAAACTCTCTTGAAAACGATCGCAAAATCCAAGAAGATATTCTAGGCTTAGTCAATCAGCTTGCGGAATTTTGAAATAAAATCTTAGGATATACAATCTAGAATATCCTCCTACTGATAAAGCAACATGAATTTCAAAATCTAGTTGAAAACAATTTTAATTATCTTTTACTCACGCTCTGCGCCTTTCGGACTTCTCTAACTCCTCAGGAGAACAGTGACATTTCGGAATGCATCGTCAGGGAGAACACGACGATTTAGAAAGAAAATGTCCTACAAAAGATACAAACTTTTTACCGTAGAATCGAAATCAATAGAAAAAAATATGTCATTCCATTTCGGAAAATGACTTCTGGTCCGAATAGCCTACTTTCGGTGGAAGCCGCACGTTGAAAATACCTTCAATCGATTAGACACAAGACACTCACTATAAGGAGGTAAAATTCAAGCGAAGGGAATCGGCCGCTTGCTCCACGGATTTGTGAAGGAACGCTCCTTCACCAATCATCTCGTTGTTCCTGACCATATAATTTTTGTAAATTTTTGTGATGTTGTGAAATAAGTATTATTGCTTTTTATGTTGGGAAATGATTAATTACTATTTTCATATATTTTGATTTTTTTCTGGAATCAGTTTCAAAGGTCTATAATACATCAAATGTATAGAAATGCATTTTTAAATGAAAAACATATATATAATGCAAAAATTATTTGAATGTTTCAATGAAAGTAATTGTTCAATGATTTTTATGTTGCGAACTGATTAATTTAATATGAACTGATTCTATCGAAACGTACAGTTTCTGGAATTACTTTAAAAGGTTATTAATAAATTAAATTTCCAGAAGTGAAAGTTCAAATTGAAAAAATAAATGAAGTAAAAATTATTGGAATGTTTTAATGAAAATTATAGTTGAATGCTTCTTATTTTGTGAACTGAATGATTAATTATTAGCTGATTTATTATTTTCGCAATATTAAATTACATAAAAATTTAATTTCAAATTTTCTCTATAAAGTAACATACATCACTCATTTATTTTAAGGTTATGTAATTAAATATTGGCTTTAATTTTTATAATAGAAGTTTATTCATATTTAAAAAACCCTCATTTCAGTTAAATAATTTTTGAAATACCTTTTAATTTCTTTTATAATTAGTTTAAAAGATTATTAATTATTCAACTTTTCAGAAAAATATAAGGTAAACATTATTTGAGTGCTTCAGTGAAGATAATTATTTAATGCTTCTTATGTTCTGAACTGATTATTCAATTATTAGCTGATTAAATTTCCTCATAATAGTAAATCACATAAAGATTGAATTTTAATTGTTTTTAATTAAGTAACATAAATTTATTCTTTATTTTAAGGGTACGCAATTAAATATGGGCTATGAGTTGTATAATAAAAGTTTATTTTTTATTTGAAATACCTTCCTTAAAATTATATAATTTTTTAATGTTTGCGATATTGTAAAATGATTATCTGAATTCAATTTTCAAAATTATATGGACATGTGTTTTAATTTTTTTTTTCGAATGAATATAAAAGGTTATTAATAATTCAAATGGTCAGAAATGCAATTTAAAATTTGAAAAATATATATATTGAAAATTATTTGAATATTTCAATGAAAATAATATCAAACATTATTTTATTATTACTTTTTTATGATAATCATACATATTATTATTATTTGATTCTATTAAAACTTAAAATTTCTGGAATTATTTAAAAAGCTTATTAATAAATTAAATTTTCATAAATGAAAGTTAAAATTTAAGAAAAATATAAATTGCAAATTATTTGAATATTTTAATGGAAAAAGAAGTTTGATGTTTTTATTTTGTAAACATTTTAATTAATTACACCGGCACACAAAAAAAAACACTTGTCTGTTCAACAGATGCGACACATATATTCCCATGTATTTTGACCCGCTGAGCATGAATCCGTGGTCCGTTTGACCCCAGCACATCTGGGCAGAAGTTAATTTGAGGACTGATGTTGAATGAAATTTTCCAAATTCTAGCCGCCGCCTCTAAATCTATACTTTTCAGATTGTTGCACATATCAATACTGTAATTATAATTATACTTAAAATTGATTCATTTGTTTGAAATTCGAATGAGAAATTTAATTTTCCTGGTTCAATTCCTGAATCGAGAGTGCCTCAAAGCTTCGATTTCTTATGGAAAAAGCGGGGGGAGGGGAGGAATATATAAAAAATATAAAGTGAAATTCTCACATAATACTATAACAAAACAAGGACAAATATATACCTTTAGAAATTAATTTTCCGAAATCTATCAACCGGCTTTCCAAATAGAGGGAAGAAAACTTACAGAAATTTGCCTTAGGTACATATTTTTTCAGTGCGACGTTGCCGAGTTTCCCTCTGGATCTCAGACCAGAAGGGTTCTTTTGTAATACGTAGTGTGAAAATTATCCTAAATTTAAACTTTAAACCTGTTTTTAGGAAAATTAGTAAGATAATTTTAAAAAATGTTTTTAAAGTTTTTTAGTTTGGGCCAGTGTTGTTATATTACATGTGATAACTTAGCGACGTCCGAACCAAGCCTCAATTCGCGCAAGTGTAACAAGAATAATATATGGAAGTGAAGGAAAAGGAAGAAAATTACTAAGGATAAGTTCAAAATTTTGTTTTTTGGTTCATTGATCAACTAACTAAAATAGTAATAATATCTATTCAACTTGGTAATTGATGCTTTTTTAAGTTAAGGTTTGGCCCCTATCAGTGGCCCGAATAACAGTTTAAAATATATTTCTTGTGTTTTTTGAAAAATCAAAATCAAAATTTATCGATTATATTAAGTTTTAACCCCTATCCGTGGTTGAAATGCACTATATTATTGATTGCAAAATTTATTAAATTTAAAAACTTATAAACGAAATTTTTTTTTTAAGAAAATGTACATTTTAATGAATTTAGATCAATTACAATGTATAAGGTAGAAAAATTTATTAAATTTCTGACTCACTGGACTCGTCAGTAAAGCTATGTGAATAAGTTCTACCTTATACATTTTATTATTATAATAAATAATAATAAAATGTATAAGGTAAAACTTATTTACATAGCCTTACTGACGAGTCCAAAGAGTCAGAAATTTAATAAATTTTTGGATTTTTTAGAAACAAATATTTAAACTTCATTTTAAAAAAATCCACTTTTGATTTTCTTAAAACCAATTTTTAAATACAGTTTACGATGTGCTCTAAAGGCCCGGTTAATGTAAAAATAGGATCTGCCTTAGTTTTTGAGAAATAGTTAAAAATGCATCGGAATTTTTTATCAATTTTCATTTGTTCAAAAAGGAATCAAAACTTATTTTTTAAATATCGTCCCCAGAAGTCTGTTTTATTGGGCCTCAAACAATCCAATAAGTGAAAAATTGTGTTTCGCGAGTTTTTGATTTCGTTCCCTAAGTTTATAAAATCTTAGCAAGATCTGGTGGGGGGGGGGGGTAAGAAAATATCACGGTATCTTACATGAGGGGGGAGGGGGTTCAAAATCTTAGAAAATCACCTTACATAATTCGTGGATGACCCCTTATTTGTTTATTCATCTATTTTTATTTCGTGAATTTATGACTCTTGCATACTAATGTGATTAGGTACTATTATACTATTATCAGGTAAATTACAAGCAATACTTCGACAATTATAAATAAAGTAAAATATTTTGTTTTTTATTGTATGGTACTAGGTGCTACAGTAAGCACTAGATTACCTAAATAATTATAAATGTAAAACAGTTATACTAAAATTACATCAAAAGAAATTTTAAATTCCAACTTTAAATGATATTCAAGATTAAAATACAGAAACGAAACAATTTAAATACACAGAAAGAAATTATCCTAATAAATCTTAATAATTTAAAAGCCCGATATTCCTACAGATCCCTACATATTCCCTCATATTCCTATATATTCTCTCATATTCCTACATATTCTCTCATATTCCTACATATTCCCATAGTTTTCATATTCTTTGCATTCCAAAATATTCCGATATATTCTCTTTAGTCCGGAATATTCTTCAGAGAATATATTCCTGGTACACGAAAAAACAGAGTGGTCGACCCCTCGAAAAAGTTGAAAAGGAAAAAAAAAAAAAAAAATAGGTGACAAAACTTATTAGTTCAATAAACATGCAAATCAATGGTTATTCACATACTTTTTATTTTGTTTAATATGTTACACTGCAATTATCAAAAACGAAAAATGCCTACTGAATTATTTCAAAGTAAATGAAACGACACGACACGTATTTTTCGGGATTGATAAAAAAAGAACAGTTGGATTTCTTTCTAAATCCGGCGGAAGTTCCATTTTGTGGAAATTCCGTTTTGACAACGTTATGAGTATTTTAACTCCTACAGCTAATGACGTTTAAAATGTATTATTTTTTAACAAATGCAGGTATTTAACAAGTGTTAGTAGTGTGTTGGCACTTTTCTCCATCTCGCTTATTTAACTAATTTTGTACTCAAATGTGAATAATATGAATAATAAATATGATGTGATTCTATAGTTGATAAGATTAAGTCAACGTTTTTTTTTACGACAGCATGGAAATTATTATTTTGCTAAAATACTATTTCAACCCATTTTTTTATATTATAGTAAAATTTGTAATATAACGCGTTAAAAACGAGGGGCTACTGACTAAGAAATCTTAGATTTCTGCGCGGGAAATCTTAAGGGAACTACAGTCGAACTCGGATTCAACGTTCCCGGATTTACCGCTTCCGAGAATTGACGCCGCGCCGCGGGTAGGCTTGTCAGGGGCTGCGCAGGGTGTGCGGGGTTCAAGAAGGCGTGACAAAACATGAACTGTTTACGTTCGGAGTTCCGCTAAATCCGGCTTGGTGGAATTTTTCAACTTCTGCTTTCTTCACTTTGGCTTTCAGAAGTGAAGCATCTAGATGGAGAAATGCACTTTCCTCACTTCTGATGTTAAAATTCAGCTGTCTGCTCCGCTGCTTTGTGAAAGAGTGCTCCTTTGCTAATCATCTCGTGATTCCTGACCATTTTTAGGAGAGGATCTTTTCCATTTGCAACGATTTCAGCTGTACTCGGAACAATTCGGTTGCGAAGATATTGGAGATTCAAAAGTCCGCGTCCGCCTTGACGGCGTGAAATGTATTAATCGCAGCACAGACGAATGTCGCGATAGCAATTGCTAATCTAGATGGAGAGCTTATGCTTTGCACTCCACTTTACTTGCAAGAAGAAGCTGAAAATGATTTAACAGAAAATTCAACTATTCTATTTTTGGTGGAAAATTTATCTTTGTTGAATGAAAATTTAAATATTTGGTTTCAAATTGATATTTTTTATATAAAAATTGAAACATCGCCCTCGGACTTCGAAGCCCTGGCTTGCTAAGTCGTAACACAGTATACTATTCAACCAAACTGATGAATTTTCAACAAAAATGATGAATCTTCAATTGAAATAGTTGAATTTTATACCAAAAAGATTAATTTTCTACGAAAAAAGATGAATTTTCCACAACAATTTTCAAACAAACAGTTTTATTTCCAAATAAGAGATATCAATTTTCAACCAAATAGTTGAATTTCCATCAAAAAAAGATCAATTTTTTAACAAAAATAGAATAATTAAATTTTCTGTTAAAAATCTAATTTCTAAACAAAAAAATAACGGATTTAAAGCAAAATAGTTAAATTTCCTACTGAAATAGTGAAATTTTAGTTAAAAAATTGATTTTGAACAAAGTAGTTACATTTTAAACCAGAGATCAATTTTCGATCAAAATGATGAATCTTCAACAAACAAAAATTAATTTTTAACAAAAGAGTTTTACCTTTAACCAAGTAGTTGAATTTTCAAATAAAAAAAAGATTATTTCACAACGAACAATGTAAAAAAATGTTGTAAGAATTTCTTTTTTGTAATAATACTTCTACTTTAAAAACTACTTGAAAGTGAAGAGGCAAGTGGTAATCAAGATGGAGTTTATGCAGTGCACACCACCTCAATTGCAAGAAGAAGCTGAAAATGATTGTTTGTTGTATTTTTCCTTACGGAAGCTTCGCCTCCTGAACCCCCCACGAGGGCTCCCCCTGGACCTTGCCGGGGCTCCGCCCCGGACTCCGTCACCCTTATCAAAGCTTTACATTTAATAATAGATTTAATGCTTTCACGATGATTCATTATAATAAATTTAAAATTTAAAGCTTTTTCGGTTTTCAATCGTGTGCAAAACTACAAAAAAAAACACAAGAACAAGGGATTTTATATACTCCCGGATCACTGAGAGGTGCCTTTTTATCTTTAGGATTGTTTAGAAGTTGTAGACTTTGAAACTATCGTAAAACCTTATAGGTCCTATGAAATCGTTCAATCTCTTTCGAAATTCCAGAAAATACTTTAAAGCAGCATGAAAAAATCTTCAAATCCCTCAAAATTATAAAAATCCTTGAAAATATATTGACATTTTTGTAGTCTTTTGAAAATTTTGCGAAAACTTAAAAAGTACCCTAAAATCTTTTGAAATCCGTTAATCCTTCATGATTGAAACCTAATAAAAATTCTTGGCAATCTTTTAAAAAAAGCCACAATATTTGTAATGCTTTGAAATCTTTTGAATATCTTTTCACTTTTTTGAAGCTTTTAAAAATTCCTTTTGAATCTTTCAAAATGACCTAAAATAACTTGGGATAATTTTTTTTTGAAACCTTAAAATCTTTTCAAATCCCCTAAATCCTTTTAAATTCCCTAAATTGATTGAAATCGATTGAAAAATCCTTCGAAACTATAAAAATGCCCTAAATTTTGTAAAATCCTTAAGATATTTCGAAATTCCTTGGAATTGGTGAAACCCTTAAAAGTTTCCTAAAATCTTTTGAAATACCCTTAAATCCTTTCAAATACCTTACATTGATTGAAATCGATTGCAAAATCTTTGGAATCTATAAAAATGCCCTAAATTCTTTAAAATCCTCACAAGCTTTCGAAATCTCTTGGAATTTTGTAAAGATCTTAAAATTTCCCAAGAATTTTTCAAATACCCTAAATTCCTTTTAAATACCTTAAATTGATTCAAATCGATTGCAAAATCTTTGGAATCTATCAAAATGCCCTACATTCTTTAAAATCCTTACAATCTTTCGAAATCCCTTGGGTTTTTGTAAAGCTCTTCAAATTTTCTTAGAATCTTTTGAAATACCCTGAAATCCTATTAAATACCTTAAATACCTTAAATTGATTGAAATCGACTGAAAAATCTTTCGAAACTATAAAAATGGCCTAAATTCTTTAAGATCCGTAAAATCTTTCGAAATTCCTTGGAATTGGTAGAACCCTTAAAATTTCCTCAGAATCTTTTAAAATACCATAAAATCCTATTAAATACCTTAAATTGATTGAAATCGATTAAAAAATCCTTCGAAACTATAAAAATGCCCTAAATTCTTTTAAATCCTTAAAATCTTTCGAAATCCATTGGAATTATGTAAAACCATTAAAATATTCGTAAAATCTTTTGAAATACCCTAAAATCCTATTAAATACCTTGAATTGATTCAAATCGACTGAAAAATCTTTTGAAACTATAGAAATGCCCTAAATTCTTCAAAATCCTTAAAATCTTTCGAAATTCCTTGGAATTTGTGGAACCCTTAAAATTTCCTTAGAATCTTCTAAAATGCCATAAAATCCTTTTAAATACCTTAGATTGATTGAAATCGATTAAAAAATCCTTCGAAACTATAAAAATGCCCTAAATTCTTTTAAATCCTTAAAATCTTTCGAAGATTAAACTTTTAGAATTGCATATTCAAAACCATAATTTTAAATTAAAATTATAGAAATTTTAAAGACGATAAATTTATTATTGATAAGTATCATATAATGTAGTACCAAGTGATATTCAAATAGACTGGATATATTTTTTTACTAAAAAAATGTAATTTCTCTTAAAAAAATCATTTTTATTCAAAACTTATAAAACACGCGAACCACCCTGGTTTAAGTGACTTCATAGAGATTTTAATGATTCCATAAGCCTTTAGATTTTAAATATTTCCCAAAGATCCCAAAAGACTTCAGATTTCAAAATATTTCAAAATATTTATAAGATTTCACAAAGATGTCGAAGATCTCGGAAATTTTTCAAAGATTTCCTCAAATTTTCAAAATATTTCAATGATTTTACAAAGGTTTCACAAACATTTTGAAAACATTTAAAAGATTTTACAAAGAATTCAAAGATTCCACAATTTATTCTTTAGATTTAAAAAAATTGTACAAAGATTACAAAGATTTTAAAGATATTAATGATTTCACAAAGATTTCAAAAAATTGCACGAAGGCTTCTACACCAGAGTTTAAGAGTGATCAATGATCAACCCCTCGAAAAAATCTAAATTGAAAATTGCATTGGATTTCATAAAAAAATATATTATTCTTCAACTTACTTTGTTTAACATCAGACAATCTTGATGCAGAAGGGTGTACGTGGTGAGGACTATATCCGGTCTGCAAAGTTCCCTCGGGTCCCTCGTTCGGTTGGCCCCATGGTGAATCAAAACCTTCAATAGTCCGCTATTCGTACGTTTTTTAATTTCATTCTCCCACTGCTGCAGAAGCGTAGGTGGACACACAACCAAAGTACCACCATCGGTCGTAAATTTCCCATAAACTTCATAAAAATAAAATAAATTGAGTAAGTACAAAATATTTGGTAAGTCCAATTAGCTAATTTTTTCAAAATTACCCTTGGTTTTAACTTTTTTTTTGCCTTTTGGTACAAAGGGTGCATCCCAGTCGTCGCCACTGTCTGCGCTATCAACGCCACAGCTTGCAGAATTCTGGCGTCGTTCAATCGGAATCGAATGGACTATTAAGGCAATCATTGTAAGGGTTTTTCCCAGACCCATATCATCCGCTGGAACAAATTAATAATTTTTTAAGTTTGAAAATAAGACTTCAAAACAATTCAAGTAAAATTCAAAAGAATTCAAATGAATTGCAGGGATCACAGCGCAAAAGGAGCTCAAAAAAGGGGAAATAGGGTAATTTTCTCATGAAAAAGGGGAACATAGGGGAAAGATTAAACATTTAAAGGGTGGCCACTATTTTTTCATTTTTGTATTATGTTTTAAACATTTTTTAAACAATAATTAATAATGTCTAACTGAAAACGTCTAAAAAAATATATTTAGAACGATTTTGGACAATTTAATTAGAAAAAGTAGTTGAATAATATATTTTTGAGTGTTTTGAATGATGTTTGCGACATTTTCCATCTTCTAAGCGAAAGAAAACTGAGAAAAACTGCTTTTAAATGTAAAAATCTGCATCTATTCACGGATGCGTTTTGTGCGTTTGTTTTGATTGTAAATCCAGATACAAAAGTAATCGGGAGAAGGACAAAGCTGACAAAATTCAATTTTTCAAAGTACCAAATGATCCAAATTTTGTTAAAGAATGGCTAGTAGCTGTTTTAAGGGATGATATCAAACTTAAACCTGGGGATGCAGTTTGTTCTTTGCACTTGAACTAAGAAGATATCATCCGAGAAAAGGTTTTTAGGGGACTTGATTCGAGTGTTGATTAACTGTGAATAATGGGCATTATTTAATATAATCCAAAACAACGTCTTTGTACTTTAGATTAAAAAAAATTATATCTATATGTTTTCAGGGTGGCTGCTATACCAGGAAACCGGGAATTTTATGCGACCGGGAAAAACGGAGAAATGACAGTGAATTTATTTTTTGACGGAAATCTTACAAATATTTAGAAAAAAATCGATTCAAGTTTAATTTCAACAGTTTTTTAAAATAATTAGTTGAATTGCTATCTGTTTCAATTATGATACCATTTAGTTTACAATGCATAATTCAAAAATCATTAAAAGAATTTGAAAATGCAGTTTTAAAGACTTAACAATTTTTAAAGTAGAATCATTTGAAATCGAAAATTTTGGATGATAAATCTTTCTAGTTGATAAACTGTGGATATAAATTATAATGATTTTTAACATTGAACTATGCATTGAGGATTATCAAGTGAATATTAATTAATTTTACAAGACGATTCGAAATCAGTTCAAAATTTAAGAATTTTCAGATTTTAACGTTAATGATTAAACTGTTTAAATTCGAAAGTCTTAGTAGTTTGAAAAATGTAAATGCAAGATTGAAACTTTATAAATTATTAAAAATTGTAAAATAACTTCAAAACAATATATTTATACCTAAAGACTTTTATTAGGTTTAAAAATATCGTTTTAGTCTAAGATTTGGATTTTTTTAATGAGTAAAAATAACATTTGCTTATAATATTTAGAAATTTTTAACTCTTAATTTAAAATCAGTAATTGCAAATCAAATATTTAAAATCAAACTAAAAACTAAACTTTGAACGTTACAATTTTAATTGTTTTATTTCAATTTAAAATTTGAAATGATTTCAGATAATTTCAACAAATTGTCTACGTACAGCAACAAAATTTGGTTATTCGTACCGAAATTTCGGTACAAATAGCCCGCGGCCTAATTTAAAACAAAATATAAATTTGTGCAGGTTTCGAACTAAAAATTTAGAAGATTTATAAGAATTGTGAAAGGCTTCAAAAGAATAGAAAACATTTTCTTAAGATTCCTAGGAAAATTGAAAATGACTTTTTATTTTGAAAAATTAATTTTAAGAGAATATTTACTCCGAACTGTGTACCTGAAAAGGTTCAACGGTCCTTCGAAACAATATTTTGAATTCGTAAAAGTGGAGCAGGAATATCTGATTAGCTATTATTACTGTTGGTAATAAAAAATTAACAGTTTTTCTGAACGTAAACTTTGAATCCTTTGAAGCGCGTTTCCTCGAGTTTTCGTTTTTACGATTTTTCTAAACTGACGGGCGTGATTGCAAGAAAACTAGACGACTAATCAAAACGAACCAAGGCTTGTTAGCTTCAGTTTTGTATTCTCTTCTATTTGAACCAAAAATATTCATGAAACAAAATTTCTAAACAACTTTTTTAGCAAGTTGAAAATTATTTTTTGTTGTCGCAAACAGCACATTTTTTTCAAACCTGAGAAAAATTTGTAATTTCACAATTTTTTCAAGTTTTTCTTGGTTCACATAGAAGAAAAATATATGAAAATCAAAATTTTCTTTGGTTTTTCATTTCCGACTAAAATTACGAATTCCATCTTTCCCGCCGATTGCCGACTGCAATTGCAAGGTGCTGCACAAATGTGCATACAAATCAGCTGCGTTTGAATATTTTTCTCTCAAACAAAATTTTTCATAATGTTCAAATATACATTAAAATATTCTGAAAAGTTCTCTAGGCTTGCTTATTCTTTTCTACCCTAAAGAAATCCCCCCAAAAACGCTTTTTTCAGGTCTCCTAAAGCAGGATCCCCCCTTAAGGGAGCGTGTATGCGTTACATGTACGGCTTGTGCAAAAGTGATAGTCGTACAAAAGCATACAAGGAACATAACCTCTTCTACTTCATACGTTTCCCGAAACTTTGTTTACCATACAGAAGTGTTCTTATTAGGAAAGAAGACTTCAAGAGACATTTTGAAGAATGTAATAATTGCTTAGAATGTAAAACTTGGGTCGAAGTATGCGGCCGTACAGATGCCAAGTCCAACTCTGTTGATAAAGTTGAGGAATTTCCAAATCCTATCAAAATGGTGGTACAGCAACACTACTGCGAAGTTGGGCCTTGATAGAGACCAATTGAACTGTTGATGGGCCGTTCACCCGCTGGTAGAGAACCACTACTCGCTTGCCTTCTTAAAATCGTTTCGAACGAGCGTACTTTCGAGGAAAAGCGTCCTGCACTTTCTTGATGTAGCCGGCTATACTAGTCAGCCTTTACCTGCTTCTCATAGCTGTGTAGAGGGTGTCTAAAAAGTCCCGGGACGGTTGGATATATCCTCAGGTAAAATATTTTTCAAAAAATGAAGGTCATTCCTGAAGTAAATTTCAACGGGGAATTCAATGGTGACCTTCATTTAGATCTTGAAGTTGACCTTCATGGATTTTTGAGGGTCAAATATTTTTTTTTCTTCTAATGGAAACATCCTTTTTTACATCTGCAATCGATAGAGCGGAAAATTCTACGTTCAGATACGTACCCAAGTCATAGGTCAATTGTAACTTGAGCTGTGAAGACTGTTAAAATATTATAAACTTTTGGTTGTAAATGCAACTGTTTGATCTAAAAAAATTTTTCATAGTTTTTTCGAAAATTTAACTATTTGGTTGAAAAATAATATTTATTCGTCCAAAATTCAACTATTTTTTTGAAAATGCAATATATTTCAACTTGAAATCTTAAGTGTTTTATATTGAAGTGAGTATGGATCCTATACAATGCTCTTTTGAGATTATTTTGAGCTGTGAAGACTGTTAAAATATTATAAACTTTTGGTTGTAAATGCAACTGTTTGATCTAAAAAAATTTTTCATCGTTTTTTCGAAAATTTAACTATTTGGTTGAAAAATAATATTTATTCGTCCAAAAGTCAACTATTTTTTTGAAAATGCAATATATTTCGACTTGAAATCTTAAGTGTTTCATATTGAAGTCAATATGATACCTATACATTGAAAATGTATAGGTCCCTATACAATAATCTCCTGAGAGCATTTTGAGCTGTGAAAGCTGTTAAAATATTATAACTGTTTGGTTGTGAATGTAACTGTTTGATCTCAAATAATTTTTCATAGTTTCTTTTCGAAATTCAACTATTTGGTTGAAAAATACATTTTATTCGTTCAAAGCTTAACTCATTTTGTTGAAAATGCAATATATTTCAACTTGAAATCTTAAGTGTTTTATATTGAATTAAATATGGAACCTATACATTGACAATGTATAGGTTCCTATACAATGATCTTCTAAGAGCATTTTGAGCTGTAAATACTGTTGAAATATTATGTTTGTAAGTCTTGTGTTTTGTTTTAGGCATTCAGCAAATGAAATCGTAGAAAAAAATTTGGACCCAAGGGGGGGGGGGGTAGAAAAAGTGATAAAAATAGCGTGACGTAGTTTTTGAACGGCCTCTTAAGAAGCATGAACATCTTTTTAGATGCTAAATGGCATGCTGATAGTTTTAATGCAACAATCATAATCAATAAATTGCAATTAATTCAAACACCGGATGTGGGTGGAATTTATAGTAATTGGCAACTATTGCTTGGATTTAGCGAGCTCTAATAACGGCGTATTATTGATCCGTCTAAGCCTCGTTCAAATTCTGTCATGCACCCCTTCGCTGTGTCTGGTCATCCCTTGCTTACTCTCATGTAGGGATGATAATATCAGACCATCATTATTCTCACTTCCTACTAATTAAAATATCTCTTGTCAAATATTATGGAACTTCAGTTTTTATATTTAAACAATTTTGAAGGATTTTTTATCACAATTCTAATGAAATCCCACGAAATGGTATTTAGAAATTCCACGCATTTTTCAACCAGGGTGTCCATTAGGGTGGTCCAAAAATGCATTGCAAAATTTTGTTTCACCCTAGAGGGCAAGCCCCCCCCCCCCCCAAAAAAAAAATTTTTTTTTCCAAAAAAAAAAAAACCTTCTTTTTTTTTTAATTTAATCTTTTTCATGCTTATTTTGCATAAAATTATTCATGATAAAATAGATTTCTTTTCGATCTTAATTTAAAAAAGAATTGAAATTTTTCAAAAAGAATTCAGGATAAATGAATAAGAATTCAGGGTGAATCTCAAATTAAATCAAAAAATTTAAACAAATCCAAAATATTCCACTGATTTCTGTAAAATTGGACTAAGTTTCGAAAAATTTAAGAGAACTGAAGACACTTCGGTGCAATTCATAAGGATTTGAAGGAAGATAATTGAAAAAAAAAGGTTAAAAATCTAAATTTTTTATCGCACTGATTAAAAAACCAGTTAACAGAATTCAGGGCAAATTCAACAGAATTCAAGTGAATTAAAAGAAACGAATTAAATGTATTTCGAGTGAATTTAGAGGATTTTGACGGAAAAAGAAGAATTCGACGAAATGCATAAAAATTCAAGGTGAATTTGAAAACAATTCAATTGATTTTAGTAAAATTGGAGTAAATTCAGAAGAATTCAAGGGCCTTCAAAAGAATTTAGCGACGGTAAAATAAATAACTAAAGAAATTCCAAAGAATTAAACAATTTGTAATAATAATTCAGGATAAATTAATAAGAATTCAGATGAATTCCAAATGAATTCAAATGTGTTAAAAAATTTGTAATCCAAAATATTTCACTGATTTCAGTAAAATTGGGATGAGTTTAGAAGAATTCAGGGATTTTGAAGAGACTTTGAAGAATTTCATAAGGATTTGAAAGAACATGTACATATAATTGAAAACAATTTTTGAAAAATCAAGAAAAAATCATAGAATTGAGTAAAATGTAAAATTAACCGAATTTTTGTGACTTAAAAAAACTAATTGAATAAAATTCCAGTAAATTTAGAGAAATGTAAGGGATATGAGAAGAATTCGATAGAATCCGTAAAAAATGAAGGTAAATTTTTAAAAAATCGAGTGAATTGAAAAGAATTCGAAAGTATTAAAAAAATTAATTGAATTCATTAAATTTGAAATGAAGTGTGAAAAATTCAAGGGAATTCAAAAGAAATTGAAAACATTCAGGCTAAATTAATAACAATTCACAGTAAATTCCAGGTCAATTCAAATTAATTTATAAAAATTAAAAATATTCCAATTTTTCAGTAAAATTCGATTGAATTTAGAAGAATTCAAAAAAATTCAAGAGGATGCAACGGTATTTAAGAGAATTCAATGAAATTCATATTAAATCAAGATAAATAAAAAAATTATTCGAGTGAATAGAACATTTCTAAAACCAAAAAAATTCCATTGGATTCAGATAATTGGGAGTCAGTAGAACTAATGAATAAAAATCTGATAAAATCCATGAGAATTCTAGGTGAACATAAAAGTTTTTACTGTCATATATCATTAAGCCGTTTCCCTTTCGGGGTAGGCGTGAATTGCTCGGTGGTAAAGTAGTGATGTGTGGATGGGTATAAGATGGCCTAAGGTGTGGGATAAAGCCGGGTAGGGTACCGGATAAAGTCGGCTAGGGTGCGGGGTAAAGTCGGCTAAGGTACGGGGTGAGGTGGGCTAAGGATTAAATTTTCGTTTAAAAAAATGAATTTTCAACAAAACTGGCTCAATGAATGACTTAAAAAACGGCTGTCAGTAATATAATAATAGTTCAATTTTTGATCAAAAAGATGAATTTTCAAAGTACACGAATTTTCAACTAAAAAAGATCAATGTTCAGACACAACAAACAAATTTTCAACCAAAAAAAACAACATAATTTCAAGAAAATAGTTAATGTTTCAAAAATCGATAAGAATTGTCTATCAAAAAGATGAATTTTTAACCAAGAATATTATTTGTATATTAAAAAAGACGAACTGTTAACTAAATATTTAAATTTTTATCCAAATAGTTGAAAATTCTACTAAAAAATATTAATTTTCAACTACAAATTGAATCGTTAAAATTTCAAGCAAAATAGATAGGAGTTCAATTATCAACCAAATAAATGAAATTTTAACCTAAAAGACGTATTTTTAACCAAAAGATTCATTTTCGTCCAGAAAGAAGAATTTTCAACAATATACATAAAATTTCAAACAAAGAGTTTAATTTTCAACTGAAAAAGATGAATTTTCAACCAAAAACGGTTTAATTAAATTTTCATTAAACAAATGAATTTTCAGCAAAACTGTCTCAATCAATGACTTGAAAAAAGGCTTTTAATAATATAATAATAGTTACATTTTTAATCAAAAAGATGACGAGATCGATACAGGACTCAAGACAAGACGAGACTCAAGACGAAACGAGACAAATCCCGAAACGAGACAAGGCTCAAGATGAGTCGAGACACAAAGAGAGACAATACAATAAAAAACTCGAGACTGAACGTGTCCTAAGGCGAGGCAAGACGAGACGAGTCAAGACGAGTTTCAAGACGAGACATGACGAGACTAGACTCAAAACGAGACGAGACTCAAGACGAGGCACGAGATGAGACAAGACTTAAGACGAGGCACGTGTTGAGACGAGATGGAGACCTGACTCAAGACAAGACGAGATTCAAGACGAGGCAAGACGAATACCGAAACGAGGCAAGACTCAAGACGAAGCAAGAGATGAGAAGAGACAAGAACCAAGCCGAGACGAGATCGAAACGAGATCGAAATGAGACAAGTCCCAAAACTAGACAAACTGAACACAAGACAATAACGATATGAGACAAGATCGATACGAGGCAAAATCGAGACGAGACAAGATCGAGACGAGGCAAGGTCGATACGAAACAATATCCAGACGAGACGAGAGGCAAAATGATATGGGTAAAATATCGTCGAAAATAGCGTTAGGTATCACATGGACGACCCAAATGTGGTATTCAATAAACAGTATAAGTTTTTCAACAACCGAAAAATAATTTTCAACCAAAAAAAACTGGTAGGGGATATGCATCTTGGTCTGTGTCCTCGTTGATCTTTCTATGGTCTATGAAAATTCTCCATTTTTTCATTCCCGAAGCGTCTGCCTTTTTTGGTACTACCCAAATGGGAAAGTTATAAGTTGACTTGGAATGTCTTATCTCTTCATTTTTTATCAAATGTCCCACTTGTGTTGATATTTCTTCTTTATGAACCTACGGTGGCCTATATGATTTGATGTTGACTAATTTTCCTGAATTAAGGACAATTTCATGTTCCACTAGGTCGGTGCAGGGCAGTGGGTCTCCTTCCAGATGGAAGATGTCATTGTAAAATGCTATGCCTTTCCATAAATCTTTTCAGATCTCCTCTTCTATGTGTTGCAGCCTAGTTTTATCTCGTAAATCTATGAGTCGATGTCCAATAGTTTCTTCCTTCTGAATGACAGTTGCTCTATGTACTTCCCTTATATTCTGGAAAGGTTCGTATTTCGGTACTATGATCAGTGTAGAGGTAATTTTTTGTTTTCTTGGATTAGATATTCCGGCGTAATCGAATATCTTGAATATTGGTTTAAAAAGGATAAGCCTATGATTCCGGCTTCTAGCAAAGGAAAATCACCATCTACTACGTGAAATGTTGTTTCTTTTCCCAAAGTAATTAATGTAAGTGGCATAATGTGAGTATTGTCCGTCCTTTCCCACGACGAAGTATTTTTTCATGGGGAATACCTTGACTTCTTTTGGCACATTGTTTTTCTAAATAGAATTAATCGCTGCACCAGAATCGATTAGTAAGCTATGAATCAATCCATTTCAGTGTTTACCCCTGATGAATAATAATCTGCCGCTGATATTTGTAATTCTTCATTCTCCTCGTAGTCTAATTGTTCGTTTATTTTTTCAGGACCCATTTCTTGAAATTCTAAATAATTCTGGCCGTCCTCTTGGTTTTTGATTTTCTGGATATTTCTCACGGGGTTTTGTGGGGGTCGATTTGCGAACTGTCTTGGCTGAAAATTCTGCGTTTAGCATAGCACTGTGCTGCTGAGTGTCCGAGTCTTCCACACTTGTGGCAATTTAACTGCATTCTTTGTTGAAGCGGCATTTGAGAATTTGGTATAGCTATTCGGGACACCTGGTTCCCGGTAGCCTGTGCTTGGTAAGGTTTTACCGAAGGTGGGCCACTGCGCATCGGGACGCGAGGGCAGGTTCGCATAGGCGGCTGGATTGGTGGGTGTACTGGTTGAGGTTCTTTAAACCAAATCTCCAACTCTGCAGCCTGATTCTGGGCCTCGCATAGGCTCTTTGGTTGTTGGGCTTTAATTTGCAGTCCGATTTCTCTTCCCAAGTTGAGCATATATCTTTTGAGAAATTTTTTTCCTTCTATCCGGATAGCAATCTTTCTCTTCATGCTATTTGTGTCTTCTGATTGCACTGCATATTTTACTTCATTTACGGTCTGTCTAAGACCACTCCAAATTCTCCATAGTACACAACATGGCGGACCCCCCACTCCAAATTCTCCATAGTGCACCTTATCTACTTATTAGCCATTTTAAATTTTGAAAATATGAATTTAGATTCGTCATCAGAAATATCATAGAAATCAAATAAAACGTTTCACACCTTTCAAATTTTGATTTACATAAAGCTGTGCAGGTATGAAGTTCTATTTTTTTTCGAAAAAAGCCAAACAATCCAACTTTGTTAGATTACACTGCCGCCGCCATTCTGAATTTAAAAATTGCGACAGCAGATTCGTATTCAGCAAAACCTTAACCTTCGATGTACCAATTTTCATTATTTTTGATTGTAATTTCACGCAGTTACAGATTTTTGACGCTGTTCTTGTCAAAATGCCCCACTGTATGCTGTCAAGGTGGACACGAAGTTCTGAATCTCCAATGTGTTCATAACCAAATTGTTCTGGGTACAGCTTACATAGTTGCAAATAAAGAAGATCCTCTCCTAGAAATGGTCGGGAAATACGAGATGATTGGCAAAGTAGAACCGCGGTGAATCACACTTATGGCCACGCCTCACGACCGTGAGATGGGTGCCATGAAAAAATTATGACGACAGGCCGGCAAAACCCTCGTGTGTTTTGAGGATACGAAACGACCCGACGATGACACCTTTCTGCATCCATCTCGCAAGTGCCTTAGCGTCTTTTTGGCACGCGGGAATGGCTTTAGGGTTACGAATCAGTGATAGTTTCGCAATTCCGAGAGCACCGATCACAAGGAGAATTACTTCAACCGAATATTTTGGGTACAGTCGTTGCAACTCCCTTTTAAGGTGTTGGTACCTCTCCTCCTTTTCCTTCTCCTTGGCAGTGATGTTGTACTCGGCCGAAACCGAGAATTCGATCACGAATATAATTCGTTAATCGGAGTCTTGGAGAAAAATTCCTGGACTCGACTGTGGAACGGAGACTGCTGTCCGAAAATCGCAGTTCCAGAAAATCTGACACTTCTCGTTTTGGACAATTGACCCTATCTCCTTTAGAGCGTTCTGTAGGACAGGGCCGCGGATAACACCGTAAGAGCGACATAAAATGTGATCACGGTAAACTAAGGTTGAAATGACACCGTCGTGGCATGTGAAAATGAAACCTTCTGTACCTGAACTCAGCCCTGATTATCTGAGGAAGGCAAAAGTTTGCTCCTTCGACAAGGACTGTTTTTCTACATTCCTGTAAAAATCTCCTTGCATTTTCTTGTCAAGTAGCTGTTGGTGGAATTTTTTAATTTCTGCTCTCTTCACTTAGGCTTTCAGAAGTGAAGCACCTAGATAGAATAATACACTTTCCTCACTTCTGATGTTAACATTCCGGGCAAGGGTCTCAGACGCCTGCTCCGCGGCTTTTGAAAGGAACACTTCTTCGTCAATCATCTCGTTATTCCTGACCATTTTTAGGAGAGGGTCCGGAAATTTTACGTCCAAATATGTATCGAGGTCATACATAGGTACTTTGTAACCTTCAAAGGGGATTTTCAATGATAAAAATTGACCTTGAAATGACCTTGAGGGTCATCGCTAAGGTCAAGCTTAAGGTCACTACTAAATACGCCTTGCAACACGGACCAGACTAGGTGGGTCTTGTATTTTCGGGGTCACTGAATTTGAATCCGTTGTTTATTTGGACAACGGTCATGTTAGTGTCAAGATCAATTCAAGGTCAAACTTACAAATTTCATCGCTAACCAATTAAGGCAGGGTACCTATATGTTTTAGGCTTCGCTGAATTTAAATATGTTGTCCGTTTAGTTTAACCTTAAATTGACCTTGACCCTGACACGATGAGACCAAACGGACAATGGATTTGAATTAAGCGCCTCCGAAAACCTATGGGTACCCAGACTTCATTGGGTAGCGATGAATTTTGTAAGTTTGACCTTGAACTGACCTTGACACCGGATTTGAAATCAGCGGCCCCGAAAACCTATATGTACCCTGATTCAATTGGTTAGGCCAAACGAACAACGGATTCGAATTCAGCGACCCCGAAAATATAAGAGCCACCTAGTCTGGTCCGTTTTTTGCAAGGATGTAGATTTCGTGGTCCTGTGTTATTAGTAACAAAATTGTTAGCCCTTTTTTCAGTAAACAAATTTTGTCTATTTATTATTTTCTCAGCTGCTGTTGTTTGTCGAAAATCTAATATTTTTTATTTTTCATGTTGATTTTTATGAATACAAGAAAAACTACAGGTCCTATCCAAAAGTAATTAACAAGAAATTTGTAGCTCTTTTTTAGGAGTACAATTTTGGTTTTCTGATCTTTTTTTCATGTAGAGAAATTGTTTGAATTTATTAGTACTATGAATAGCATCACATAGAAGTATTAAAACTTGCAAGAATAGGTCTAAGCAATATTCAAAATGCTCTAAATTTTTGCATTTTCATTCAAAATAGCTGAATAACAAAATTCGCCTTCAGTTTCTGGTACTAAGAGAGGGCACGAAAGGCCAATCTAATATATTAATTTTTTCTAAAGTTATTGTGCTCACAGACAGACATACAGACATACATACAGACGGAATACATACAGACAGACACACAGACAGAGGTTCAGACAGACATACAGACAGAAATACATGAAGATAGACACACATTCGTAAAAACCTGTTCAGAGAGTTCAGAGGATCTCAAAACGTGATCATTTTTCAAAAACTGAGAGTATGAATAATTTAGGTATGAAACTAAATTCAGTTTACCGTCTGTTGCAGAAATAAGAAGGTTTTTTTCATATTTGTCTCTTATATTTGTCTTGTATTAGTATCATGGACAATTTCCAAGATTTTATATTTTTTCATTGTGCTACACATAGGTGCATTTGAAAACGAATGCCTCCCGGGACATTATTTTGAATTTGATACCACAATTCATGACATTCACAGAATTCACGTAATTGACTGAATTTATGGAATTCACGGAATGAGTGGAATTCAAGAAATTTATGGAATTCACGGAATTTAAGAAATTCATGGAAATCACGGAATACACAGAATTCACGAAATTTATTAAATTTACGGAACTCATGGAATTGACGGAATTCGCGGAATTTACGGAATTTAAGGAATTTATGGAATTCAAGGAATTCATAGAATACAAGGATTTCATGGAATTCGTGGAATTCATAGAATTCATGGAGTTCATGGAATTCATAGAATTCATGGAGTTCATGGAATTCATGAAATTCTTGAAATTTGTGGAATTCGTGAAATTCGTGGAATTCATGAAATTCGTGGAATTCATGAAATTCGTGGAATTCATGAAATTCGTGGAATTCATGAAATTCGTAGAATTCGTGACATTCATGGAATTCGTGAAAATTATGGAATTCATGGAATTCATGGCACTCAAGGAATTCGCAGAATTCAAGGAATTCACTGTATTCACGAAATTCACGAAATTTGTGGAATTCTCGGGATCCACCTCTCAGGAATTTCTTGAATTCCATGAATTCCTTGAATTCAATGAATTCCACGAATTCCTTAAATTCCATGAATTCCGTGAATTCCATTATTTCCGTGAATTCCTTGAATTCCGTGAAATCCTTGAATTCCGCGAAAACCTTGAATTCCGTGATATCCTCGAATTCCCTCAATTCCGTGAATTCTGTTAATTCCGTGATATCCTCGAATTCTTTGAATTCCGTGAATTCCTTTAATTCCGTGAAATCCTTGAGTTCCGTGAATTCCTTGAATTTCATGAATTCCTTGAGTTCCATGAATTCCTTGAATTCCATGAATTACTTGAATTCCATGAATTCCTTGAATTCTATGAATTTTGTGAATTTATTGAATTCCATGAATTTCTTGAATTCCATGAATTCTGTAAATTCCGTAAATACCGTGAGTATTGTGAATTTCGTAATATCCTCGAATCCCTTGAATTCCTTGAAGTCCGTGAATTCTGCGAATTTCGTAAATACCGTGATTTCTGTGAATTCCGTGATATCCTCGAATTCCTTGAATTCCGTGATTTCCTTTAATTCCGTGAAATCCTTGAGTTCCGCGAATTCCTTGAATTCCATGAATTCCTTGAGTTCCATGAATTCCTTTAATTCCATGAATTACTTGAATTCCATGAATTCCTTGAATGCTATGAATTTGTGAATTCATTGAATTCCTTGAATTCCATGAATTCTGTAAATTCCGTAAATACCGTGAGTTTTGTGAATTTCGTGATATCCTTGAATCCCTTGAATTCCTTAAATTCCATGAATTCCTTGAATTCATGGTTAGAAGGTTAGGTTTTAAAGCAGCTCAGCTGAACCTCGGCCTTTTATGTCCACTCGTCTATCTCTTTGTGTGAGCTAATGTACATATTTCGTAGTTAATCACACACTAAACGCGGGACGCATTTTGTCTTGCCCATCCAATCTTCTTGTTCAGTTGATGCAAGCGTTTTCCAGTCTTACGACACATCATCGGTTTCTGCCATTGATTTAAATCAGAAAAGCTCTCGCAGCACCATCAACTGAGCCATAATCTCACTAAGGCAAGGCGGATGCGGCCTTCCGGATTTTGCACGTCTTTATAACTAAATTGTTGTAAGTACAGCTTATATCGTTGCAAATGAAAGAGATCCTCTCCTAGAAACGGTCAGAAAACACAAGGTGAATGGCAAGAGATTGTTCCTCCACAAAGCTGCGAAGCGGGCAGTCAAAACACTAGACCTGAATTTGAACATCAGAAGTAAGGAAAGTATATTACTTCATCTGAATTAGGGGTCTAAACAATGCGCATGTGCAGCCTGACCCAGGATCGACTTGTCACTTTCAGAAACTGACAGTTTTTTTATGTGGAACTGAGAGAAGATGTATGACCCCTTAAGAGAAAATATTAATTAGAAGAGTTTGGTTCATAAACCTAAACCTCGAGGGCCCCATTTTTTTCTGGTGGGTAAAAGAAGCAACTTTTTGAGGCACTCTGATTTAGGTAATGGATGTGGATCCTTTTTGACAGTTATGTTCCAAAGCTGAGTAGATCCGACCTATCGACCCGGGATCGCTAGTAGATACAGGATCTACGTTTGGATGCCCTTGATCTAGATGCTTCAGTTCTAAAAGCCGAAGTAAAGAAAGCAGAGGTTAACAAAATACTACCAACAGCTGCTTGACAAAAAAATCCACGGAAAGTTCGGCATGAATGTAGAAAAACGTTCCTTGTCGAAGGTGATTTGATTGTCAAAAAAGTGACATTCACCATTGGAAAAAATAAGGAATGCAGCCACTCGGTATAAGAAATATGTGTCAGTCAGCGTCTTCTTGTAAGAAGTGAGCTCAAGTTTGTTTGGTTGAAAAATTCCTATTCTTTTCTTTAAATAATGAAGAAAAACTGTGTTTGGCATTGAAATGTAAGGATGGTTTCCACACCTTAAATCGACAAATTAGCACGTAACAAAAAAAACACTTGGCTACTACTTTTTATGTACTACAGCATATAACAGAATTAAGAAAATCTGTGAGGTACACCTCGTGTACTTTTCTTGTTAGTCATCATATTGAATGATTAGAATGTAAAAATTCATTTCCATCCGAAAAGCACACATTTTCAATGAAATAGTTGAATATAAATAAAAAAAATAAACTTTCAAGTACGGTTAGGAATATTCAACCAAACGAATGAATTTGCACTTAAGAAGAAAACTAATTTTTAAGAAAATATTGAATTTGATGATTTCGCAAAATGTTGAATTTTATAGCAAAAAGAACTTATTTTACTTATTTTATGAGCATATTCCGGGTGCACATTGACCCATCGGTCAAGTAATCTCTGCATGAATCCTGAGTTAAGAAGTGATTCGTCGTATGGTGGAGAGTCATTGTTGTAACGTCAGTCCCACCAAAACTTTTGTTACAGGGTGATTCTACAAAATGCTGTTTTCGGTAATGAAAATGGAAATTATTTTGCAATTTTTTTTTATCATTAAGATACATGAAAGAAATTTCCGGTTTCATTTGAAAATGACGATTTATTAGATTTTTAATTACATAATTATTCAAAGTTAAAAATAAATCAACTTTTGTTAATGTGATGAAAAAATGATGTAGGCGGCTAAAATAATTCAACTAGAATGTGATAATCATCAACCAAGTTCTATTATTGATCACTTTCAGACATATTTTTAATTTTTTATGAGAGAAATAATCTTTACCGATGCAAGGAATGCAAAAATTAATATGTATCTAATAGTCTCTTAATAACAGTAACAAACAAGAGTCAATGACTTATTAAAAATGAAAAAATTAACTATTTGTTCAATTAAATATTTACAAAAATATTAACTGTTATTATTCAGTGATAATTTGTTACTATGTTAAATTATCTTTATTATTATATCAAGATTTTAAAATGAAACCGGAAATTTATTAATTATATCTTAATTAAAAAATTACAAAATATTTTCCAGTTGTCATAACCGAAAATGATGCGAAGGAATTGTGATAAATTTATATATAATAAATTACACACACTTTGTAGAATTTATATTCGTTTTTTAAAATCTTAAATCGGCCGTTATAGTAGACACTATATACACAGGATTACAGGTAAAAGATTATACAAATCGTAACGTCAGTTTTAACAAACTTAGTGAATAATTTGTTTCCTTTCAAATGATTAATAAAATATAAATACAGTCTCGCACGAGCATAATCTCTGAAGATAATCTAAGGAGGACAAGCTAAAGACAGTATTTACTTCAATAAAGAAATAGAATACTTGTTAGTTACACTGTGAACTACAGTTTTTTCATCTAATTGGAAAAGATGAAGATCGTTTATACTCCGGTCTTATTCTTTGCGGTTATTCTCATTTCTATTGGTAAATATAATAATGTAGTAAATCTAGTATTACTTTAAAAACATTTTTTCGTAAACGTTTGACCACAATAAGTACGAACTTAATCTGAATTTTTTCCCAAGGAATCCCGATTATGTTTGTTATAAAAGGGAAGGATACGTTGTTACATGGAGCAAATTTACACGTTCGTAACGTTCTATGTCCATATGTGAAAGTTTAAATTTAGACGTGCACAGATGGTATACTTTCAAGTGCGCGCGTGTGCAGACAGTACACTGTGCACGTGCACAAATGGTATACTTTCAACTATGCACCAATGATTTTCTGATCAACCTACAAAGCATTAGAGAATGTTATGCTATGCCATTCCATAGAAATTACTATCCATATGTGTATAAAAGCGCTACATGCGCGGCTCACTTCGCGCACTATAACGTATTTGTTTGTAAAAATCTAAGGTAAAATCTTTGAAATCTTCGAAATACACGTTTGTAAAATCTGTTGAAATCTTGATGAAATCTTCTGAAATTTTTTGAAATCTTTGGCAATCATTGAAAGTTTTGTAAAATCCCAGATTAAGTCCTTGAAATCTTTGTCAAACTTTTTTCAAACCTTTCTAATATTTTTTGAAATCTTTATAAAATCTTCGAAAATCTTTTGAAATCCTTTATATATTTGTGAAATCTTTGTGAAATTATGGAAATATTTTGAAATCTTTTTATTAAGGAAAAAACAATCTTTTGAAATCTTAGAAATCTTTGAACTCTTTGTGAAATGTTTGTAAAATTCTTGCGAATTTTTTTTAAATCTTCTGAAATCTTTGTGAATTCTTTTGAAATATTTCTGAAATCTTTTATAATCTTTTGCAATCATTGAATTGCTTTCAAAATTTTAGGTAGAATCTTTGAGATTTTCGAAATACATGTTTCCGAAATCTTTATGAAATCTTCTGAAATCTTTGAAATCTTTTGCAATCATTGAAATTTTTTATAAAATCCCACGTAAAATCTTTGTGAAATCTTTGAAATCTTTGGAAATCTTTGTGAATTTTTTTGAAATCTTTCTGAAAATTTTAAAAAACTTCATGAAATCTTCTGGATTCTTTCGAAATCCTTCAAGCATTCGTGAAATCTTCCAAATATTTTGTGTGAAATCATGGAAATCTTTTAATTAAAAAAGAAAATCTTTTAAAATCTTCTAACACTTTTAAAAAATCTTTGAACTCGTTGTGAAATGTTTGTAATGTTTACTTTGCATTTGTGCAAATTTTTTTAATCTACTGAAAACTTTGTGAATTCTTTTCAAATATTTGTGAAAAATCTTTTGAAATCTTAAAAATTTACAAATGTTGTATTCACAGAAAACTCCAGAGGTAAAAAGTGATTATCGACAAGAGTAAAATGAAAGATCCTTCACCAATCTTCAATTTTCGCATCTCAATAATACCATTCTTCATGCCTTAAAAAAAGCCTCTCTTTTGTACTCAAAATCAGTTTTGTACTTTCGTACTTTTGCACATGCAAATGTGTACTTGAAATGGAAATACATGGAAGAAGAAAGAGTCCTTAGCAGTGAGAACGAATCGAAATTACACGAGAACGTCCTTCGTCTCTCGGCTGGCTGGCGTTAATTACAGTAATGCGTGTGAAAATGAGTCTATGTGTGTGTATCTACAATCTACATGTACGTGAGTGCATGTGTGGAAATGCAGATATTTATGTGCAGTCGGTATGTATATACTATATAGTGGTCTATACATATATATTATATACATATATACACACATATATATATGCACATATTATATGCACATATGTATGCACATATTATATGCACATATTATATGCACATATATATATGCACGTATATATGCACATATATATATATATATATGTATAGGGAAACGGCTCAATAATATAATAATATATATATATATATATATATATATATACTTTGGTTTCCATGAATGAAAGTATTAAAACTGCTTGTTCTATTATTGCGAAACTTGATAAAGATCTTCATTTTAGCATCTTGTAATAAAGTTCCATTGTAAAAATTAGGTTATATTCCACAGCCACACAAAAATATTTTTTCGAGTCTGAACGTCAGACCATGTTGACTATATGTTCTATGGGTCGCTGAATCAGAATCCGAGGTCCAAAAACCACAAGCACGTCAGGGCTCTGACGTAACCTTATAAAACCTCATCAAATTTTTGTATTCAAGTCCAGGGGTCAGACTATGTTTACTATATGTTTTTGGGATCGCTGGATCCGAATCCGAGGTCCAAAAAACGCCAACAAGTCAATTGTCCAAAACAAGAAGTGCTAGATTTTGTGGAACTACGATTTTCGGACAGCAGTCTCAGTTGCACACTCAAGGCCTGACATGGTTCTTCAAGACTTTGAAAAACGAAATATATTCGTAATCGCATTCCCGGCTCCGGCCGTCTACATCACTGCCAAGGAGAGGGAAATTTCTAGATTGCAGTTGCTTCCAGTGGGACTATGCGGTGGTTGTTTAACCCTTATTTTAAATCATGTATTATTATTATTATATTCACCAACAAAGTTGATGAAAACCGCTAAGCTGAGGAGCCCGATACCAATAATAAGCTTCATTATTTTTCAGTGAAGGAAATTACTTTTAGTGAAATTCAGTGTATTATAAATTAATATTCCACAAAATGGCTCATTATACATCCACCATCTCTTTTATAATTCGGAATTATTTCACAAACTTGTCAGAGGAATTAGAAAGCTAAAGCTGATTGGTCTCACCTGATTATATATAATAAATTAACAATGTCATGACTTTCGATGATTGCTCACGTTCTCTTGATGTCTATCATATGAGTGGCAAGATTTTATCTTTTGACAAGGTTTCAGACTGTCAAAATTCTCTATGAAATGAGTGTCGTATCCTCATCGTTAAAGAAGATATTGCAAAGATTTTGCGAACTTCATTGTTTTCTTGAGGTTTGAATGGTATCTGACCGAATGAGCTTTTTTAAATCTCTTAGGCTCATTGTATAGATAAGTTTCTGAAGAATTGCGATAATTTGTCACCATTATTGTGAGATTTTTCACATACAGGGACGCAATATGTTTAAGCTTAAAAAAAGTAGCAACAATTTTATTATTACATTTTTTATATTTTTTTATTATAATATATTTTTTCAAATACATACGAGATTGAAAAAAGAAATAAGTTTTAAAAAAATATTCTTTTTCTACCCACGAAGACGTTTTTTAAACAAAGTGTTTGTATTTGTATTCATTCAAGAAAGTCCCTAGGGCTAAATAGCCCTCTAAGGAACAGGATATTACAGGGTCATTACAAATTTGTGCAAGCAAAATTAATTTTTTTAATGAAAAATTAACTTCTATTTTGGGTTAAAAATTGATTTTCCAAGTTTAAAAATTCACAATTTTTGGTTGAAAACTAATAAAATTTGTTGAAAATTCGTTTTTTTTTTTGTGTTAAAAATCATTTTTTTTATTGAAATTTTAATTTTCTGGTAGAAAATTCAATTATTTTCTTGAAAATTAACTTTTTGGTGAAAATTCATATTTTCCGGTTGAAAATTTAACATTTTTGTAGAAAATTGGACTTTTTCGTTTAAAAATTAAACAATTTGGTCATATATCCACGGTTTTGAAGAAAATTCGTTTTTTCATGAGAATTAATTTTTAAAATAAACATTCAACTATTCCATTTTTTGCGAGATTTTTTGTTAAAAATGTATATTTTTTAGTTTGAAAATTCAACTATTTGATTGAAAATTTATATAATATGTTGAAAATTCGTCTTTTTGATTTGAACATAATTCATCTTTATTGGAAGAAATTCAACCTTTTTTGGTAAAAAATGCAACTCTTGGTTGAGAATGAATCTGTTTTGGTTAAAGATTCAACAGTTTTTTATTTGAAGCATAAACCTTTTTCTCGGTTAAATTATCAACCATTAAATTTTGGTTAAGAATTCATCTGTTTTGGTTTTCAACTAAAATGATGAATCTTTAACCTTCATCCAAAAAATGAATTTTTAACAAAGTACTTCAACTTTGAACCAAATAGTTGATATTTCAGCCAAACCAGATTTTAAATTAAACTAAACAGTGGAATACAACCAAAAAGACAAATTCTTAACAAAATAGTTGAATCTTCAACCAAATAAATGAATTTTTAACTAAAAAATATTACTTTGTAACCAAAAATTGAATAGCCTAAATTTCAATTAATAAAATTAATTTTTAATGGAAAAAAACGAATTTCAAATTAATTTGTTGTTCATATAATTTGTTTATAAAATTAACAAATAATAGCGAAGGACATATGTTTATAATTAAGTATTACTTTGTTAATAAAAGCCCGTAATTTCAGTACCGAAAAAACTGTTACAAATGTACAATCAATGTTTAGTGTTTGTTAATAGAATTTGATGATGATAACACAGATCTGCAAAAAATGGTTTGCGATTGTTGTTGGCCAACTAAGGGTCATTTCCGATGTCATTTTCTGCGTAGAATCCGAATCCGAGGTCAGATTTTTCCCAGCACGTCAGGTTTTTGAGATATCGTAACCTAAATTGGCGAAAAATGCGTTTTTTTTTGTATATTTGACATTATGTTACATCGTGAAAAACTTTTTTTTCTAAAGTCGGGTCGTGCGATATAAAAGTACAACTCTCAAGCTTTAAAAAGCTTTTTTAAAATTAAAGATATCATTTTTTGTCGCAGAGATATCCTTCAATGAAGTTTAGCCAATAAGGAGGCTTTCCCCTTCCATACGCAACGCTTGCGCAGTTGAATTTTACGAAAAATTATGTTTTTTCATGTTCAACTCAAATTTTATCCTTCACAGTCCTCAACCTAGTTCTAAAAATAAGTTTATCAAAACATCAAAAATACTTTATAACTTTTTTCCAAGAGGTATAATCTCAGGGGTGCGCCTCTCATATTACTCAAAATCATATGTATTTTAGTTCAATATTTGTCTCAATTTCATATATCGTACAATGCTCACCCCAGGGAAATTGAGAAGACAAACAATACGTGTTAATTTATTTGCTGCAAGTAGAAATTTGAAGGGAGGGGGGGCCCATTCTTAAGTAAAAAATTTAGATTTTTCATTTTTACGTTTCTACTTTTAGGATACAGCATGGATAGCATTGAAGAAGAAGCTTATACCGAGAAAACAATCACCGAAAAACGATCAAGATACTTTAAATCTGGTGAAGATCCTAGTAAAAAAACCGGTTGATACCAAATTTATGTATCTAAAATGTAGCTGTTTGATGTTGAACTTCATCTGGTTTAACTTATTTTATTACATGTATATTTGAATAAGTCATTCCAGAAGAAATTACTGTGCTATTATTATTTGATATTTTCTTCAATGCCATACTAACTCCTAATTGTTTTAGATTTGCAGTAAAAACATAGCTTTGCTCGAAAGTGAGATTAGTTTATCTTTTCTATCGGTTAATGCAAGCATACCGTGCAATTTGATGAAAATTTACGTTCGACGGAAAGCAGATTACCATATGTGCCTGCCTAAAAATAGCCCATACAAAGAGGCTGTTAATTATCAGTAAGTATTACAATAAGAAATATGTAGTTAGGACCTTTCAAAAAGTTTAATGTATTCTGCTTCATTAATAATTTTTTTTTAAACTGATTGATTACGTATAATAAGAATCAGGCAAAAAAGTATGATTTCATATTATGTTTTTGTTACAAGTTTCATTTAAACAATTTTGAATTGTTCAAATTGTTTAATTCTTCATTAATTAATTGGCTATTGCATTTAGGAGATACCATACAAATTCACTATATTCGGTGAAAATTAATATATGTACATAAATTATCCATTTTTGATAGGTGGTTTTAGGGGTCTTACATTCTGGACAGAATTCACAAAAATTTGTTTATTTCTCCATTTCATTCTTATGCTTCAAAAGTTCATTCGTTTGTAAACAAAAAATTTAGGTAGGATACCAGACCCGTTTGAAATGTTAGGATTGAACTAAAAGTTCTCATTTATCCTCAAGGCAAATCCAAAAATTTATTTCACATTTTCAAATAATACAACACATTTTCAAATGCAAATAAAACAAATTGCAAAATATAGATACCAAAAACTAATTAATTTTATATCATACAAAATTTTTGCATAGGAAAAGTTATATTTAGGAAGATTTTATTTAATCACTCATATTTATACAATACAAAATCTACGATTAGAATTTCGTTATTCAAATACCATCAGTATATGCATATACTAAATTTACTGTACGCTGGTATACTAAATTCAATTTCATGTTGTGCATTCTTGCTTCCATTGCATGTATACTAAATGTAGTACAGATTTTTCTAACAGTGTATATCTTACTATGACAGTATACATTCATACTAATTTAGTGTGAATCATTACTAAATTAGTATGAATGTATACTGTCATAGTAAGATATAGTCCATGCTAACGTAGACGATAACATACGAAGAAAGTAAGGATGTTCTCTCGGTGTGGTTATGAAACATTTTCCCAAAATATAGGGTAAGAGCATCCGTTATTGGCACCTTGAGAGGAAATTCAGGCTTTAGGAAATAAATAAGCACATAAAATATTGAATATTTGGTAGTCCCAAAATTTTAGTGCTTGACGAGCGAGAAATGGACGAGAACGATTCTCGTCTTAATATTCTAATTCTCGTCTCGTCTCGATTAAACGAGATTATCGTAGTACGAGCGAGAACGATCGAGAACTAAATTATATGCAACTATTTTAAGATTTTATTTATGGGAAAACAATAGTGCTGAAAATCATCCAAAAACAAGAAGATGAATGAAAATTTATGAGCAAAAAGTAAAGTATATTCTCTTGGGACCATCTACAAAGTACGAGAAAGATTTTTCAGAAACTTTAAACACCTTATCTCCCCTGCATGATACTTTTTTCTTTGTACAAATCTAGCTAACAACATATTTTGAAATCTTAAATCTACAGTATTTACAAAATTATTCACAATCCCAGTATAAAAGATATTTTAAAGTGAAATTGCTCTATTTTACATGAGAATTCTACTAAAAAACGTAAAACGTTATTTATTTTTAATTTAACCTTAGGAAATTGGTAACTAAAAATACAAATACAAATAGAGTCTCCGATAGTAGACAATGCATTTTTTTCGAGCTCTTACGCACCTCATTACTAAAAAGTTATTAAATGTCAAATTAAAAAATGTTTGTTAGGCCAAATATTTTTAGAATTTTGAATCTAATTGAATTATCACTAAATTTATTTCAGTGTTTCCTAATTATTAAGTTAGTTTGATGATTAGATTGATATTTTTAGATTCAAGTGTCAACTATTACATTTTTAATTGAAAAATCATCTTTTCAGCCTAGAAATTCAACTCTTTGGTTGAAAGTTCAACTATTTGATTAAAAATTAATTTTTGTTGTTGAAGATTCATAATTTTAGTAAAAAATTGATCCTTTTTCGTTTCAAAATTCATATATTTGTTTGACACAAGAATCAAAAAATCACCAAAAGTTACTAACTTTTCACTAGATTTGACTTTCGAGGGCGCGAAATTTTCATTTATATTATATTGATAAACAAAAAAAGCAACAGAAATAATAATAGAGCTTGTAAAAAATGTAATTAATATTTAAATAACGATTTTATAGACTACATTTTCCCATTATTCAGTATAGTGAATTATTACTCAAGAAGAAGATCCATTTTTTCATTCATATTTATAGCTTTATCAGCACAAATTCAGAAACTTGCATTTCAATCCTTGAGTAAACTTTCTTCAACATAAAAAAGGAAACTTTATCAGAAGAACAAAAAATTGCATGGACGGCTTGACCTACCTGAAGTAACTTTCTTTACAGTCGTGGGGGCCATTTGGGCCTCACTGCCACAAGGACTATCAGGTTCAAGATCTCTTAGGTTTGTTCTCTTGTTGTAGTACCATGGTTGAATCATTTTGAAGTTATCATGTGAGAACATTTTCCTTTATATTTCTTAAATTATATTTGATAATTGTTTGAAGTGAATTAATTTACAGAAGAAAATCAACTGATATTAGTGTCTGAGCTTACCTACAAATGAATTCTACTATTATTTGGAGGCCTATGATCCTTGAGTAGTAAAATTAATTGACTAATTGTAACGCCTCATTTGGCCCACATAGTTGTACTAAAAGGGGTCTTAGGCGGCATAATAACATTTCTTAAATTAAAATGACGTAATTGCCTAATATCAATCTTCTAATATCCCAATTATATATAATATCCTAGGGTAGGGTGGAGCGAGATGGACATACTTGTCTTTTTCACGTCAATATTCCAAATCTGCTAATTCATTGCTTGAAAGTAAATCGCTATAAATATTCTACAAACATTTCGAATCATAATTTTGCTAAGATGGAAGTAAACAAAAAAGTATATGCGGAATTAAAAACCAAAATAAAAAAGCAGTGCGCTCAGCTCATATCGCCCCATGCCTGGGGCGGAATGAGCCAGGCACTGGGGCGGGATGGGCCACTCAATTGAAGGACTTATTATATATTTTTTATGAGTGAGAGTACCGTTAAGTTAGGGTATTCTAAAACAAAAACATATCTTACACATATTTTTCAACAATTTTGAGGAAAATTCAAAGCATTTAATGTTAAAATGACGCCATTCTTAAACCTAACCTCTACCGTAACTAACTCTACAAAGAGTGACTGAAAAAACGATTCATATGTACGTGCCTTTCAATAATTGTATAACAGAAATAAGTATAAAATTTTTTTGACTTACCCGTGTACATTGTCTCAGTAAAAGTTAAATTCTTTAGTAAGAAACCTCATATTATTTTCTAATACAGACTTATAACAGTGCATCACGTTTGGGAGATGAAATGGATGGCATGGGTTTTTATATGCACAATTCAATGTAATAAAGTGGGCTCAAAGCGAAGTGAGCAGTAGTAATCGCACGTAATTTAGCAGCCTCTACTAAAGGATCACAGCTAAAAACTGAGTCAAATCTAAGTGAATCTAGCTTCGAAATACAATTACTGGAATTAATCGAGAAACAAAACTCACCTTCAGCAGATCAAAATAACAATGTTGAAAGTTTGGACGACGAGTTTCATTGGTTTTAAAATTATTCGAATATTCAGCATTGCAAAACATCTGAAGCCTGTAGGAGCATGAAGGTAGCCGCGAAAAAGTGGTGTTAATACTGAAACAAAAGATCAAATTTTTTTTGCACTTTTTTCCGGGCAATATATTTTTTTTTTATTAATTGTATTATATTCTCAAAATATATTATTTTAACTCTAACGCGTTCAAATTTAATCAAAATCCAATTAGCGTTTCCAGAAATACCGATAATTCAAAAAAATGTAACTCTAAAATTCAACATGGCGTAACTTCCGTAATTTTGAAAATTTTCGAAAATCCTTGAGGGTTGAAATTTATTTTGTATAGCCCTACAATTTCAGAAAGTTTTATTAAAATCGAACAACCAACTGCAGATCCTGCAGTTAATCCTGCAGTTAAAATAAATTTATCTTTTTCATTTAAAAATTCAACTACTTGGTTGAAAGTGCCGTTGAAAATTCATTCTTTTAGTCGAAGGTTTATCATTTTATTAGAAAATTCAACTCTTTGGTTGAAAATTTAATTGTTTTCTTAAAAAAATCATAGTTTCTGGTTGAAAATTAATTTTTTAACTGTAAATTTAACTATTCCATTTTTTGGTTAAAAATTATTCCTTATTATTTAAAAATTCGTCTTTTTGGTTTGAAATTCAATTGTTTGTAGAAAATTCGTCTTTTTGTAGCGAAAATTCACCTGTTTTGGTAGAAATTCCTTTTTTTTTGTTTAAAAATGCAACTGTTTATTTGGATTTTTCCATCTTGACTGAAAAATCTTTTTTGGTTAAAAATTCAATTTTTTTTTTATAATTTCGTCTTTCACTTGAATTCAACAGTTTTCAATTAAAAATTAAAGTCGTTTTGGGTTGAAATATCATACAATGAAATTTTCGTTGTGAATTCATTGTTTTTGTTTGAAAATTCTACTCCTTGGCTGAAAATTAAGTTTACTTTTAAAAAATTCATTCTTTTGGCTGAAGATTAATCATTTTGTTTGAAAATTCATCTATTTGGTTGAAAATTGAACTATTATGTTTAAGATTCATGTTTTTTTATTGAAATTTATATTTTTTTAACTGAAAATTTAACTGTTCCATTCCTGGTTGAAAATTTATGCGTTTTTATTTAAAAATCAACTGTTTTATTGAAAATTCAATTATTTTAGTAGAAAATCTTACTATTTGGTAGAAACTTAACTTTTTCGTTGAAAATTCATCTTTTTTGGTTGAAAATTGAACTATTTTGTTAAAAATTCATGTTTTTAGGTTGAAAATTAATTCTTTTTTATTTTAAAATGAACTTTTTTATTGAAATTTCAACTATTTAATTGAAAACTAAAGTATTTATTAGAAAATCGTACTATTTGGTAGAAACTTATCGTTTTTGTTGAAAATTCATCTTTTTGGTTGAAAATTGAACTATTTTGTTAAAAATTCATGTTTTTAGGTTGAAAATTAATTCTTTTTTATTTTAAAATAGTAAAGAAGCTCGTGATGGCACAGGAGCAAATATAAAAAGAGGACCTGCTCAGGCCAGCCTACAAGCTTCTGCGAAACACCATATACTGACAACCAAAGTTAAACCAAGATTTGGCAGTGCAGAAATGATATTAGGTACTTTGCAGTATGATGCGTTTATTCCTTACCAAGATCGGCAATTGCAGTTAAAGAAATTTTCAGCTGCAAAAAATTGCGATTTTTTCAAAACAAAAAGAAAACGTCTTTGAAGGAATCAAATGCAACGAAAAAATCAAAAAAGCCATCTGTCAAAGAAACAAAATCAAAGACAACGGAAAGACCAAAAAAGCCATCTGTCACATAAACAAAATCAAAGACAACGAAAAAACCAAAAAAAGGCATCTGTCAAAGTAAATAGAAACGTTAAGATGTTGGCATTTAGAAGAAAAAACGAGGCAAAGAAATAGGCATTAAAATAACGTTTGAATACATTTAAGGCAATAGATAAATACACATAATAACAATTTTCCCACATGCAAAAGATGATGTTTGAAAAATACTTTTAAATTTCATTCCTCAGTACTCCATCTCTTACTGACTGTAATGCAGGCATTGAAATATTATGGTGACAGTCTAAACCCTGTGAAATGCAGAAACCATTTCTCTAAACAACAAATATTCATAATTTACACCATAAATTAGTCCGAAGAAGTTCCGCTCAGCGATCGTCCCAGTATTCGTGAGCGCCGTCAATGCATCGCTGCATTACTGTTTACTTAATTACTCAAAAAGAAAAAAAGGACATTTTGTGCTTTAAGGCTTCAAAAGAAAAAATCGTGATCTCTATTTTGAGAAAAAACGAAAAAAATTGTTGCCGAAGTTTGAGTTCGATCAGAGAAAGGTATTGTTCAGGGTGGGTACACTTGACAAATAATGCCCTATACTATTTGATTTACTATATTAGGGGTAACAATTTTGTTTATTCGAGTTGCATAGGTTGTCAAAGTATTTCTTGCATTGAATTAGGTAGCTCTAATCTAATTCTGATATCACTGAATTTATCAAAATCCTTACCATACCAGTACCGGAAATTTGTTTGTTTAGAAATTGTAGCGTTGGAGAAAAATGTTAACAACAGAATTATTCCCAAATATTAAGAAGTCATTTACAATATAAATTTTCTCCTGTATCAATAATGTTTAGAAAAATGCAGGAATAATTTTTATTTTTAAATAGAATTGCTCATTTGGAAATTTTAATTAAGAAAATTGATGCTGCAAAAAATTCGTAATATTTATTAAAAGATAAACAAACTGAAAACAATCACTAAAAGACACAGTCAGGCAGTGTAGCCACCAATCAGGTTATCGAAAACTATGTATGCGAGATATCGTAACTGCAGCTGTTCAAGAAAAGGATTACTAGTTACTTGTAATATTTTGAACCTACTTTTCATCACATTATATTATATTTTAGACAGTAAATAATATATAATAATAAATACAGGTATAAAATTCATATTGCTAAAGATTTCAAAGATTGCACAAAGATTTCAATGATTTCCGAAAGATTTCAAAAGTTTCGGATGGATTTGAAAGATTTTACAAAAACTTAAATGATTACCCATAGATTTCAATAATTTTATAAATATGATCAAATATTGCAAAAATATTTCTAATATTTCACAAACATTTTTAAAGATTTCACATAGATTTCAATGATGTTCCAAAGATATCAATAATTTCACAAATATTATCAAATATTGCAAACATATTTCTAATATTTTGCAAAGATTTCCAAAGAGTTCAGAAAGATTTCAATGATTTTCCAAATATGACCAACTATTTTAAATATTTCGCAGAGTTCAATGATTTCTTAAAGATTTCAATAATTTCACAAATCTTATCAAATATTGCAAATATTTCGCAAAAATTTCCGAAGACTTCACAAAGATTTAAATGATTTCAATAATTTTATAAATGTTATCAAATATTTTAAATATGTCGCAAAGAGTTCAATGATTTCTTAATGATTTCTTAATGATTTCACAAAGATTAAAATAATTTCACAAATGTTATCCAATATTTCGCAAAAATTTCCAAAGATTTCAGAAAGATTTGAATATTTCACAAATATTTCAGATAGATTCCAAGGACTGCACAAAGATTTCAATGATTTCCCAAAGATTTGGGACAGACTTAAAAGATTTCACAAAGACTACAAATTATTTCACAAATATTTCAGATAGATTTCAAATATTGCACAAAGATTTCAATTATTTCCCAAAGATTTCAAAGATTTCAACGAATATTTAGCAAAGATTTTGAATAGATTTAAAAGATTTCGGACAGATTTATAAGATTCCACAAAGACTTCGATGATTTTCCAAAAATTTTACAAAGATTTTAACAATTTCACAAATATTACCAAATTTTTCGCAAAGATTTGAATGATTTTCTAAAGGTTTAAAACATTTCACAAGTATTTCGCAAAGATATCGGATAGATTTAAAAGCTTTCACAGACACTTCAATAATTTCACAAATATTACCAAAATTTTTTTATATTTCGCAGAGTTCAATGATTTATTAAAGATTTCAATAATTTCACAAATGTTATCAAATATTTCAAATATTTCGCAAAACTTTAGAAAGATTTCAATTATTTCCGAAATATTTGGAATATTTCATAAATACTTCAGATTGATTTCAAATACTGCACAAAGATTTCTATAATTTCACAAATATCAAATATGGCAAAAATATTTCTAATATTTTGCAAAGATTTCCAAATATTTTAGAAAGATTTCAATGATTTCACAAGATTTCAATGATTTTCAAAAGATTTTAAAAGTTTCGCAAGGATTTCAAAGATTGAACAAACACTTAAATGATTTCCCAAAGATTTCAATAATTTTACAAATATCAAATATTGTATTATAAACTGTTCGGGAATCGTGTTATTCGGAAATTTTCCAACTTGGTAATATTATAAACTGCTCGGGAATTTTATTATTCAGGAATTTTTCATTTTGGTAATATTATAAACTGTTCGGGAATTTCATTATTTGGGAATTTTCCAATTTGGGAATTTTATTATTCAGGAATTTTCCAATTCGGGAATTTTACTATTCAGGAATTTTTCAATTCGGTAATATTATAAACTGCTCGGGAATATTATTATTCAAGAATTTTCCAACTCGGTAATATTTTAAACTGCTCGGGAATTTTACTTTTCGAGAATCTTCTAATTCGGTAATATTATAAACAGTTCGGGAATTTTATTACTCAGGAATATCCTGATTCGGGAATTTTATAATTCGAGAATTTCACTATTCTGAAATTTTCCAGGTTGGGAATTTTATTATTCACGAATTTTTCAATTCGGTAATATTATAAACTGTTCGGGAATTGTATTATTCGGAAATTTTCCAACTCGGTAATATTATAAACTGCTCAGGAATTTTATTATTCGGGAATTTTTTAGTTCGGTAATGTTATAAGCTGTTCGGGAATTTTATTATTCAGGAATTTTCCAATTTGAGAATTTTGTTATTCAGGAATTTTCCAATTCGGGAATTTTATTATTTAGGAATTTTCCAATTCGGGAATTTTATTATTCCGGATTTTGTCGACTCGGTATTATCATGAACTGCTCAGGAATTTTCCAACTCGGGAATTTTATTATTCAGGAATTTTCCAATTCGGGAATTTTATTATTCAGGAATTTTCCAAATCGGGAATTTCATTATGACGGAATTTCCCAATTTGGGAATTTCACAGTATCGGGAATTTTATTATTCAGGAGTTTTCCAATTCGGAAATTTTATTATTTTGGAATTTTCCAATTCGGGAATTTTATTATTCCAGAATTTTACAGTGTCGGGAATTGTATTATTCGGGAATTTCTTGACTCGTTATTACTATAAACTGGTAGGGAATTTGACTATTCGGGAATATTTCTATTTGGTTATATTATAAACTGTTCGAGAATTTTATTATTCAAGAATTTCCTGATTCGGAAATTTTCCAAGTCGGGAATTTTATTATTCAGGAATTTTTCAATTCCGTAATATTATAAACTGTTCGGGAATCGTATTATTCGGGAATTTTCCAACTCGGTAATATTATAAACTACTCGGGAATTTTATTATTCAGGAATTTTTCAATTTGGTAATATTATAAATTGTTCGGGAATTTTATTATTCAGGAATTTTCCAATTCGGGAATTTCAATATCCAGGAATTTTCCAATTCGGGAATTTTACTATTCAGGAATCTTTCAATTCGGTAATATTATAAACTGTTCGGGAATTTTCTTATTCAGGAATTTCCTGATTCGGGAATTTTATTATTCGGGAATTTTTCAATTCGGTAATATTATAAACTGTTCTTTTTTACAAACCTGGAGGTCAAAAAAGTCTTCTCAATTTCTTTTTTCGGATTTCAATCTATCATTTTCTGAGAGATAATTCATATTTAATTTACCACTGTTTTCGGAAATTTTTTTAACACATTTGCAAATAGGAGAATTATTTAAGGTATATGACAACTTTTTAGTGACAAAAATTCATTGGAAAAAAATGCCGAAGATCACAAACCCCAGGAATCAAAATTGGCAATACCGCGAATTTAAAAAATTTTGATTTTGACATTTTATGAATTTATCTTCATAACTTGTAGTTTAAACATTTTTTTGAGCATGTTTGGGTTTTTTAAACATAGAAATACACTAGAAAAATATTTACAAGACCCAGGAATCGAAATTGGAATTACAGCAAATTTCCTTATCACGGAATTTTGTATCTAACAGAAATTATTTCTTTATTTATAACTGTAACATTTTTCCAGATTGTGTGGAATTTTTAAGCCTAGCAATACAGTAGACATTTTTTTTCAAGAAACGCCGCTTCAGCATTTAAAAAATTTTTTGTTTTCCATTTTCATTTTTGGGTCTCGTCAATTTTGTTCTATTGTATTTCTAGGTTTAAAAACTCCATACAAGCTCAAAAAATGTTAAACTTATGAATAAAAAAAAATTAATTCTGTTAGATACAAAATTCCGAACTCCACACATCTTCAGCAAAATGTTTTAACTACAAGTTATAAAGATAAGTTCATAAAATACCAAAATCAAAAACTTTAAAAATTCGCTGTATTGCCAATTTCGATTCCTGGGTCTTGTGGATTTGTTTCTAGGGTATTTCTATCTTGAAAAAACCCACACATGCTCACAAAAATGTTTGAACTACAAGTTATGAAGATAAATTCATAAAATGCCAAAATTTAAATTTAAAAAATTCGTTGTATTGCCAATTTTGATTCCTGGGTCTTGGGGATTTTTTTCTAATAAATTTTTGTCACTGAAAAGTTGTCATATACCTCAAATCATTCTCATCCTATTTGCAAACGTGTTAAAAAAAATCCGAAAACAATGGTAAATTAAATAGGACTTATCTCTCAGAAAATGATAGATTAAAATCCGAAAAAAATTGAGAAGACTTTTTTGACTTCCAGGTATGTAAAAAAATTTAAACTCAATAAAATTTAAAAACTCTGCGAACAAGACATTTTTTAAACCTTTTTTTTGAGCGCGGGTAACCAAGCCGCATGTCGATCGATTCCAAATTAATTATACTTTTCTAGAACCCCGATACGCTACTTTTCAGCATTGTACCGATTTCGAATTCCAAAAGTATTTATTTTCGACCCACCCTAATATATATATAATTAAAAACTAAAGGTTAACAACCACAGCAGGGTCCCACTGGGGGCAACTGTCATCTAAAAAATGGCATCGGCTCCCAGTAGGACCGCGGTAAATCCCATTCATGGCCACGTCTCACAACCTCTGAAGTCTTTCTGTAGTCCGTATGTAGTATCTCTGTAGTTTATCTGTAGTCTATATATAGCCTGCCGTTTTTCTTTAATCTGTCTTAAGTCTTTCTGTAGTCTGACTGTAGTCTGTCTGCCGTCTGTCTGTAATATGTCTGTAACCTGTCTGTAGCATGTCGTCTGTCTGTCCACTTCATGCAGTATAGCCTATAGTCTGTAGTATGTCTTCTGTCTGTCATCTGTCATTTATCTGTAGTCTGTCTTCAGTCTCTTGACTGTCTGTAATCTTTCTGTATTCTGTCTGTAATATGTCTGTAGTATGTCTGTAGTCTGACTGTGGTATGTCTTACGTCTTTAGTATATTGTTTATCTGTAGTCTGCCTGTAGTATGTACGTAGTCTGTAGTCCGTCTGTAGTCTGTCTGTCTACTTCCTGTAGTCTGTTTGCCGTCTATCTGCAATATATCTGTCGTATGTCTGTAGTCTGACAACGGTATGTCTCACGTCTTTAGTATATTGATTATCTGTCTTCTGTCTGTAGTATGTACGTAGTCTGTAGTCTGTCTGTAGTCTGTCTGTAGTCTGTCTGCCGTCTATCTGTAATGTGTCTATAATCTGTCTGTAGTATGTCGTCTGTCTTACCACTTCCTGTAGTCTGTCTTCTGTTTGTCTGTAATCTGTCTGTAGCATGTCGTCTGTCTGTCCATAGTATCCATGCAGTCTGAGTATAGCCTGTCGTCTGTAGTATGTCTTCTGTCTGTCTTCTGTCATTTATCTGTAGCCTGTCATTAGTCTCTTTTACTGTCTGTAATCCTTCTGCAGTCAGTCTGTAATCTCTCTGTAGTCTAAATGTGGTATGTCTTACGTCTGTGGTATGTTGTTTATCTGTAGTCTGTCTGTCGTATGTACGTAGTCTGTAGTCTGTCTGTAGTCTGTCTGCCGTCTGTCTATAGTCTGTCTATAGCCTCTCTGTAGTTTATCTGTAGTCTATCTATAACCTGTTTTCTTTCTTTAATCTGTCCGAGGTCTTTCTGTAGTCTGTCTGTAGTCCGTATGTAGTCTGTCTGTAGTCTATCTTCAGTCTGCCTGTAGTCTATCTGTAGTCTGTCTATAGTCCGTCATCTTTCTGTAATATGTCTGTAGTCTGCTTGTAGTTTGTCTGTAGTATGTATGCAGTATATCTGTATTATGCATGTAGTGTGTCGTCTGTCTGTCGTCTGCCTGCAGTTAGTATTCAGCCTGTCTGCAGTATGGCTGTAGCCTGCCTGTAATCTGTCTGTAGTCTGTCTGTATGATCTTTGTGGTATGAGTATAGTCTGTAGCCTGTAGTATGTCTTCTCTCTGTAGTCTGCCGTTTACCCGTAGTCTGTCAGTAGTTTTTCTTTAGTCTGCTGATTGTCTGTAATCTGTCTGCAGTCTGTCTGTAATCTGCCTTTTGTATGTCTGTAGTCTATCGTTTGTCTTTAGTCTTTCATAGTAAGGAATAAATGAAAAATCTTGAGAAGAAATATTCATGAGAACGGTGTTAAACATATTAAAATTGTGTATTCAACCAATTTTTTTTTTCTGACTTTTGTATATCACTGTGAATTGGGGTGGTCCGAAAATGCATTGGAACATTTTTTTTTTAATTTTGATCGGGACACCCCCCAAATTTATTCGAATTAACTCAAAAATAAATCTTTTTTTTTTATTTTGAAGAAAAAAATATATTCAGGGGTGCCGCAAGCCCCATGAAGTTTGACATGTATTTCCCATAAGAAAAAAAGAAGTTTTTATAAATCTTATTCAGAATCTTCAATATTATCTCAATCAAGTTGAAACTCATTATTTCTCTTCAAAATCAGCCACAAAATACGAGTGAAGTATCACTTTTCAAATATCACCCCCATATGTCTGTTTAATAGGGTCCCAAAAAAAAACCCATAAGTGAAAAAATGGGCTTTGCGAGTTTTTGGCGTTAATTATGATTTTTTGCAGTTTCTTCCATGCGAATTATTTCTAATACATAAAATATTACTTTATACTGAAAATTATATATTTTCATAAATTGTTTAAACAATTTATGATTGTTTTTAGGTAATTTTCTCATAGAATGGGGTTAGAAAGACGTGGTTTTTTTCACAAATTTTCCATTTCTTGTCCAATTCTCAATTATAGGGAAGTGAAAAATTTCAAACAACCGCATCTTTCTAGCATTATTTGAATATAATATTATTAATAATTATAATAAATTGTTGAAACAATTATTTTGTTAACTTGAATTCATTATCACTAGATTCCAAATGAAAATTAGACAAAAAGCCAGAAATTAAAATAAATAGCATTTTTCTAGCATTATTCAAATATAATATTATTAATAATTATGATAAATGGTTTAAACATTTATTTTGTTAACTGGAATTCATTATTACATCACTCCAAATGAAAATTAAACAAAAATCCAGAAATAAAACAAAGCGTATCTTTCTAGCATTATTCAAATATAATATTATCAATATTCATAATAAATTGTTTAAACAATCACTATTATTAATATTGATAAACTATCACTTCCATCCATTTGAAAATTGGACAACAAATGGAAAATTTGTGAAAAAACCGTGTCTTTCTAACTCCATTCTATGAGAAAATTTGCTAAAAACAATAATAAATTGTTTGAACAATTCATAAAAATATCTAATTTCAGTATAAAGTAATATTTTATGTATTAGAAACGATTCGCACTGAAGAAACTGCAAAAAAATCATAATTAGCGCTAAAAACTCGCAAACCCATTTTTTCACTTATGGGGTTTCTTTGGGACCCTATGAAACAGACTTATGTGGGTGATATTTTAAAAGTGATATTTACTTCGTATTCTATGGCTAATTGTGAAGAGAAATGTTGAGTTTCAACTCGATTGAGATAATATTGAGGATTCTGAATAAACAACTTCTTTTTGGTAGAAAATTAATCGCATTGGTGGAAAATTTAACTACACTAGAGTTTCGACTAAAGCAGGCTCAATTCACGCCTTTCGAGAATTACTCGCCTTCGAAGTCGAGAAAGGGTGTTCAATCAAGCGTGAGCCACAAGAAGCATAATATTAGCAGATGGTTTAGCAAATCTTTCTTGTTTGAAAATTCAAATACTATTCAAGATTCGCGTTTTTGATTTGAAAATCAACCTATTTTGGTAGGAATTCAATTATTTTGGATAAACGAGTAACTACTTGTTTGACAATTAATCCTTTTTGGTTGGGGATTTAACAAAAACTTTAGTTAAGTAATTCTTTAAAAATCAATTTTCGATAAAAATTCAAGAAAATTCAAAGGATTTCTGCAAAGCATTCAATTTCATTCTTTATCATTTGTCTTGGTTATCTAAAGAGCCTAAGATATTAAATTTTATAGCTAGAGGCTTAATTTTCAAATCCTGGCTTTGCATTAATGCATTTTCAGGCAATGCAGTTAACGACATTTTTGTACCAATCTGCAATTCGTATCGTGAGTGTTTCAAATTCTGAAGGAATGCATTAAATTACTTGATAATTCTTCATTTTGGTATAACATTAATCTTCTTAGAGAAAAATTAATCTTTTTGATTAAAAATGTACCTATTTCGTTAAAAATTAATTTTATTTGGAAAATGTAATTAATTTCTTGAAAATTGTACTAACTTACAAACATTTTTTGTTTTATATTCACCTCTTTTGTTAACAATTAATCTATTTTGTTCAAAATAAACAACTGTAAATTGAAATATATCTTGTTTGATGGTTCATCATTTCAGTTAACTATTCTTGGGTAGGAAAATCAAATTTTCTGTGGAAATCTCGTCATTGCATCTTAAAACAAACAATTTGATACAAAATTAAAGTATTTCTTTGAAAATGAACTTTCTTGTTGAAAATTCATATTAATGTTGAAAACTCAATCAAACTAACTAAATGGTCTGAAATTTATATGATTAGTAAATAATTCGTCTTTTGAGTGAAAGGTAAAGTTCTTGATCATCATCTGTGGATGATGTAACTGTAACTGTCTGGTTGGAAATTAATCTTTTTTGTTAGAGGAATCAACTGTTTTATTCAGAATTTGTCTTCTTTGGTTCAATTCAAATGTTTTCGATAAAATGTAATAACATCCTACACGTGAGGTAGCGGGAGGGGGAAAGGTCACAACTTCCGAACTCAAAGAAGGGGTTTCGTTGTTCAAAAGTCAAAAAAATACTTTACTTGAAAAGTTCTTCAAAAGACAGTTTCCAGAAGTACAGTTTTTCAGTATTGAAATTTGTGACATCTAATACACGTTGTGGTACAGAAACCCTAAATAAAACTAGGTTTCCTTCTTGAAAAATTAGGTGCGGAGATATCTGGAGTACGCAGTAGGCGTGGGCCGAATATTGGTAGAATTAGTTAAAAATTTTATAACTCGGTTTAAACTTCCACAATTTTATTAAAAGTCATCCTTCTTGGGTTGAAAATTCAACCATTTGGTTCAAAATTAATTTTTTATTAAAAATTCATATTCTCGGATTGAAAATTCAAATGTATAGTAGAAAATTCGTTAAATGTAACTATTTGGTTACATTTTTTTTCTTTTTGTATTGAAAAAATCTTTCTTCGTTGAAAATTCGGCTTGTTGATTTGTAATTTCATCTTCTTTTGTTAGAATTGGTAAAAAAAACTTATTATTCATTGGACACTTCTACAATTTGGTTTAAATTGAATAATTCTTTTAACTGAAGATTGAATTATTATATTTTTTATGGTAAATTTATCTTTTTTTGTTTGAGGATTCAACTATTTTATTGAAAATTTATCTTTTTTGGTTGCAAATTTAACAACTTGGTTGAAAGTTGACCTACTTTGTTGAGAAACCATTTTTTTTTAAGTTTATCGTTTTAGTTGGAAATTGAAAATTTAACTACTTGGTTGAAAAATTTTTTTTTCTTGAAAATTAATGTTTGTCTTTGAAAATTCAAATGTTTTGTAGAAAATTTGATTGAAAATTCGTCTTTTTGGTACGAGAAATTTTGGTATGGTGAAAATTTGGGCTTTTTTTTAAATGCAACTGTTTCGTTTAGAATTAACTTTTTTTTGACAATTCATATTTTCGGATAGAAAATTTAACAATTTTTAACTTTTTTTTTAAATTCGTCTTTTTGGTTAAATTTAACAGTTTTCGATTTAAAATTAAAATCTTTTTTGGTTGAAATATCAATTATTTTATTTTTGGTTGAGAATTCATCTCTTGGTTGAAATTTTACTGGTCTATTTTTGGTTTAAAATTGATCGTTTTTGGTTGAAAATTCATGTATTTTGTTGAAAATTCGTTCCTTTTGTTAGAAAATGAATCTTCTTTGTTGAAAATTCATCTTTTAACTTGAAAATTCAACAATTAGTTAGCCGTTTTTCTCTCTGTTGATGGAAAAATCTTCATTAGTTTGAAATTCAACTTATGTTGAAAAGTCGTCTTTATTGTTGAATTCAACTGTTTTTGAATAAAAATAAAAATCTTTTTTGCTTGAAATATGAATTACTTCATTTTTCGTTCAGAATTAATATTTTTTTGGATAAAAATTAAATTACTTGTTTCAAAGTTAAACTATTTTGTTAAAAATTAGTTTTTTTGGTTGAAGATTAATAATTTTAATTTAAAATTCATCTCCTTGAATGCTAAATGAGATATTTTGTTGAAAATTCGTTTTTTCTTTGGTTGAAAATTAAATTTCTTTACTGGAAATTTTACTATTTTAGTTGAAAATTTAAACTATTTTGTTAAAATTGTTGTTGGTCAACATTTTTTAACTTTTGGCTTAAAATTTAACTATTCCAGTTAGAGATTCATCATTTTAGTCAAGATTAGTTTTCTACCAAAAAAGACGAATATTCAACAAAATATTTCAATTTTCACCTAAAACAGATAAATTTTCAACTTGAAATAGAATAATTAAATTTTTAGTAACAAAAATTAATTTTCAGCCAAATAAACTAAATTTTTAACGAAATGTTAAATTTTTAGTCAAATAGAGGAACTTCTAACTAAGATGATTTAATTTAAAAAAAAAAGTATCAATGTTTTCAACAAAAAATGGAATAGTTCAATTTTTAGTTTGAAAAATTAATTTTCAATTAAAAAAAAAACTAATTTTCAACATGAATTTTTAACCAAATATTGTAATTTAAGGATTTTTCAATCTGGTAGGTAAATTTGCAATAAAAGAAATGAATTTTCAACCAAAAAGATGAATAAGTCACTAAGCAGACTAATACAAAGAGACGAATTTTCAACCAAATACAGGAATTTTTAACCAAACATGGAATAGTTTCGTTTTTCGATAAAAAAATTAATTTTCAACCAAAAAAAAACATAATTTTCAACAAAATAGTTTATGGTAGGAAAAAAAAGATTTTTTCACAAAGTAGTTTCACTTCCATCTGAGTAGTTGAATCGTCATCTAGAAAAATGAATTTTAAACCCAAAATTCAAATTTTTCATCAACGAAGACAATTTTTGAATAAAATACATTAATTTTCACCGAAAAACAAAAAGAAATTAACCAAAAGTAGAATATTCAAATTTCCAGTTAAAAATATAAATTTTTAACAAAACAGTTAAATTTTCAAGCAAAGAAATTAATTTTTAACTGTAAACGATCAATTTTCATCAAAAATAAAAAATTTATAAAATTTAAGTAAAAAATAATGTAATAATAATGCATCTTTAACTAAAAAATCAATTTTCAATCCGAAAGTAAAATTTTTCATAAAAAAATACAGTTTTTCAATAAAATATATGAATTTTCACCCAAAAACAAATACTTTTTTAGTAAAAAAAAAAATTCATTTTCAATCAAATACAATAAATTTTTAACGAAATGTTAAATTTTTAGCCCAATAGACGAACTTTTAACTAAGAAGATTATATTTTTATAAAAAAGATTAGTATTTTGACAAGTAATGGAATAGTTCAATTTTTAGTTTAAAAAATTAATTTTCAATTTAAAAAAAAACTAATTTTTGACCAAAGTAATGATTTTTTTCAAAAAGATCAATTTTGCAACCAAGGGAATTAATTTTCTACCAAAAAGATTAATTTTTAACAAAATACATGAATGTTTGACCAAATATTTTAATTTAAATAATTTTCAATCTGATAGGTCAATTCGCAATCAAAGACATGAATTTTCAACCAAAAAAATGAATAAGTCACCAAGAAGACTAATACAAAAAGACAAATTTTCAACAAAAGACAGGAATTTTTAACCAAACATGGAATAGTTCAGTTTTTAGATAAAAAAAATTAATTTTCAACTGTTTATTAACAATTATTTTCTTCAGCTGAAAATGTAACTATTCCATTTTTTATTTGAATTAATCTTTTTTAGTCAAGCATTCAACTATTTGGTTTAAAATTCATGTATTTTGTTAAAAATTGGTTACTTTTTTTTAAATAAAATTAATCTCCTTGCTTAAAAATTTATCTTTTTGGATAAAAATTTGATTGTAAATTAATATTTTTGAGTTGAAAATTCAATTATTTGGTTAAAAATCCACTATTCATGTGACAAAGTCATTTTTTGTTGTTGTTGAAAATTCAACTTTTTAAGTAGAAAGTTTAACGAAAATCAGAGGAATTCAAAAGAAACGAATGAATTTTAAAGAAATTAAGAAAATTTAGTTGAATTCAGTGTAATATAAGAGAATTTAATGGAATTCTACGGAATTTCACTATAATCAATGGAATTCACTGAAATTCAATGAAGTTAAATAGAATTTGATGAATTCAATGCAATTAAATTAATTAGACTTAGAGTAATTCAATGGAATTCATTAAGATTCAAGTATATTTAATAAATTCAATCAATGCAATAGAATTCAATAAATTTCAACTGAATTAAATGGAATCTTACGATTGGAATTTAGTCAAATTCAATAAAGTTCTATAAAGTTCTATAAAGTTCAATAATCAATTAAATTTTTATAGTAATTCAGTAGAATTCATAAAGATTCAATAGTATTCAATGAAATTCAGTCAATGTAAAGGTATTGAATAAAGTTCAATTGAATCAATTAATTTTCAATTGTAAGTCAGCAGAAATGAGGGATTCAAAGGAATACAAAGGAATTACTGAAAACTTTTCAGAATCCAACGAATTTTTATGAAACTCAGTGTTGTCTAAGATAATTTAATGGAATTCTACGGAATTTCACTGAAATGAAAAAATTTCGTGAATCCAGTGGAATTAAATCAAGTTTGTTGGAATTCAGTGGATTTCAATAGAATTCAATAAATATGAATAAAATGCCACGGAATTCGATGGAATTACGTGAAATTTCATAGAATTCTATTCAATTCAAAAGAAACAAAATTCAATAGAATTAAATGGAATCCAACGAAATATAACGGAGTGCAATCAAATTAAATAAAGTTCAATAAAGTTCAAAGATCAATTAAATTTAGTAAAGTTCAATGGAATTTATTAAGAATCAATCACATTTACTAAAATTCAATCAATGCAATAAAATTCAATACATTTTTACTGAATTAATTAATTTTTAATTGGAATACAAGTGAAATTGAAGAAATTCAAAGAAACTCAAGAAAATTAACTACAATTCAAAGAAATTTAGCAGAATTCAGAATAATCTAAGGGAACTTTTTTAATTACATTTCAATCAGAAAAGAGATCTTCTCCTTTCACTCCGCTGGGATTCGAACACCAGGTCAACTGATTTCCGGTCAGGTGCTTTAACCACTGAGCTACTAGAGGCGCCGTAAGACCGGTAATGATAAACAAATCTCTCTCTCATAATTTACAAGAGGACACGCATCAGTATTTTATAACGCTAGTCCTCATCTCAATGAAGTATCTAAATGAAGTATGTACTTCATTTTATATTATTTATTCTTAGCTGCTGAGATCACTTTGTGAAGAGGAAGTAAAGACAAATGTTTTGTATCATATATCATAATAATAGCTAATTTAGAAGAAAATATGAGGGAGGCGGTTTTCTGCAGTTTTCCTCTCCCCTGGCCAATCGCACAGACAAATGCGAGTACTGCTAATTAAGTCGGATTTAGCCACGGGTCATCACTAACTGTGATTAAGAAAGATTAATTTTCAGCCAAAAAAGATGAAGTTTTAACGAAAAAGTATATTTTTAAACAAATATTTGAATTTTTTAACCAAAAACTAATTTTCGACAAAAGAGTTGAATTCACAACCAAAAAATATGAAGTTTCAACAAGAAAGATTATTTTCTAAACAAATAGTTGAATTCTCCCAGAATTTACAAAAAAAACAGTTGAGTTTTCCACCCAAAAAGATAAAATTTTGAATAAAAAGTATATTTTTAAAGAAATAGTTGAATTTTTAAGCCAAAAACGAATTCCGTTGAATTTTCAGCAAAAATAAATTAATTTTTACCCAAAAAGATGAATTTTCAACAAAACAGTTACATTTTTATTCAAAAAAGTTAAGGTGTCGACAAAAATAGTAATTTCTAAACGAATAGTTAAATTTTTAAGCAAGAAAGGTTTTTCAATCAAAAAAGAAAACAAATTTCGATCAAATTGTTTAATTTGCCAACCAGAGACGAATTTTTCTCAACAAATTTGAATTTTCAACCTAAAAAGATGAATTTTCAACCAAAAAAGATAAAGTTTTAACGAAAAAGTATATTTTTAAACAAGCGGTTGAATGTTTTTGACCAAGATCGAATTTTCCACAAAAAACTTGAATTTTAAACCGAAAAAGACGAATTATGAAAAAAACAGTTGAATTTTCAACCAAAAAAAGTGAAGTTTCAACTAAAAAGTATATTTCTAAACAAATAGTTGAATTCTCAAGCGAAAAACGAATTTTCCACAATGCCGTTGAATTTCCAATAAAAATAAATTAATTTCTAACCGAAAAGACGAATTTTTAACAAGACAGTTAAATTTTTATTTAAACAAGTTAAGGTTTTAACAAAAATAGTAATTTCTAAACAAATAGTTGAATTTTTAAGCAAGAAAGGTTTTTCAATCAAAAAAGAAAACAAATTTCGATCAAATTGTTTAATTTTCCAGCCAGGGACGAATTTTCCATAAAAAAATTGAATTTTCAACACAAAAAGATGAATTTTCAACGAAAAAAGATGAAGTTTTAACGAAAAGTATAGTTTTAAATGAATAGTTGACATTTTTGGGTCAAAAACGAATTTTCCACAAAACAGTTCAATTTATTCAATAGTTGAATTTTCAATTCAATAGTTGAATTTTCAATTCAATAGTTGAATTTTCAATTCAATAGTTGAATTTGCGATTTAATAGTTGAATTTTCAATTTAACAGCTGAATTTTCAATTTAGTAGTTTGATTGTTAATTTAATAGTCGAATTTGCAATTCAATAGTTGAATATTCAATTTAACATTAAATTTCCAATTTGATAGTTGAATTTACAATTTAATAGTTGAATTTTCAGTTCAATAGTTTAATTTTCAACTAGTAAAGATAAGTTTCTAACCAAAACTGAAATAGTTATTTTTTTACCATGGCGATGAATTTTCAACTAAAATAATGAATCTTGAATTTTAAAAATTAATTTTTAACAAGTTTTTACAATATTTAGTCCAAGAAGATGAATTAAAAGAAAAAGTAAATTTTCAAACAAATAGTTGACTCCTGAAACAAAACAAATTAATTTTCAATCAAACGGTTGCATTTTTAACAGAAAGAAAATAAATTCCTACCAAAAAAGACCCATTTTAAACAAAATACATGAATTTTAAATTTAATCGTTGATTTTTCAATGTAATAGTTGAATTTTCACTGTAATAGTTGAATTTTCAATTTAATAGTTGAGTTTTCAACTTAATAGTTGAATGTTTAATTCATTAGTTGAATTTTCAATTCATTAGTTGAGTTTTCAATTCAGTAATTCAGTTCTCAATTTAATAGTTGAATTTTCAATTTAATAGTTGAGTTTTCAATTTAATAGTTGAATGTTTAATTTATTAGTTGAATTTTCGATTCATTAGTTGAGTTTTCAATTCAATAGTTCAATTCTCAATTCAATAGTTGAATTTTCAATTTAATAGTTGAATTTTCAATAATTGAATTTAAAATTCAATAGTTAAATTTTCAATTTAACATTAAATTTCCAATTTAATAGTTGAATTTACAATTTAATAGTAGTATTTTCAATTCGATAGTTGAATTTTCAATTTTTTAGTTGAATTTTCAATTTAATAGTTGAATTTTCATTTTAATAGTTGAATTTTCTAATTGAATAGTTGAATTTTCAATTGAATAGTTGAATTTTCAATTTAATAGTTGAATTTTCAATTTCTTAGTCGAATTTTCAATTTAATAGTTGAATTTTAAATTCAATAGTTGGATTTCCCAATTTAATAGTTGAATTTTAAATTCAATAGTTGAATTTTCAATTTAATAGTTGAATTTTCAATTGAGTAGTTGATTTTTCCATTTTATATTTGAATTTTCAATCTAATAGTTTAATTTTCAATTTATTAGTTGCATTTTTAATTCAATAGTTGAATTTTCAATTCAATAGTTGACTTTACAATTTAATAGTTGAATTTTCAATTTAACAGCTGAATTTTCAATTTAGTAGTTTGATTTTTAATTTAATAGTCGAATTTGCAATTCAATAGTCGAATTTTCAATTTAACATTAAATAATTTCAACCATGAATATTAATTTTCTGCAAAAAAAAAAAAATTTTCTATTACAAAAGATATTTTTAAAATAAAAAATGATAAATACACAACAACAAAATTAATTTTATAAGCTAAAGGATGAATTTTCAACGCGAAATATTGATTTTATACCAAACATTTAATTTTTAACTGATAAAGGATTTATTATTGAACCAAAAATAGAGTACTTAAATTTTCAACTAAAGATGTAAATTAGAAAAAAAGAATTTTCAACAGAACAATTCAACTTTCAACCAAGAAGTGGAATATTTAACATTAAAAGATTTTCTTGAACAAAATAGTTAAATCTTCAACCAAAAATATGAATTTTTAAAGAAGAAGTTAATTTTTAACCAAATAATTTGATGTTCTATAAAATTCTGGAATTTCCAAGCCAAAAGGACGAATCGTCGACAGAATAGTTTAACTATTTTCAACTCAAAAATATTAAGTTTCAACTGAAATGATTCATCTTCAACTGTAAAAAATTAATTATCAACTATAAATGGTATAGTTACATTTTTAGTTAAGAAAATTAGTTCTCAATAAAAAAAAAAATTTTCAACAGAATAGTTGCATTTCCAATCAAAAAGAAGAATTTCCTATCAAAGAAAATACATTTGTGACCAAATAGTTGAATTTTCATTCAAAAAAGATGTTTTTGTAATTTTTCGATTTGCAATTTTTTTTAAAGTTTTGAACCAAAACTGGTATAACCAAATTTTCATGTTAAAAAAATCATTTTCAAGAAAGTTACATTTAACTGAAAAGACGATTTTTTAACCAAAAAAATACTTTTTCGTTTAAAAAGAATAATTTACAACCAACAAAATAAATTTTCTGGAGAAAGAGATGAATTTTCACCGTATTAGATGAATTTTCTATCAACTAGTTAACTTTTTAACTTGTGAAGGGTACATTTTCAAGAAAAAATAGAATGGCCAAACCTTTAGATGAAAAATTTAATTTTTACCAGAAAAAAAAAAAAAATACATTTTAAACTGAAATGATGAATCTTCAACATAAAAAATGCATTGAAAAAAAGGTTAATTTCAAACCAAGTATACATAAATTTCCAATCTAAAAAATAGTTAAATTTTCTACCAAAGGAATGAATCTTCAACTTGAATAAATAATGATTTTTTAAACAAGAAGATTCAATTTCCAAAAATTAAATAGTTTAATTTTTAACAAATGAGATGGATCATAAAAAAATGTTCAGCAAAGTAGTTCAACTTTTAATTGAGTAGTGGAATTTTTAACCCAAAAAGTTGAACTTTAACCAAATAAATGACTTTGCAACAAAAAAAAAGGAATTTTCAACAAATATGTTAATTTTTAACAGAATAGATGAATTTTAAATCTAAAAAGACGAATTTTCTACCGAAAAGTTCAATATATAATGCAAAGATATAAATTTTCAACTAAAATGATGAAAAGTAGAATTATATACAAAACAGTTGACAGTAATATATTGGAATTCTTAACCAAATATATTATTTGTCAACAAAAAAGTTAATTTTTTTAACAAAATTGTTGAATTTTCAATACAAAAAGGTGAAATTTTTTACAAAACATTTTAAGTTTTAACCCAAACATATGAATTTTCGACTTAAATGATGAATCTTCAACCATAACGGAAAAATATTTTAATTTTTCAAAAAAAAAAAAAAAGAATTTTGAACAAAAAAGTTGATTTGAAACCAAATAGTTGAATTTTCAACCAAATAGATGAATTTCCTGACCAAAGGAATGAATTTTGAATTAAAATCTTCAACAACAACAAAAAAAGAAATTTTATTAGAGTAGTTAAATTTTTAATTAACTGGTAAAATTCTATACAAAAAAATGAATTTTTACCAAAAGAGACGAATTTTCTAAAAAATAGTTTAACTTTTTAACCCAAAAATATGAATTTACAAACAAAAAAGTTTATTTGAAACCAAATAGTTGAATTTTCAACCAAATAGATGGATTGCCAGGAAGATTAATTTTCTACCAAAAAAGACGACTTTTCAACAAAATATTAACATTTTCAACCAAAGGGAAGAATTTTGAACTAAAATAAATCAATCTTCGAAAAAAAAAAAAAAAATTATTTCAAACAAAGTAGTTCAATTTTTAACCAAGTGGTAAAATTCGAATCAAAAAAAAAATTGAATTTTTAACAAAAGAGACGAATTTTCTAAAAAATAGTTGAACTTTTTAACCCAAAAATATGAGTTTATAAAAAAAAAACATATGTTTAAAAACAGAATACTTGAAATTTGAATCAAATAGAGGAATTTCTTGTCAAGAAGATTAATCTTCTAACAAAAAAGACATTTTTTTAACGAAATAGTTTGACTTTCAACCAAAAAGATGAATTTTCAAGGAGTTTCATTTTTAACCAGAAAAAGATTATTTTTTACCAAACGAGATGCATTTTCTATAAAATCGTTTGAAAATATGAATTTTCAACAACGAAAATTTATTTTAGACCAAACAGTTGAATTTTCAACCAAATAGAACAATTTTCAGATAGGAAGATTAATTTCTAACAAAAAAAAAAAGAATTTTTAACATAGTAATTAAATTTTTAACCGGTGGTAAAATTTTTAACCAAAATGGATAAATTTTCAAAAAGTTTCCCAAAAAATAAGAATTTTTAACAAAAATGTTTATTTGAAACCAAATAGTTGAATTTTCAACCAAATAGATGAATTTTCTGTCAAGAAGATTAAGCTTCTACCAAAAAAGACGATTTTTCAACGAAATAATTACATTTTCAACCTAAGGGATGAATTTTTCAATTAACATAATTTTTTTTTCAACAACCAAAAAGAACTTTCGAAAAGTAGTTCAATTTTTAACCAAGTGGTAAAATTATCAACTGAAAAAGATAAATTATTAACTTTTAAGACTTTACAAAGGTATCAATAATTTCCCAAATATTACCAAATATTTCAAATCTTTTAAAAATATTTCGCAAAGATTTCTAAAGATTTAAAAAATATTTTACAAAGATTTCACAAAGACTTCAATTATTTCACAAATATTTCCGATAGATTTCAAAGATTGCACAAAGATTTCGCCAAGATTTCGAAGATTTCAGATAGATTTAAAAGCTTTTACAAAGAATTCAATGATTTCCCAAAGATTTTAATAATTTCACAATCATTACCAAATATTTCAAATTTTTTAAAAATATTTCGCATAGATTTCTAAATATTTCAAAAAGATTTTAGAAAGATTTCAATTTTTTTCAAAGATTGCACAAACATTTCAATTATTTCACAAAGATTTCAATAATTTCACAATCATTACCAAATATGTCAACATTTTTTTAAATATTTCGAATTTTTTTTTAATATTTCGAAAAATTTCTAGATTTAAAAAAGATTTTAGAAAGATTTCAAATTTTTTCAAAGATTTCACAAAGACTTCAAATATTTCACAAATATTTCCGATAGATTTTAAAGATTTCACAAAGATTTAGAATATTTGCCAACGATTTCAGATAGATTTAAATGATTTCCCAAAGATTTCAATTATTTCACGAATATTATCAAATATCTCAAAAATCTTTGTAATATTTTCCAAAGATTTCGAAAGATTTCAGAACATTTTAACAAAGATTTCAATGATTTGCCAAAGATTTTCAAGACTTTACAAAGATTTCAATAATTTCCCAAATATTACCAAATATTTCAAGTTTTTTAAAAATATTTCGCAAAGATTTCTATAGAGTTAAAAAATATTTTACAAAGATTTCACAAAGATTTTAATCATTTTTCAAAGACTTCACAAAGACTTCAATTATTTCCCAAAGATTTCAAATATTTAGCAAAGATTTTGTATAGATTAAAAAGATTTCGGATATATTAAAAATATTTCACAATGATTTTAATTATTTCCCAACAATTTCTAGGATTTCACAAATATTTCAATAATTTTACAAATATTACCAAATATTTTTAATATATCGCAAAGGTTTCCAAATATTTCACAAGGATTTTAATGATTTTCCAAAGATTTGACAAATATTTCCATTTTTTCACAAAGATAATTATGATTTCACAAAGATTTCAATGATTTCCCAAAGATTTCATAAAGATTTCAATAATTTCACAAATATCAACAAATATTTTACATATTTCACAGAGTTCAATAATTTCACAATTGTTAATAAACATTTCACATATATCTCGAAAAAAATTCCGAAGATTTCACAAAGATTTCAATGATTTCCCAAAGATTTTAAAGATTTCACAAAGATTTGAATTATTTCCGAAAGATTTTCAAGATTTCACTGATTTTCCAAAGATTTCAGAAAGATTTTCAATATTTCGCAAAGATTTCGGATAGATTCTTTTCCAATTTGGGAATTTTATTATTCGGAGATTTTATTATTTAGGAATTTTCCAATTCAGGACTTTTATTATTTGAGAATTTTCCAATTTGGGAATTGTCGAATTCGGGAATTATATTATTCGGGAATTTTATTATTTAGGAATTTTATTATTCGTGAATTTTATTATTTAGGAATTTTATTATTTGGGAAACTTATTTTTTGGTAATTTTCTAATTCGGGCATTTTATTATTCAGGAACTTTATTATTCGGGAGTTTTATAATTCGGGAATTTGATTATTTGGGAATTTTCCAATTCGGGAATTTTATTAGTCGGAATTTCATTATTATTTATTTCATTCATTCATTTATTATTTCAAATTAGAAAATTCCCGAAAAATATAATTCCCGAATTGGAAAACTCCCGAATAATAAAATTTCCAAATGATAAATTTTCCGCATTGAAAAATTCTCAAATAATGAAATTCCCGAATAATAAAATTCCCAAATTGTAAAATTCTCGAATAATAAAAGTCCCGAATTGGAAAATTCCCTAATAATAACATTCCCAAATAATAAAACTCCTGAATTAAAACAATTAAATCATTTTTTGTGTAAAAATTATTTATTAAAGTTAGAATAATCAAATATTTTGATAAAAACAAGTATATTTAATGTTCAAAGTATCTAAAATTATTGTTTGAATTTAAAATAACAATAATTGAACAAAAATTTGATCCAGAAATATATTTTGTTTAATTATTGTTATTTTTAATCCAAACAATAATTTTAGAAACTTTGAACATTAAAAAATATTTTTTTCACGATAAAAATATTCGATTATTTTATTTTTAATAAATAAATAATATTTATGAAAAAAATCAATTGTTTAAATTTGGGAATTTTATTATTCGGGAATCTTATTATTCGAGAATTTTATAATTCGGAAATTTTATAATTCAGAAGTTTTATTATTTTCGAATTTTTCAATTCGGGAATTTTATTCTTCGAGAATTTTATTACTGGAAATTTCTTAAATTTTTTAATTAAAAATTCGATTTTTGAGAACGTTTGTAATTTTTTTAAATACAACGCACATTTACAAACAAAATTGTTCATCCAGAAATATAATTTTTTTAATTCTTATTTTACATTCGAATAATAATTTAAAAAAAACTGTAAAACATTTTTAAAAATTTCTTTGATAAGAATATTTGATTATTGTACACATTTTTATTAAATAAAAAAAAATTTCCAATTGGGGAATTTTATTATTCGGGAATTTTACTATTCGAAAATTTTATAATGCAGGAATGTTATTATTTGGGAATTTTCTAATTCGGGAATTTAATTATTCGGGAATTTTCCAATTCAGGAACTTTATAATTCGGGAATTTTATTATTAAGGAACTTTATTGGGACACTGTAAAATTCCCGAATTGGAAAATTCCTGAATTATAAAATTCCGGAATTGGAACCTACGGCCATTGCACCCTGCAATCTGCCAGTGTGCCTACTGCGCGTGACTTTGAAGAATTCATGAAAGACCAGTACGAGAACGCTGGTTATTCCGAACACGGCGCAAACCAAAAAATTCAACACTTGCAAAAAGAGTTGTTGAACATTGCCCAAGACTATCGTATCAACTACGATATTTACATTTTTGCTTCTACTCTCATGGAAGGCAAAAACACTGCGCCGAACATTGAAGCCCCGCACGGCTTGTTCATTTGCGAAGACTTCAAGGATATGAACAGCCTTGAAATCTATCACTTCCTTTGCAAGAAAATGCAAGAGGCTATCCAAAGCGGCAAACAAAAAGTCGAGAAGACCGGCCAGAAAGGTCAAGGTCAGAAAGGCCCGAATGGCGAACCTATGGACGCTGACAGTGGCGAAGAAAGCGACAGCTTGAGCGATATGCTTGACGAAATGGGCATGGACGTTCACCTTGGCGAGAAGAACAAAAAGAAATCTGGCAATGGTGCTAAAGACCGTTCCAAAGCTGGCACCGTTCTCGACGCAGACGGCAACCCTATTCAAGTCGCTGACGAGGCACCACAGTACACCGACGAAGAAGTTTTAGAGGCTGCTAACAACGTAAACGAAAACGTCCGTATGGCCCGTGAGAGCGCCATGACGAGCAAGAACGCTGGCAACACCCCAGCCGGTTTGCTGCGCCACTTTGAGCTTATGGACAAGCCACAAGTAGACTGGAGAAAATCTACTCGCCGCCTGCTTGTTTCCATGGTCAAAGATGAAACTACATGGAACCGCATTCACCGCCGCAGCCACGGCAAACAGTGGAAACTGCCCGGTCGTGCAATGAAACCGCGTATCAAGGTTGATATTGCAATCGACGCCTCCGGTTCGATTGGTCAGCCGGAACTGGCCGCTTTCTTCACTGAAATCGACCACTTGACTCGCCAGTTCAAGGAATTCGACATTAACGTATGGTCGTTCGATACGTTGGTTTACAACTTCAAGAACTACAGTTCCGACAAGAAGAACTTTAAAATCACTGACTACAAGGTTAAAGGTGGTGGCGGTACTGACTTTATGGTCAACTGGCAGTTTATGAAAGCTGACAAGAACGTGCCTAAACTCTTTATCATGTTCACGGACGGATACCCTTGCGGCGATTGGGGCGATAAAGACTACTGCGACACCGTGTTTGTTATCAACACTGACGTAGTGGCACCGTGGGGGAAAACGATTCAAATCAAAATGAACGACTACTAACAATAAGAAACTTCCGGCGAACTTAGGGAACCATATTGGTTCCCTTTTTTTTGCTTCAATTTTTTCATTTGCAAATTTTTATTTTATCCTATGTGATTTATTCTCAAACAAGTCCTATCGAACAACCCCAGACAATTGGTTTTTTTCATTACCTTTTTCTTACTTCTTGTGTTACTATAGTGCTATTAGTGAAACAGCTGTTCCTTGCTCATTTTGTTTACAAATGGACAGGGAATGGCTAGGAGCAGGACCTCCACGCGGTCCCCGCTGGTAACACTTCCAGGTTCATTCGTGGGCCTGTAAGTGGCTAATCTGCTCCCCTCAGATGAGGCACCTGGTCTTCTTAGCTCGGACTGATTCCGTATTGAAACTTTTGTCATGTTTCTTTGCGAAATTTGCGAGCAATTTTTCTATAACCGTATCCTCGGGAGTGGCTAGTTTAGGGTAGAGCATCCCCCGCGCAGGGGGAGACCTGCTAGGCTTATTCCTCCGTTACTCCTCCGGGAAGGAAGGGAGACAGCGGCTAATTGGATTGAGGTTTCAAAGGCTAACGAGGGCGGCACCCGGTTGCGGCTGAGCCCATCGTAACGGTTGTTTCTTGGGCGGAACCTGCTAGGATTAACCCAGAGATGGCTTGGCCTAGGTGCATAGACCGTGATCATGTTGATCTTTATCATCAGCTTGATAAGGCTCGTCGGAGTCTGACTCCGGAGTCTGGCTCCGGCGAGAATTTGCTGCTAAGGGGGCTTGGAAGAGCGTGTCCGTAGAGTGGTGCACTTGTTATAGTGCTCCACTAAGGATGTTCGGAAAAGCTAAACCCTGTATGGTAGTAATCCTGTTGGTCTACTCCCTGATGAGATGCCTTGAAGGCTCGTCGGTGGCTGACTCCGGCGAGAATTTGCTGCTAAGGGGGCTTGAAAGAGCGTACCTGTAGAGTGGTGCACTTGTTATAGTGCTACACTAAGGATGTTCGGAAAAGCCAAACCCTGTATGGTAGTTAGCCTGTTGGGCTACTCCCTAATGGGATGCCTGGAAGGATCGTCGATGGCTGACTCCGTCGAGAATTTGCTGCTAAGGGGGCTTGCAAGAGCGTACCTGTAGAGTGGTGAACTTGTTATGGTGCTCCACTGAGGATGTTCGGAAAGCTAAACCCTGTATGGGAGTGAGCCTGTTAGTCTTCTCCTTAATGGGAGGCCTTTAGAATCAACTGCGAACGCCTGCTCTGGATTACTTGGGTGTTTATGAGTGCTGAAGTTGTGGGGTTCATACGGTCGGTTAAACCGGACTCTTGTAGCGAACAGTTTCCATTGTTCGGAAACTAGCTTGCTGGCGCTAAGCCGCTAAATTGATTGCTTTGGGGGGGGGGGGGTTAAAATTCGAAATTGAAATAAATAAATCGCAGTAGTTAGGTTAGTTGTAATGTGGGCGGGGGGCCCCGTGAGTTGCCCCCTGGCGCTCAAGCTATGAAGCCTATTGTGCCACACCCGTGTTTATTCTCAAGGCAGTACTCCGAATCAGGCCAATCTTCGCCGAGTGTTTTTGGATCTCGGTAGGTTTCGTTGTTACCAACGTTCTGAAATTATACGCACTATATATATAAACTACATGCACAGATTCGAAGCACTGTCCTAATGTGTTATGTAAGTGTATGTCTGCTTTGTTCTGTTCATCGAAACTTTCACAAAAGCACAAGATAGGAAAAGAGTGAACAGCCAAAAATCATTCACCCAGAAAGATCTACAAATTTCTTGTTGACCACAAGAATCTTGTTTTTTTTTAAGCATGAGCGTTTAAGATTCCGCCCTGCCGCATGAAATCACTTTATCATATGAAATTTGATTAGGCAATGATTCAACATGAAGAATTCAATTCTCTGTTTATGCTTTGCAAAAGTTGTTTGTTATCACATCCGGACAAGGAGCCTTATCTTAGTCAGCATTTTTGATAGCTCTATATACTTTTATAATATACTTCCCAAGTACTAGATCTTTATCTAGTAGAGGCTGTTCAGCATAAATAAAAATCGCAGGATCTTCAGTGCATGGTTCGACATTTTTAGGTGCAGTCGGAGTATTGTGATCAAATTCAAACTTTTCTTGATTAATCAAATCAGTGTATTTCCTTTTTTCCAATGAGAAACTCTAGATTGTTATTTTCAACCCAATTAATATCTTGGCGGTCTTTAATAATCTTGATAGAAGAGACATGAGTTCATGTTTACATTCATGATCAAACCACGGTTTGTTTACATGATCATCTTCAGATGAGCGAGATTTCATACTTATCATATCACATTTTTTTCGCAATCCTGAATAGTTCTCAATAAGTTATTATACCAAATGTTGGCATTTTTTTCTATAATAATAATAATAATAATGGAGAGGCATGATATTTGTTTTACGTTCAAGGATTTGGACCAGTAGAAATTGGACCTGGATCATCATCTGTTCGGGCATAGTTATAGCATAGTCTAAGTCAAAGTGTAAGGCATAGTGCAAATAAGGCATAGCGAAAATTATACGATAATAGTCCAGTAACACTCTCCACTGCAAAGAGACAAAGGTAAAATTTGCAGGATTGTCGCTGCATGATCTTTTATTATTCATAATGAAATCATATGCAATTTACTCAAGCTATTTCTTTCTCCATCTACGTTAGTAAGTAATAAAGAATTTCCACAGCCAGACAAATTTTTCGGGGAATGGGCTATATGCAATAAGGAAAAAATTCAAAGGGGAATTTGCAGCGGCACGAAGGAAGGTGTGAACGTGTTTCCAAAATTTCGCATATTGGTGTGTTAGCATACTCGCAGGAGTAAAAACAATTGAATGTGTTCACACCAGAGGGATTGTATGGAACATTATAACTTAACCAGTTCATACTGAACCAATCAGCGATGGATTATGAACGTCAAGATTTGAGTAAAAACAAGTACCATACATCCCCATCGGAAGGGTGTTGCTGCAGATTTTCATCCTTGGTATGAATAATTGCATCACTAACAACAGGATTATTATCGTTTAAACATTTGCACTCATCAGCGCTGATTGTACAAATAATGATTGATCCGATATGCTAGTCACTATGAGGTATGAAACAAGAATGTGGAGATTTTTTATTTAAATGCTAGGGTGTGGAATCACTTTCAAATAAGTAAAAGAAGCGTGCATAGCACGGATATTATATATATGCATTTACTTCAAGGGTTGTTTTTTATCATCCCTTGAATATTTAATCCGGAATATCGACATTTCTTAATGACTAAAATTACAAAAAGTTTTCTAATTAATCTATGAGGATAGGTATCATATTAAAGTAAATAGGGAAGGTGTAGAACGACAAGGATGTCTTAGGATTTTTCTAGAGGGTTGTTTAATCATCCCTTACTTAGAGAAGCAGAGAAATTCACTTTTCGTAAGGAATAAATCACCAAAGATCAGGCCTAGAATATCACTTTAAAACATACATACAGGAAGTGTCCTTTAGGAGGACTTGCATCATAATTTATAATCAAGGTAGTTTAGTCGTCCCTTAATTATTATTGAAACTAAGAAATTAATATTTTATACCCTTGCATTTAAATAAAAAATCTCCAATGACTTTAGTTACTAAGAAATGATCATTTCCATACTTGGATGTTAAAAGTATGAAAACACCCCCATAACATGCTGTGTACCCAAAAACCGTTAATCTTTCTAGATCTTAGATATGAACCTTTTGTTCGAAAATAAAAAAAAAATAGATTTAGAATTTTTCACAAGAAGCCACTTACTGTAGATTTAGTGAGGGGTCCTTTGTGTGTACTTCGAAGTTCGACATATAAAGTAAGTCTGCCCGGTACCAAATGTATAATACATTTAGTTTAGAGATAAATTCCGACTAACTGCAGTTCTGAATGCTTTATAAAACTTGAACATATATATTATACTAACATTTAAACTATTTAAAGACTTGTCTAGTGACTAAGTCTTGTACGAAATTTGCTAGTGCCACCGACGGCAGCGTATTCGTATTATTCCATACTTTTCAAGTTTCGACTTTTCTTAGATAGGATATCAATAACAAAAAACGTATTATTTTTAAATCACTTATTTTAAGCGTTCTATGTTCAAACTGTTCAAAATGTTCAAATATATTACGAGGATTTCCACGTGGAAAACTTTTCAGTGTTTTGAAAATGACACAAGTGAACTTAGGTTTTCACGTAAATTTCCACGTGGGAATACACATATGGGAAACTAAGAGGATTTCCACGTGCCAAAAAAATTTAGTGAGCGAAAATAATACAAGTAAACTCGGGTTTCCATGCAAATTTCCGCGCGGAAATTCACGCATGGCAATCTACGAGGATTTCCATGTAAAAAAGTTTTCAGTGAGCGAAAATAATACAAGTAAACACGGGGTCTCACGTAAATTTCCGTGTGGAAATTCACGCATGGAAATCGACGAGGATTTATACGTGGCAAAAGTGTTCAGTTTACGAAAATAATACAAGTCGACTCAATTTTTCGCGTGAACTTTCACGTAGAAATTAACACATGGAAATCTACGAGGATTTTCATGGTTTGTCACGGTAAAATTTCTCAATAACATTTTTTCTCACTGACCACATATCTGCTTTTTTAGCGCTGTCGATAATAGCCTCGGTAAGGTTTGAATTAAGATAATCTATGTCTAATTTCTCAAAATTAACCTCAGTCTGTGGGACAATTATAATTCATTGTAGAAGATCTCTCGTTTGTCGTCTGTCCATCTCAGAAACGTCAAGCTTTTATTTTTGTTCACATTCAGCGCACTTGAGTCACCAGCTGAGGTGGGAGAGCAACAAGAGGAGACTAAGACCGGGAAATGATCCGAGCTATGTGTGGATTGATCCACCTTAAATTCGTTAAGTATACCTAATGCCTAAGCATTGCACCAAAAAAAGTCATTGCCACTTTTACCCCCTGCATTAACAAACGTGAAGTGGGCATCAGTTCTACCGATCCCAGCCCCATCCTGTTATTGTTGTTGTTGTATTTCTCTGACAGAGCGCATAAGGTTTTTTTCCAAAAGTTGTAGGATAACTTCTGTATATACCGTCGGGTTGAAATAGCAGTACCACGTGAAAGCTCTGGCAAAACACCGTCAAGGGAATGAGCCCTAGTTGGTCAGTGCCCTGGCGGTGTACCGAATCCAACCTCAACGTGGTGCTAGAGTGGCAACGTTGTGTTCCCTTAATCCTCCGGGAAGGAAGGGAGACAGCGACTAATTGGATTAAGGCTTCAAAGGCTAATGAGAGCGGCACCCGGCTGCTGCTGAGCCCATTGTAACGGCTGTTTCTTGGGCGGAACCTGCTAGGGTGAACCCAGAGATGGTTTGGTCTAGGTGCATAGGCTCGTCGGAGTCGGAGTCTGACTCAGGAGTCTGGCTCCGGATCCTGACTGATCTCCGAATGAGATGCTGTAGTGACCTCTCTCCACTGCGGTCATCGGTTTGATTTAAAATCAGTCAACCAAACGCCTGTCGTCTGGAATTTTCGGATGTGGCGATATCTCAGTCTGGATTGCTCATGTATGTAAGTGCTGAAAGGGGCGAGGATGGCCGCAGCCGACTCCAGGCGAGAACTCTGTATTGGGTTCTCACCTGGAGTGACGAGCTGATTGTGGCGGACACTCACAAAATATAGTGGGGTCGGTCGGCAGGCTCAGGGGAAATGTCAATTGACAGTAGCCTTGTTAAACTAGTGGCCGCCCGGATTTTCGGCAGGTGAATCTAATGAAGTCAAGGGATCGAGTGCATGGAGCCCTGGCTCCAGATACTCGAAGCCATTAAAATTGAATTAAATTTATTAAATTTTACAACTATGTTTGAGACGTTGTTGGTGAATCTGGTGGGTGAAGGGCGATGACCAGGAGAAGGATGATGGATGTGGTCGGATGTTGTGTTATGATGGATGGGTTACTAATGCAAATTTTCTTTATTTTACAGGGAGGTGAGGGAAATGGCCGAGTTGCGATCAATTAAGCCTAAGTCTACGGTCATCGCCGGAGTCCAGAGTCGCGTCCCCTGAAATTTCGTGGTCAGCAGGTTTCAGAAGTGAATATTCTTCAATTCTCAACTCAGTACACCAGTTAAATTTAGTTGAAATGACGTTTTCGAGGAAGTGAAAATTGAAAAATGGCCCTAGTTTTTCCCTTGACTAAATTTAACTGGTGCACTGAGGTGAGACTTGAAGAATGTCCACTTCTGAAACCTCCTGACCGCTAAATCATACGTTAAAATGTTGAATTGCAATAAATTTTCAATAGCATTGAAGTCTAGAATCAGTGGATTGGTCCCAAAAATATATGTTGAGCCTGAGAAGAAAAAAAGCATTATTTTTAATTTCTGAAGTTCAGAGCTTTCAAATCCTACCTATAAAGATTATATCTTCGACTGCGATTTCGTCGAAAATAACCACCTTCCAATATCAACTCTCATCCCTCAATAAATCTTTGTAAAAATATGGAAATTTTGAACATATCGTCGAGAAATGTCAAACGGAGGTTAGGATGAAGACAAATGTCAACATTGCCAAAGTCAGAAAAATGAGCAACAGAAGGCCTCGGAATCTGCTTTTGGCATATCCTCTGGAGTCAGGAGTCTGGAGGGTGCTTCATTCCAAGAAAGGGTACATTTTTAGCCCTTGTTTTTAATAGAAAATTCGTTTTTTTCTTGAGTTTTCAGCAGTTCATAATGGAATTTCCAATTTTTATCAGTTTTCAATAGGTTATTTTTCAAGAGTTAAATTTAAAACTGCTAAAAATTGAAAGATGAATTTACAACAGTTGAAAATTAAATTTATCATTTTCTTCTATTTTTAACTATCTTTCATTTTTAATAATTGTTGGGAATTCAATTCTTTCCGACGAAAAACACTAACATAATCTAAAATTGTTCAAACATTCTAAATGTTGTTTAAATTATGAGGATTTTTAGTTAAAAATACTTATTTAACCTAAAGTTGTTTAAAAAATATGAATCTTCCTTAAAAACTAATAATTTTGGGATAAAAATGTCTATTTCCGATCAAAAACTTTAACAGAATCCGAAATGGTTCAAGCTTGTAAACTCTATTATTTGAAATAAAAATAATTGGATTTAAATCTAATTATTTTTGTTCAAAAATAACAATCTCAGGTGAAACACACCAATATTACCTTAGTTTGTTGAAAAATTCTAAATTTTATGTGAAATTAGGGTTGCCACCTAGGCCGGTTTGTGCCGGTTTGACCGGCGCAAACGTCTTGAGGCCGGCTGACGGCGTATTCGCGTAAAAGCCGGCGCATAGTGGGCTGAAACGGGAATTTACTATTCAAAATCACCTACAGCACACAATTCTCTACCAATTTTTTAATTTTTTATTTAGAAGTAATCAGCGATAGTTGCACAAGAGCGTCTATGGATTCGATTTTTCAATTTTTGTTATTTTCTATTTTTTATATAAATAAACATTCGCAAGAATTTTATCATTTAGAGACAGTTGAAACCTACGCTGAATATAAACATTTGAAAACCCTATTTCTAAAAACAAAGTCATTGTAGAATTCCAATTCCCAAAACTTTAAAGGAGACACCATTCAACTCTTATTCCTGACAAGCAACCGAAAAGTCAAAATCATCTTTAATTTAAAAAAAAAGAAAGTCGAAATAAATTCGCTGCATACGTGAGCTCGAGATTGAGATGTTCCAATTTCCGAGGATAAGTTGGCCGACTTATTCTCGAAAAAACGGGAAGCTAAAATCCCAAACCACGCTTGATTATTAACCCTCATGTGTTCGCGCTGACGGTCAAGTGACCGCACTTTTGGAATTTTGAGTAACACGCTCACCAATGAGGTTTAGGCAAGGTGGGAGGGGCATGTATTCCTTGGTTACACTCCCCACTACTAGATCCTGCCCAAGTAAGAATGATCGACACTCCTCATCTCACTCAGTACCTAAATTTATCAACAGTTCCTAGGTCGGACGGTCTGCTGACAGTCGCGCGAACGCTGACGGGAATTTTTCTCTTCACATTGGCGGTCAAGTGAAAGCATTGAGAACACTGAAAAAACATTTTTTACCAGATCAGTGCATAATGTAAGTAAGATCATATATATCTTTCTGCACTATTTCTACTATTTTCTTAAATTTTATGCAGGGCGTGAAAATGCGTTTCAAGTTTTTCTGAAAAGAATAAACATAAATATTGGGTAGAAAATAAACGTTTTAGACTTGATAAACGCTGCATTTTTTCATTTATACGAAAAAAAGTTGACATTTTTTGCTCTGTATGTATGAAATTACACTTACGATAATATGTCAGTGATCTATGTGTAATATGTTAGAATGTCGTATCTGTTTATTTTTTATTTTTGACAAAGTGGTCAAATAATAATTGTTGATAAAGACAAAGGAACGTTATGCTCGAACTGATTTTTGTTTATTCATCTCTTGAATCCAAGGGGATTGACAAGACGTAAATTTTTCCCTTTGAATAGGTATTTTTGCAACATATAGGCTAATCATTATTGATACGGAACAATTTGGCAGGTCATAAGGGACGCATCTATTATCGTAACTCATTTTTTGCCAAAATGTGTAGATACGGCTTTTGAATTTGTATGCAGGGCCCAGCGAACAGATGAGCAGATAGCTCAGTTGCTGGAGGAAATGGGGAGAGATGAAGCAGAGGAAGAAGTCGCACAAGAGGCATTCATCGATGCCGACGTAGATGATGAATCGGACGATGAGCCCGAACACATCGAGAATAGTGACCACAACAGTGACTCAGACATCGACTTAGTAAATGGAGAATGTGATGACATGGACCAAGAAGAAGATGACTTACGTTTTTACATAGGTAAGGACGGCGAAACAATTTGGTCAAGCAATACCGTTGCTTTATCTTCAAAAACCAAATCGAAAATAAATTGGTATAATCTACTTATCTAGCAAAGTAGACTCCAACATTTTCTATTTTCTTTCCGATTTTCAGGTTACATTGTTACAAAAATCAAACTTAAATATTTTAAATTGTATTTGTTCCCCAAATTCTGGATTGATTCATCAAAATATTTGTTTGGTCCAACAAAATTTTCTTGTTGACTCAAATACTCCATCTACCCAATGATTTTGTTGGTAAAACCAAAAAAATTAGTTGGGTCAACAAAATATTTTGTTGTCCATATAATAACCATATTTTATGGTTGAACCAACAAAATTTTTGTTGATTCAACCAAATCATTTTCTGAGTGTAGTAAATTTTAATAATATCAACTTCAGGATCGGTATTGTCTTGCTCAATTCTAAAAATTCTATACTAAAATTATTTTACAAAAATTGGTTTCCTCTTTCTCTTGGGATGTGATGAAGTTATGAATAACAGTTATTTATTTCAATAATGTGCTTGCCGTTAACATAGATATAGAAACTTTTTTACTGTCTAATGTAATCATGAAATTGTTTAACGACAATCGCGTCAATCACACCAATTTAGTCAAATCGAGTCTAGCATTTATTCTCTTATCCCAACTGTGTTGTATTATATATGTTTGCTGCCATTCAGGCAGAGTATGGTCCCTCTCGCGCAGCTGGTTAATTATGATAATTGATAACATCCCCGCTTGGCAGACCACCGTTGAATTACATGGTGCACGGTGCACGGGGAACGTTCAGTGTTCACCATGGTGCCAGCACGATGACTAGCATATACAATGCAGACGCATTGTTCACCGATGCAAGGACCGAGAGGGGGTAATGCTGGAATATATAATCAGCGTAGGGCGCGTGCCTGTGTCGCCACCTGCCGACAGAACCTGCAACTGTTACTATCCCCTTTATACTTGTCTTCCACAACAAAACCTGGATTCGGCCAGTCCCAGCCCAATTCGACTAAACACAGCGCACGCGTTCATCCCGAGACAAACACGCGCCGAAACTCTGAATCGCCTGCTCAAAGTAAACATAAACGAATAATCTATACAGACTCGAATAGCAATTTCGTTACATGGAATACTTGCGTGCCCAGAGGTAGTCGAAGAAGAGAATGGTGAGAGTATGTGAATGATACTCTCAAACGAAAAGATATAAATAGGATGACCATAATTGAGTTTCGAAAAGTAAGACAAATAGTTTTGAAAAATGAGGACAAAGTAGGACAAAATTTTATTTGAAAAAGAGGACAAGGTAGGAAAGAAAAGTTTCAAAGCCGCATTGAGGACGTAACATCCGTAAAGGAGTCTCTCCAAAGCAGATACAAGCATCTTCTTCGACAGATTTGGTCATCCAATCTTTCGGCGTTGAAAAAGGTATCTGCGACTAACATGCTTGCCGTCCCGGTTCTACTCTACTCGTTTGGGGTGGTTCAATGGACGAAGAACGAGCAATGTTCACGAAACGTCGGCAAGTTTCGTAGTTTTGCACACGATTGAAACCCGAAAAAGCTTTAAATTTAAAAAAAAATTGTGTAACGCAGGAATGATTTACGCTTTTTACCAGCATCTTTTTAGTTCTGAAAGAAGCCGTTCACACAGCAGAATGAGCGAGAATGAATGCACATGCGCGCAGTAGAATAATGAGTTCATAATACTCCTAGGAGTATTATAGGCTCATAATCGTACACCGCCCATGCGAATTCGCAGTCGCTCGTGTACCATTATGGCCGCATCAACCTAACCTCAAATGTCAGACCCGATAAACTTGTAAGTCATACCGTTGTTGTTGCTGATAGGCTGATAGACAGCCGATAGACTTTAATTTGTTTGAAGGAAAAATGTTTTCTCGATTTAAAATTACATTTGACTATATTAACTGTCCAATTTTTAAAGGCAAACCTATCATTTCTTTCAAACAATAATAACGTGCTTTTGCTTAGTTATTATTTCACTCTTAGCAATAAATATTAATTTGTAAAAATAATTTCATACTCTTGGTTGAGATGAAACCATTTCTTTAAGATTAAAGAAATTTAGAAACATTATTAAAGAAACGTTTTATAGGACGTATTCGGAAAGAAAGATTAAAGAAGGGACAGAGACCTTTTTTAAAGTAAGTGAAATTGGGAAAGAGAGTAAGATAAAAGGTCGGAGTAAAAGAAAAAAAGGAACAGAGGAAATACAAAAGGTGTACAAGAAAGAGAAATAGAGGTTCAGGTGGTCTTTTGGAATGTAGCAGGAGTAAGGAAAAGGATAGAGATTAGGTAGTTTTAATTAAATTGGAATATGTTATATTTTAGGATTGAACCGAAACATTGATAGACGAAAAACACTGTGCAAGTGTAAAAAGTAAATTATCGCAAGGCTTTAGATGGGAACTACAAGGGGCGGCAAGAGAAAAGGACAAAGAGCTAGTGGAGGAATAATAACGGGAGTCAGGGAGAGCAGTGAAGAAAAAGAGTTAATAAAAGATAATTTGTTTGTGGTGCAGGAGAGGAAGGTAAAAAAAGGGCATGTGGTACAGGGCAGTGACAATTTATAACGGGAAAGGAATCAAAAAGACAAGAAACGAAATTGTGAGTTACATAAATTGGAGGAAGAGATTCTGATGGTAGGAGGGGACTGGAACGCAAGAATAGGAAAGAAAGGGAGTGTATATTGGGACATAGAGGATTATTATTATTATTATTATTATTATTATTATTATTATATCATTAGGCCGTTTCTCTTTCGGGGTAGTCGTGAATTGCTCGTTTGGAAAGTAGTGATGTGTGGATGGGTATATAGGTGAAGGGTAGATAGGCATATAGGTTTAAGGTATAGATATCTCAATTGATTATAGTACCTTTTATATCCCTTGTATCTGCTTCTTTTAGATCATATATTTTTTAAATACTGCATAAACGCGCGGCATTGCTCGGAGTTTGTCAGCTGAATTCTTCTCCACGCATTCGAGCGTGACCGCGCTTAGAGTGGGGGTTATAGCTTCTTGGAATTACACTCCCCTACAGCTCCGAAAACGGCATTGCTCGGAGTTTGGACTGTATATTCAAATCGTAAAAGTATATAGCTTAGTTATAAGAAACACTTTCTTCTATAGTTTTCCCAGAAGTTTATATTTTACCCTATCAGAGTAGAAAGCGTTGTTTGTTCCTCTTGCAGTCAAATTTCATTTTGGGCTTTACCTAGTTGTCATTCTCAGTGTCTGAATTTATTGGCTGTCAAATTGAAAAAATTAACAAAACTTTATTAACAAAAATGCTACTGTTTGATTGTCTTATTTATTGCACAGAAATATTATATATTAATTCTGAAGTTAAGATATCAATTTTCATGAATTATCAAAAATGTGGTCCTCGCATATCTTTTCTATTGTAATAAGACTAAATTCTCTTGTGACGTCCCTGATACCGAGGGCTTTCCCTATATATACATGTGTATATCCGCAGATCTGCTGTAGAATATCCCGAACTTCGGAGCAAATCTGGCAACCTTGCATTGGGAATGCCAGCTGGTGCATTCCACGTGATTCTTAGTGGTATAATATCCCCTTTGAGCTAAACCCGGTGTCATTCAATGCTCCGAATTATGTTTAAGTACAGTGTGATATTTAGTTATGTAAGTGTAGCTAGTGATTTTGTCATGCTCTGTTCTTTAGTTGCTTTGATTTTTACAGTACTGTTCAATGATAGTGAAAATGTGTATAGCCACAATATACCAAAGATATTCTAGGAAGCAGGCAACAAAGTGTATAGGAAAATTCATTCCATTTTATACTGTTAAATAAGTGATTTTTAATTAACCTTCTAACAATAAAGAAAGAATGGATAAAAATGAAAAGAAGGATGTGAAAAATCCACGAGATGGTGCCAATCCACTTTCAGTAGCCTGCTTTGCGTAAGACACATTTTATAAATTAATTTCTTAATTATTTTTAATATGTCGTAAGAATTTTCAGGAATTTGTTACGTGTGGTTCACCCATTAGTTATCGAAATTTGAGATTCCGCTCTACATTAGGAAAATTTGAACTTTAAGTGCCGCTTTCTATCCTATATGATAATCACATGATGCTTATCACGGGGCATAAATAAACTTCAACATTTTACATGTTTAAAAATATTTACCACCTAATTATTTTAATAAAGTTAGATTGCAGGATAGGGGCGTCACCCCTATTTTGGCTGGAGTTTTTTTGTCGGCAACAAACTATTATAATCTTTAATTGAACGATAAATGAAGCGATTTGACCAGGCAAAAGTTAGAATTATTGTTACTTTTGTTACTACGATGTCTCAAATCTGGGTCCGTCACGATATCGGAATGATCATATTATGATCGAGATTATTAACATTATTTTTAGGACAGGCGATCGCGGTTGTGGGCTGTTTCCCACCATATCCGCCACAGGCGTGCGGTCTCCTTGTAGTACTTCGTGGTATTCATATTCTTATTTCTAAACACATGACATAAAAAAAAACATACATACTACTTAAAGTATTTGCCAGAAATTATCGCAGTATTTCAATCTGAAACTCCAGCCATGCAAAATTAAGTAATTAATGTTGGAAGTGCTAAATTTATTCCAAATGTACTTATTCAATTCATTTGAATAGAATAATCTTAACAGTTATAGGAGAGAATTTCAAATAACCCGCTGAAATTCAGCCATTTTCTCCCAATAGTCGTCTGCTACTAACAGTCAGATGTACATTTTTTATCTATTTTCCTTTTTCTACATCTTTCCAGATACTGAAGTGTTGACATTATTAGAATACCAGGTTTAACTGTGTAGTGCTGCTATTTTTATTACCAAGATACATTCCATTTATAAGAAATTCGAGAATGACCAGCCCTGCTCGCTTGTGCTCGGTCATGACTGAGCAAAAGCGAGCATGCTCGAGCATGACGGTAAATGCACATCACTATGTTGACTGCCGCCAAGCGAATCTTATTTTTAGCATTTTTCACAGCCCATTTCAAATAGAATTATTTAGTAACGTATTTGATAAAGCCTGGAAAAGTAAATTGAGAAAAAAAAACTCAAGACGAAAGAGATATTTTCATCTCGACCCTAGAGTTATCAGCGTGATCCAATCCACACCATGGGTGGGACTCCGATGCCTTCAATCGAACGGACCTCTCTTTCTACCATGTGCGATAGACAACGAGGTGCGATAGAAGTTGAAACGATCGTTTCAAAAACTCTCTTTCTATCGTATATGGTAGACAGAGAGGGTCCGATAGTGTTCCAGCGACAACTCGTTAGTATAGTTTGAAACGATGAGACCCTCTCTGTCCACCATATACGATAGAAAGAGAGCTTTCGAACCCATCGTTTCGTTTTTGATCGCGCGTAGTTGTCTATCTCACATGGTAGAAAGAGAGGTCCGTTCGACTTATGGTATCGGAGTCCCACCCCAGGTCTAGCCGTAAAACCATGATCCAACCCACTCATGGTCTAGCCAAACATTGTCCCATTTTCGTTGTAATGACGCATATCAGCTCCGCGGCCATGTTGGTTACCATAGTAACGCAATGACGCTACATTGAATTTGAACGGTGACAGCGACGATCCATTCAACACTCTCGCTAGCCCGCCGCGCCGTGCAGTTGTTTTGTACGCACGTTGCACTATATTAAGTGAAAATAAAGTTTGAAAAAGTGTTTTAAGTGTATACATAGAGGTCATAGAGGCTTATATATGTGGACTGGATATGATGTTATAAAATTATCATGAAAAATTAGTAAGTATGCAAATAATATATAATCACAGAAAGTATTGTTTACTAATTCTTATCCAAGCTCCGATAATAAACTCGATTTTGTCCAAAATGTGAACTTTTCTACATTATGTTCAACACTATTATATCTAATGTATATTATATTCATTTATGTACCTCGATCTAGTACTGCTTATTCAGATATTGAAAAATAATGTACAATTTTTATTTTTCAAGATGACTTTAATATTTTCTCCTTACTTTGCACTAATTCTTATTCTCAGCTGCCCTGAAAATGCACCCAGTTTGAGCGCGCAAATCAAAAACTGTGATTCAAACCCCTCAAAAACTACAATCATAAAGTGAAATTAAATATGTTTTTTTCAATTTGACTTTGAAGAGGGTTTTCAAAGCACCTACGGCCTTCACGATTACATTCTCATAGCGATACTCGCGCTCAACAGCTACGTTATACAGACGATTGCTTTTGAAAAATGAAACCATGTAAACAAAATGAAACGGAAAATTTCGTTTACAAATTTGAAAATGCTCTTACTTTTTCAATTTTGATCGAATCAAAAAATTTTATGAGGATAGTTTCAAAATATATTTCATATCTAGTAACAATTGTGATTTTAATTTTTTAATCTGTCAGAAAAATATTTTTTCTTCTTCTATTTTTTGGAAATTTCCAAAATGTTTAAAAGTATATAACTTTTTGAATTTTCATCGAAATAAAAAATTCCATGGAAAAATTTTTCAAGACTCTCTCCCATCTAAAAGAAACTGGGACAAAAATTTCTAAAACTAACAACATTTTTTTTTCAAATTTTGAAAATGCTCTCAAATTTTTAATTTTGGTTGGAAATATCTGGTTAATGAACTTAACCTTCATTTTGAGACCCTTAAAAAGTTTATTGAAGGCTGACGCGATTCAACAAATCCTTCAAAAGTTACCGTGGCTACAACATTCATGTAACCATACATGCATACATACATACATACATACATACATACGTACAGTCATACAGACAGGCACTGCCAAATTTTATGATTTTCCGAATATGTGAGTGCTGAAACGTAAAGATCCGTTAAAAACCAGAGATCGAGAATTTGGACGATTACATTACACTCTCATGAATGAAAATGTAAAAATTAAATTTTTGGATGAACAACACAAGAGACGAAAAAAATGAGAAGGCAAAAGTTGTTCAACCTAAAAATATCTACAAATTTGTTATAAAGTCTTGTTATAAAAATACATCAAAAATAAAAAATTTACTTCTTGGAAAAACGACACAAGCTACAATAACTTTTTATTTAACAAAATTTTTCGCCGAAATTATATCTAAAAATTTGCTCAGAACCACTTCACACTAGTATGCGTATCTTCAGTTTAAATCATAAAAAATAACGTTGAAAAGAAACAAATTAAATTTAAGGAGAAACGACACAAGTTGCAATAAAATGTACAATAACAACATTTTTTGTATAGGATGCACACTTTTTTATAATTATAAAAACAAGACAATGAAAATACGTATGTTTCACAGACATGTAGAACCAACACAAAGGCATTCTCTGCCCAAGATGAACATCACAAATGATCTGCGTGCACTAATAGAACCCCTGAACAGCAAGGTTTTACCTATGCATTCGAATACAACACGAACTGCGTTAGAGGTGCAAACTCTGGGATAATGTGCAGCTGTGGCAACCGTTAGAACGTTGGGCCGCGGAACTAGGCCTACAAATCTAGTCTTTGCTCCAGGAAGGAAGCGAGATCGACCATGGAAGATCAGGTTGGATATGGATTTCAGCAAAGTAAGGTGCAAATTGTGTCGACTGACTCAACATAAAAAAGGAAATAGAACCAGAAAGCTGATACCCCATGTTTCTAAAATCCCCCCCCCCCCCCTCGGTACATCGAGACATTAACACCAGCAATATTGGATGAGATTCTAGACGCCCAGCGGTGAATACTTGATGTTCTTACTGCTAGACTGCTTCAATACAAGAAAAGTTGTGCGGGAAGGCAACAAACTCGAACCTTTGAGGCAGATGAAAGAAGGTTCTATCGTGAACTGAGTGTAAAGCAAAGAAACCAGCAAGACACCAAAGTGCCTCAACTGGAAGACATGACTAACTATTAGTCAGGTGTTTGGAGGAAAACTGACAGAAGCAATTTAAACTCTGCGTGGTTCCAAATAGAGAAGGCCACAGCTAGCAATAACCCTGAAATGGAGCTGACTAACATCACAGCGTTAGATGTTTCAACGGGTTTGAAAAGAACAAGTAACTGGAAAGCTCCAGGTCCGGAGATGATGTACATCTTCTGGTACAAGTACCTGACTAGTGTGCATCCTGCGTTGGAACGATGTTTTCAGAAGATCACCGAACAACCAGATCTGATGCCAGGCTTTATGCTCCAGGTTACTACGTATATGTTGCCTAAAAAACATAAATTTCTTACAGCTATCATAGCAGATGAGGTATATTCTCACTGCGACGAGAATGACATCCTTACAGAAGAACAAAAAGGATGTTGTAAAAATTCGCCAGTCAGTGAAGATCTTGTCACCATAGACGCTGTTGCCATGACGCAAACTCGTAAACATCAAAGAAACTTGCAAATGGCATACATTGACTACAAGAAAGTGTTTCCTTCCGTGCCACATGACTATTTGCTTGAAGTTTCAAAAATATATACAAAATTTGCCCACGCATCACTGATTTTTCAAGTCGTGCGATGATGCTTTGGGGTACAAGAATCAAGTATTTGGATCATGGACAATCAAGGATAACTAGATCAATCAATACGCATTACGACGGGTATATTCCAAGGAGACTCCTTCAGTGCATTATGGCTCTGTTTAGCGTTGAACCCACTGAGCACAACACTAAATAGCATGTCTCATGGGTTCCGAACACATGATAACGAGGATGGCCATCAAGTGACCCATCTTCTATACATGGATGACCTGAAGCTATACGCTAGTTCGGACCCATCACGATTCAGGCCCATAACCATAATCTTTACTGCTTTATGGTACCTTCGTGACGTCACGTACTAAGATGACCCATCTTCTTTAGGACCTTTAGGTATAGCTAGTCAGTTGATACAGACAGCTATCCTTATCTCAGAGAGAGAGAAAGAGAGAGAGTTGTGTCCATTTCAATACCCTAAAAACGATGCAGGTATAGGCTGAAGGGTGCAGACCAGAAAAAGACCAAACGTGCTTTGAAACTGGTCTTGAAGTGGTATTAAATTGATCTTTCTTTTCACGAGGGAAGTTTTGATGGAGAATTTTTTCGTGTAAAATTTGGAGGTTAGGAAAGCAATTTTGCAACTTTATGGCATTAATGCGCTAAATTAGAACCCTTCTTAAAATATTTTCCTCTTTGGTTTGTCTCATTTGGTGGCGAAATGCGTTGCATATTGATTTTTGAACCCGACAACCCATTTTCGTCCCACTGTGGGTTGGGAAGGAACCCCTGTCTTTGGTCACAGAAATCATGTTAGTCCATGGACCAACATTATTTCTGTGACTATTTCTAGGGATTGCAATCCCTACCCCTTTCCAACCTCTCATGAGGGTCAAAAGGCATACCCCTGTCACTGGACGCAGAAATAATTTTGGTCAAACCCCTAACCCTTTTCAACGTTTCGTGTGACTGTGACGAAATTTTGCGTATTGGCTAAGATAAACGCAATAAACCATGATTTTTATGATACAAAGTAATACAATTTTTACCAAAATGGTTGAATTTTTAACTAAATATTTTAAAGAAGAATTCTCAAGAACAAAAATGTAATAGGTAACACTTCAACCAAAAAAGATCATATTTCTGCCAAAAGAGATGAATTTTCAAACAAAAAGGCGAATTTTCTGTAAAACAGTTGAATTTTCAACCCGAAAATATGAATTTTCAACAAAAAAGTTCTTTTAAAGATCCTATACACGTTTCTGTACAGGACCCTGCGCCTCAATTTTCTTCGCAATGGAACCTGTACAGGAAGCCCTACAGGATCATTCAAAGTTTCCTTTGTCGGTGCAGGCTCCTTTGCAGGATCATGTACAGTTTCCTTCGCCAAATTCCTGCACAGGATCTGTCAAGATTACCTGTACAGGTTTGTGTGCAGTTTCCTGTGCAGGCCCTAGCGGACCGAATACGCTACAGCGTATCCTCATCGTATCCTCTCCGTATCGTGCAAGAAAAACTAATTAAAAAAGGAAGATTAACAGTTAACTTGTTGAAATTCGGATTCTACGTGAAATTTTGCGTTACAAGGTCACGGAGTAATTGCAATATTTTTTCTTGCAACATTAAAAACTTTAAGAAAATATAATACCTATCGACAACGTGGGCTAAAGGTGACTTCAAGCGCATCCATAATCACGTAAGCAGTATGTTGCGCGCGGAGTTTAAAAATAAAATTCAAAATTGCAAATGTGGCAAAAATAATAGATTAATTCGTTTCAGGTTTATCGTCCTCCCAAGATTGGTACCGACGTGTATACTCGGGACAAATTTCTTGAACAGGACACATTAAATTGTCGAATAATCCGCTTTCTCGTAAAATATATTCAGGAGAGGAGATTTCGATACAATTTAATCTAGAAGCCAAAGTCATTAATGATTAAAAGGGAGTTGGTCCTTATCAAGTCAGATGGCAAAAAGATCAAATTCATGCTGTAGAAAAGAATAATGTCACAATAAGATATAATAGTGTTGAACATAATGTAGAAAAGTTCACATTTTTGACAACATCGAGTGCGAAGCACGAGATACGTGATAAGAATGTGTTCGTTAAAGCCAAAGGAGCTTTAACAAAAGAGAATTCACAATTATCAAATTACAGTTGTTAACGCTTTGACCTTTAATTTAAAAAGGTTTGTGCACAAATGTGTGGAAAATATAAATACCGAGCGCGCAGCGCGCGATGAATATATTCCCGAGCGCGAAGCGCGAGAACCAACAGACGCACGCCCTAGGCGCGCTCAAACTTGCGAGCCAAGCGAGCCGCGCGCGTAGCGCGCAATGAGAATGTGCCCGCGCGGCGGGCATATTTTTTATCGTAATCTCTAGCTAAGTCTGTTTCAATTTTAGACTGGTGAATGACTTCGACAATAATATCCGGGCGTTTTTTCTTTCGTAATTCCAAGCCTTGAAGAACTCATACAATTTACGACGAATTACTTAAAAAATGTATTTGTTTAATCGAAGTAATTTTTATATTGATTGTACTATTTCCTACATGATTGAATTTACAATAATTTAATTTTTGAATTTGAAGTGCTTTAATTAAGAGTTTGGCCAGTTTTGGAGAGAGGATTTTCCCAAAGAATATGAAGACTAGAAATGTTGCATACCGAAATTTAACAAAAATCAATGTAACGCATAACTAGGTGCAACCTACCTTACCCTACTTATTTCAGGCTAACGCCATCAACTACAAGCAAAAGCATTACCGATTCCCTCTAAGTTTAAATCTAACTATGGTAACTGTGCTACGTCCGGTAAGATAGAAATCACAAGATACTTAAAGTGAATTACCATGGAGGGATAAGAACTCAGAGAATACCAATCACTTAACGTATGCTCGGTTAATGAAAAGAGCTAATTGCAGATTCTACCACTATAAGATAATTATAATTGTATATATTATCATGCGGGTGTACATATGCTCTTAATAATTTAAACAATGACATTTTCAAAGTCAAATCCAAATACGAGGGCTATTTGATAAATCAGTGACTTTTTGAATTTTTTTGCGCAGTAACTTTAAATGCACCACTGATCCCGTCAACGCTATCTATGAATAGACTACTGTTTAATTTTGAGCAAGCTGGGTCATTTATTTTGTGTTTGATAGCCATTGAAAGGAGAGAACCTCGTGAATGTTAACGGAAATGACTAATTTCGCTGGTACTTTTACAAATTGTTTTGTTCTTTCAGATCTTCCCGGTAAGGGTTTCGGTGTTTGGATATCAGATTCATTTTTATTGATATCTCTTTTGTCATAATGAGGTGCACGAATTAGGTGCCATCTGTTTCTCCTGTAATCGGAATCCTCTGAGTTAACGATATAGGACCGCGGAGTGTGGAGGTTATCTACAACGTTACCATATCTTTTTAAATCTGTGATCCATACTCCGTCTCTTTTTTTCAATTCTGGTAGATCTCTAACTTTGTGACGTTTATTGTAATCACTCGCTTGCTTATTTTTCAAAGCTAGATTCTTAGTATATATTTCGTCTACTTTCCCTTTCCCTTTTAGATCGCTGGGTAGGGTAGGCACTTCCTTTCGTAGTTTTCGAGTCATGAGCATTTCGGCTGGCGAAAAACCGTATGCAAGCGGAGTGGATCGATAGGATAACAGAGCTTTTGCGAGCTGATTGTAATCACTACCGTGTTTTTATAATTAGTTTCGCCGTTTTTACAGCCGCTTCAGCCTCACCATTCGATTGACAAAAGTAAGGAGAGCTTGTTATGTGTCGGAAATAATACTCTTTTGCAAAATTTTTAAATTCTTTTTTAAATTGAGGACCATTGTCCGATACTAGTTCTTCGCAAATCCCGTGTCTCGAAAATAGTTCTTTTATCCTCTCGATTATCATTTTTTTGGATAAACTACTCAATTTTGCGATTTCGATGTAACGCGAAAAATAGTCAACAACTATTAGATACCACTTTCCGCCGTGTTCAAACAAATCTGACCCTAACCGCTGCCATAGTCGTGTGGGAGGATTTTTTGTCTTAAAACTCTCTTTCGAACTTGAACGTTCTTGGATACAATTTGGACAGTTACGAATTAGATTCTCGATCTGTGAGCTTAAACCTAGCCACCACACAGATTCTTTGGCTTTACGACGACATTTTACGATACCTTGATGGCCTGAGTGTATTGAAGCTAAAACTCTCTGCTGCATATCCGTCGGAATAATGATTCGTGTACCGAAGAGTAACAGGTTTTGAGAAAAATTAATATCCGCGTGATACTGATAATACGGATTTCGATATTTTCTTTGCCTCAGGCCAACCGTAATAGAGTACAATTTTAACTTGCTACAAATTTCGTCCGAGTCCTGATTTTTCATTATTTTTTGGATATAAACGTCTCTTATTGTATAACTGTTCACAATAAAATTCACGAACGCATCAACTTCATCGTTTAATTCCGCGCCGCCCTTGACTGATAATGGGCTAAAATCTAAAAGCTTCGTTTGTAATATCTAAACTAGGGATTTTTGATCTGTTTCGAGAATGATACACAAACCTGCGATATATTCCACGAACTTTTCAGCCGCCCAAGTTAATGCTAATGCTTCGCGTTCTATTTGTGCGTATCTACATTCAGTTGCGGTTAATTACAGTAGGAAAATCGACAAGATCCAGGAGTCGAAATTAGAATTAGAGCAAATTTAAAAATTTAGAATTTGGTATGTTATGCCGAATTGTATGTAATTGTCAATTTTTTTGTAGTGTATTTCCATGCCTAAAAATTCCACGCATGCTTGAAAAAATTATAAAACCACAAGTGAAGAAAATAATTATATGAAATAGCAAATTCGAAATTCTCAAAATTTGCTGTACTTCTAGGGATGACTGAAAAATCCCGAAAAATAAAATTCTTGATACTGTAAAATTCCAGTTCAGTAAAATTCCAAAAACAATAAAATTCCCGATGAGTTTATAATATCACCGAATAATAAAATTCCCGATATAAAATTGTCCGATTATAAAATTTCCGACCTAGAATATTCCTTAATTATAAAATTGTCAAATTTAAAGAATTAAAATAGTTTTTTTAAATAAATATTATTTATTAAAAATACCAGAATAAAATATTTTCATCAAAGAAATCTTCGTTTAATATTTAAAGCTTTACTAAATTATTGTTCAGATGTAAAATAAGAATAATTCTATAAAACCTGTATGAACAAATTAATGTCAAAACACGTGCGCTTAAAACGGAAAAAAATTTTTCCCTAAATTTTCTTCGAACATAATAACATTTTCCAAACAATCTTAGCAGGATTCAACTCAGCACTAATTTATCTCGAAGGTTCTTTTTATTTACTTTTTAAATGAGGATTCGATTTTTGAGAGGATTTTTTGTAATTTAAAAAAATACTATGTACATTTTCAACCTAAATTTTTTATTCAGAAATATATTTCTTTCAATTATTGTTATTTCGAACTTAAACAATAATTTTTTTAAACTTCAATCATTAAATTATTGTTCAGCACTGATTTGTCTAGAAATTCATTTTTATTTATTTTTTAAAATAAAAAATTCCATTTTCCAGAACGTGTTTTGTAATTTTTTAGAAAAACTATGTACAAAAAACCTGTCTCAAGCTTCAGATCTCCAAAAAACTCTATATATTCTTAAATTTGTTTCAGTCTAGTAACAAAAGTTAAATTTCAAAGTTTGAGGTAAACTTCCAAGTATCGTTTGTAGAAACATGAAAGTATTAGCAATAAACTATTATTATATTTAGGTATAAACATAACTACCTTTTGGAGAGTATAACTCTCAAAATTCAGTTCATTTATTACCATCATATAATTTCTTCTTCCATTATTAATTTTTCATTATTTATTCTAAATATGTATTTTCGGTGTGCCTACCCAGCGGACACTGTTATATAACTGTGATGTAACAGTTCCGGAACAGCGTTATATGTCGATAAAAATTTTTAGAACAATTTATGAACAGGTTTACAGAGTAACATTGTTCCGTGATAGTGCCGTAACACATATGTAACAGTGTTACGATGTAAATTTGTTCTGTAATCGATCCGTAACAATTCCATGACGGGAATCTGCTTTCAAAAAATTAAAAGAAAATTTTATGACGACAGTTCCTTTAGCTCACTATTTGCACGACAAACCTTTCAAGTTACAAACAGATGCGATTAAACAAGGAATTAGCCGTGTCCTTTTTCAAGTAGACAATGAAGGTAACGAAAGAATAGTAGCAGTTGTTAGCAGATGTTTATCGCCCCATGAGAAAAATTATAATATTACCGAATTAGAGTTACTTGCAATAGTGTACAGTTTAATTAAATTACAATAATATCTTTTGGGAACTACTTTCAAAATTATAACTGACCACTTAGCTTTAACTTTTCTTTTAAAGACACAATTTTATAACTCACGGTTATCTCGCTGGACATTATTAATATAAAATTTCTCATTTGTAATAGAATTTTGTAAAGGGGCTAAAACTATCGTAGCTGATTTTTTCAGTAGAACAATTCCTGGGCATATTGAAAATAGTGATGACACAAAATTAATAGTAGCAACTAATTTAGAAGTTAGTAAAATTGGAAAAGAAATTACTGAAACTGCCTATAAAGTAATAAATATAATACAGAAAGGAAATCCGCTGGTTAAAGATCTGGCGAACATTTCTGAAATACAGAAGAAAGATAATGAAATTAAATTAATTTTCGATAAATTAAAAAGCAATAGAGACACTTCAAATTACATTATAGAAAACGACGTTGTATTTCACAAACCAAAAAATGAAAATAATTGGAAATTAATAGTTCCCAATCATATTAAATTTAGCATAATCGATGCAATTCACCTCGAAATTGGTCATATGGGAATTCAAAAAACTATTAAAATGATTGAGAAAAACTTTTACTGGAAAGGTTTAAAGAAAAATGTTAAAACTAGAATAAAAACGTGTGATCTCTGTCAAAGGACTAAACATCTCAACATAAATATGGAAGACCAATTTCAACCCATCCTTCCTAGTGAACCGAATGAGTTATTAGCTGTTGATTTCTATGGCCCATTGCCGACTGGAAGAGGTGGAACAAAATATATCTTTGTTCTGAAAGATGTATTTTCAAAACTTGTCACCCTTTATCCGATAAAGCGAGAGAACACCAAAACTTGTTTAGAGAAATTAATAGAACAGTATTTCAAAAAAATTGGTGTTCCAAAACGAATATTGTCGGATCACGAGACTCAATTCACCTCCCCAAAATGGGAGAATACGCTTAACCAATATGGGATTAAAGTCTGTTTTTCATCGATAAGACATCCGAAGTCAAATCCCGTTGAAAGGACTATGAGGGATTTAAGACGGTTTTTTAGAGCGTATTGTTCCAATAAGCACACGGGTTGGGCAAATTATGTGGAAAAAATAGAAAAATGGCTAAATATTGTTACAATTTCTAGTACGGGATACTCTCCATTTGAACTTCATTTCGGCACCCCTCCTAATGATTTAATTAGAAAAATAATTCATTTTCCACCTGCATCACTACTTTCCAACTGAGCAATTCACGCCTACCCCGAAAGGGAAACGGCTTAATGATATAATAATAATAATAATCTATACAGATGATTCAGAATGCAGTTAAAAAAGTTTTCTCAGAAAACGCAGTTCCGCTTGATCAAGAAAAAAAAAAAAAAATTAGTAACATTTTCGAGTGTTACATTCAGCTCTCAAAGAAAATAGCATTGAACATTTGAAGTTTAAGAAGTTAAGAGAGGCTGGACTTTTAATCGATCCTGTTTCTCATTCAATTAGAGAAGATTTTGAAATAAGAAATGGAATAGATTCACTGAGAAATTGGTTCGCTCAAATAGTTCCATTACGAACAGTTCTCAAATCTTTTTCAGAAAAAGGCAATGTTCTCGATTGCATTTTTGAATATATGGATTTTCTTAGAATTCCACGATTTCATGGTGCACTACTCGCTTGTTATAAGTATGATGGGACCTCTTGAACAACTCCAGGCGATGAGGGGCGAATCGAAACATAGGTTAGGCAAGTCAACGTCCAATTCCGCCTCTACACGGGTTAACATTTGTAAACCAATAGCCATAAAACAGCAGCTTATGTTTTCAAATAGATTACTGTTAAACAAAGGATTTGATCCTGGGTTTGCAAGTGGACGTTTGGAAGAGTTGAGTGAAACAACTTCTGATGCATTATTTCATGCGATGAATTGTCAACAAATGACTTTCTATCGGCTGCTTCGGTGAAAGTTCTCAATACTCAGTATAAAATCGAATTTACAGTTATTATCAACGTGAGGGACGATTTCCCAGTGTTTGCGAAAATACGAGAAATTTTAATATCTTATAAAAACGACGATGTTATCTTTTTTTGCGACGTTTATAAATCTATGGAATTTTGTGAGCATTTTTATGCCTATCATGTAGTTAAAACTGCTAAAAAACAGTTTGTGAATCAGTCGGACTTGTGGACTTATCGTCCAGTTCTCATGTATAAATACAGCAACGGAAAAAACATACGTTATAATGAAAAGTGAGGCATAATATGTATAGGATCCACATGAATATTTCTCACATTTTATTTTATTGAGCATTCATTTTACTGAAATGTATATGATCGAAGAAAATCTACTCTAATTTTTAGTTATCCGAATTGTCAATTTGTCTCATTTTCGTTCTTGCGAATATATAATTTTTATATCTTCCGCATTACTGTTTGGCATACTTGTTGTTTTTGCGAATTTCTGTTTGCCATAATTTTTATTTCATCCTTCATTCGCCTTCATTTCTATTTTTTCAAATTTCTATTTAGTAAGGTAAATGCACTAGTAATCGTCACCTTAAGCCAAATTTGAAATTAAAAATGCTTATAATTGTATTTAAAACACAATTCTTATTAGGGAGTCATCGTGGCTCAGATGGTATAGTGATTGTCCAATGTTTCAATACTGCAGCCTTGGCAGCCACGCTCCGCGTTTTACCAACATTTACCGTCATGACTGGACATTACCGGTCAGGTCAGGTATTACCACAGTCAGGCCGAGCAGCGCCCAACACTAAGCATGAGCAAGACCGAGCATGCTCGGTCATGACCGAGCAGAGCGAGCAAAAGCGGTCATTATTTAATTTTAAGCAAAGACAACGTATTTAAAATATAACAAGTAATAGGAGTAAGAATTTGAGACATCTATTTTATTCGTATATATTTGTCAGCTCTTAGAAATGTATATAATATTAAAATAAATAAAGAATTGCCTCTCCAACTGCTTGTAGCAGACGATAATTCAGGTAAAATGTTGCAATTTCGGCGGGCTATTGGAAATAATGTTTCAAAATATGTGGTTTATTCTATGAAAATAAAGTAAATGTGGGAATTTGAAAGTGAATTATGGAGTGTTATGGTATCTTATACTTCGTGGTAAATAAATTAAGTGCAGTAAATATGAATTTTCAAGTGCAGTCTGAAAATGATATAAAAAATTAGCTTTTATAAATTAAACATTTTCGAATGTTCTTTATTGTATGAAATTAATATTTATGTAAACAATTATTATATTATAATATAATCATTATCATTATGTAATTTTCGTTTAAATAAGGTATTTTTGTACTTGTATTCAAAGAAAAAGTATACTATGTACTGTGATTTAAAATATTGAAAATATAAACAGTATATTTTATTGAAAAGAAAGTACCATTAATTTCACCATTTTCTCGCATAATAATAGATTCTACTATAAAACGCAATTGTATTTCAAATTATATTTAAGCCTCCTGAAAGTTTAACAACTCTAATGAAAAATGTATAAAGGTTATACATAAATGTAAAAGGTTGAATACATTTTAAATGTATTTACATTCTTATTTCTAAGCACATGAAATAAAAAAATACATACTACTTAAAGTACATGCTAGAAATGATTGCAGTATTTTTTTTCATTTTTTTTCATTTTCTCCCAATAGTCGTCTGCTACTAACATTCAGATGTACACAGTGCTCCCGAAGCAGTCACCTTGCACTACTGCGCATGCGACGTATAAGGCTCTGCATTGACTGCCCTTCGCGCGCTTATTTGAAATGTTAAAAAATACAATTTTTTTATTTATTATTAATAATTGAAAATAATTATATTTCAACATTTTTCAGTGGTACGTGAATGATTTTTAATATATTCTGAGCATTAAAATAAAAAATAAAATGAGTGTTAAGAAAATAAAAATTTCATGTTATATAATGCAATATTTCTTTATTTTTCAAATTATGTTCACTGATTTATACTTCCGAAATTGTGCATATTGATTAAAATGGATATATGAATTGTATAATTAATTTTATTTATCATAAATAAGAAAATTGTATTTTTTAACATTTCAAATAAGCGCGCGAACGGCAGCCAATGAAGCTCCTTATGCATCGCATGCGCAGTACAGCTTTCTCAAGTCCATACGGGCATTATGAATTTGATAGAATGCCATTCGGATTAAAGAATGCACCTGCAACCTTCCAGCGATTAATGGACGTGGTACTAACAGGCTTGCAAGGTACTGAACTTTTTGTGTATTCAGATAATATCGTCTTGTACGAAAACAGTTTGAATGAACACACAGAAAAATTCGAAAAATTAGTGACTCGATTACAAAACGCAAATTTACATCTGCAACCAGATAAGTGCGAATTCTTAAGACCCGAGGTAACTTATTTAGGGCATATAATAGATAATCAGGGTGTCCGCCTTGGTCCCAGAAAATTAAAAGCTGTTTCTGAATTTCCAATTCCAAAAAAAGAATAGAATATCAAAGAATTTCTAGGTTTAGCAGGTTATTATAGAAGGTTTATAGACGGATTCGCTAAAATAGCTTCACCATTAAATCAACTTTAAAAAAAGGATACAACCTTTATATGGGCAGCAAAGCAAGAATTAGCCTTTGACAAACTCAAACAAAAATTATGCGAAGAACCCCTTCTTCAACGTCCTGATTTCACTCAATCTTTTATTTTAACAACGGACGCCTCAGGATACGCAATCGCAGGAATACTCTCTCAAGGTAAAATAGGGCAAGACAAGCCTATAGCCTACACCTCACTAGCTTTAAATGAGTGCGAAAAGAAATATGACACTTATCAAAAAGAAGCACTAGCTATTGTATACTCGGTAGAACATTTTCGTCACTATCTCTACGAAAGAAAATTCACCCTAGTAACTGACCACAAACCGCTTGTATGGTTCCAAACTACAAAATATCCGTGTTCAAGATTAATACGATGGAGACTGAAATTAGCCGAATATGACTTTAATGTTGTTCATAAAGCAAGTAAAACAATTGTCAATGCTGACGCCTTGTCACGAAATCCTGTCGAAACCAATGTTACTATTGTAAATAAAGAAGAAAAAAGTGATTCAAACGCAAGAAAAGTGAAAGGTCTCAAGAATAAAATGAGCCCTATTTTTATCTCAAGTTCAGTTCCTGCGAAGATTAGGAATGACAATGAAAACAAAAATATTTTTAAGACTACAAAAGGTAAGTCAAAATTAAACAGAATACGAAGAATTGTACGTTCAAACAATGCAATAATTAATACAGTAGATGAGCCCAATTCAAGTTCAGATGATGAGCCTGAATCAATTAATATTTCAATTTTAAATTCTGAGGAAGATGTACCCTCAAATGAAAGTCCAGAAGATGAGCCTGAATCTCAATCGGCCATCTCAGAATTATTATATAAAATTACTAAAATTATTTCAGAATTTGGGAAGAAACATGCCCCTAAGCAAAAATCAAGAGTAAATGTAATAAAAACTTTCAATCAAACACAAAAATTAAATGCAGAGAAAGAAGATAAAAAGAATCATGAAGTGATCTACAAGGATTTTTCAAACTCCGTTCCCAGATATATTCGCCACAAACTAGGACTTATACTCCCACTTCACGAAAAACGTCACCAGCTCTTGGACTATAACCTCACGGCGATTTCGTCAGTCATCTTCTTGTAGGCCTTCATGCTTCTTGTGAAGGCTTTCTTCGGCATGCTGACCTTTAATGTTCCTATGGAAAGTGCTCGCGCACATTCTCCTCCGTTCCGACAGCCTCCCTGATGGCACCTGCCAGTTTGTTTCTGCAATCTGTTTGACTCCACACCTCTATGATGACATCGCCGCTGTTCGTTTGCCTTACACCTTTGACTTCGACACCAAGGGTGCTCGGATTCACCTTGCTCTTCAGGTTTTTAAGCACCTTCGCGTAGCTCGATCCCTTAGCCGGTTTTGTGAGAACCGCTTCGTGGCGTGCACGTCTCTTGTTCTCTTTCCTCTTCGTCTCTTTAATCGCATGTAACTCCTTTTTTCCCTCGCTCTTCTCAATTGATGGCCCTGCTTCATCAGTTCGAGTCTTTAGGTTCTTGATCATATGTCTAAAGGTAGTTATATATGGGGAGGAGGGGGGAGGGGGAAAGGAGGGACTTTTAGTAGGCTCTCTCGCCCTCTTCCCCTGAACGAATGCGGGAGTTTGTATTTGTATTTATTTCAGAAACTCTCTAGGGCTAATTAGCCCTCTAAGGAACAGAGTATACATAAAATAATATATAATCTATTAAAGTTGCCGTCCATCTGCGGTGAACTATTGTCCAAATTTTTTGGTTTCGTACGCCGCTTACTCTCCCTTGTTCTATGTAAGGGTATGTCAACTGCAAAGTAGGTGTAGGAACGGTCGTACTATCTTCTGTTCTGTCTTGCGCATTTTTGTTTACGTATCAACGCCAACGATTCATCCAGTCCATCTCTGATTAGTAGGGAAATGCTAGACCTTGTCCTCCATCTTCTGAATCAAGGAAATCTTGTATTGCTGTATTGCTTTGTTTGAGACTTGGCCAGCAATCTCTTTTCTTGTTCTTCCTCGGATGCCGAGACGTCCAACTTAAAATCGAATATCGCCTCAAAAGAGCGTTGATTAAGGAGGTACGGTCGCGCATACTATCTGAAAAAAGTTAATCCTAAGTCTATGTCGGAAAATAATACTGCCTGAGGGAGATAAGTTTTGGTAACCCTTAAATGTATAAGATGTAGCTTATTTACGACGAAGAAATTCAAAAATTAGATAATTATGCCGGTATAATGTTTTATTAATAAATTTCCTATCAGACCTAAGAGAAAATTTTTGGCTATGATGGTACACTACACATAGAGAAGTTGTGTATATAGACAAGTACACACTAACTCCTCAAGATCTGAACGTAGACGCGGCACCTTCGCATTTTTCATGGAATCTGCTTTGACAGTTGTGCTCTTTGACTGCAAATGAAAACGTGGCATTTGTTGAAAATGACAGATCGATTAGTAGTTAATCTTAGACACTTGTCCATAAATATGATAAATAGCCATGAGGACATAACGCATCCTTGTTTTACGCCTTGCACAATATAAAAACAGTCACTCAGTTTCCCATTTACCCTTACACTCGCTTCACTACCTGCATATATTGTTTGTATTGCTTGTAGGAGCCATCCATGTACTCCGTACACTTTAAGGACTTCCCGAAGTTTAATTCTATTTACCTTGTCAAATGCTTTTTCTAGGTCAACAAATGCACAGAAAACTTTCTTTCCTACTCTACAGCTTTTTTCTGTGATCTGTCTTCAGCTAAATATCTGATCTGTACATGATCTTCCTAGCATAAATCCACTTTGGACTTCCCATATCTTTTCTTCTGTAATTTCTGTTAAACTACGAATCAGTATTTTTGAGTATATTTTTCCTACGGTACATAGTAAACTGATACCTCTGTAATTATTGCAGTTGTTTTTACCTCCCTTTCTTTTGTATATTGATACGATGATCGCTTTTCTCCAATCGTCTGGGACTTGTCCCGTCTCGATGCATAAATTTATCAATTAGCACACCCTGTGAGGTATGTATTCGCCACCGTATTTAAGCATTTCAGCATTGATACTGTCTACACCAGCAGCCTTATCATTTTTCAAACTCTTAATTATATCAATAACCTCAGTGACGCAGACATATCCAATTGGGGTTTTTAATGTATTATTATCAATCCCGCAGGTCTGTTGCCCTATATCTTTTCACCTGCTAATAATTCTTAGCATATTATGTACAATTTACAGAAATCACTGCAAATTACAAGTGTCTTGCTGGTAAGTATGAAAATAAATTCAGAAAAAGTATTCATTAGAAGACATTGTTATAAACAATTACTAAAAAGTATTTGTTTATTGATAAAAAATATATCACATTTTTAATGAAATATAATTACTTTTTTGTTAGAAAAGTACTCTAAAGGTACTCGAAAGTAGCTATGGCAAGATTTTGTTATAACCAATTATTAATAAAAAATATTTTTTAATTGATAAAAAAAGCATGTCACACATTTTCATTCGATTAAAATCACTTTTTTCCACGAAAGTACTGAAAAAAGGCCAAAAAGTAATCACAAGTGGTGACAACAAGCTTTTGTTATAAACAATTATTTATTTATCAATGGAAAAATACGTTTTACACATAATAAATGAAATGCATACACTTATTTGGGACAAAAACTTCGAAATATACGCTCAGGTGCCTCTATGCAGGAAGAGTGCACCTTCCAAGGTCATATCTCGTGACCTATTAGGGCTAGAACAATTTTTTTTTAAGGTAGATGTGTAGGGCCGGTTCTGGACCAAAAAGTAAGACGGAGTCTGGATATGAATTACAAGACGGACTCTGCATACTGATTTGAACCACTTTTGTATCCAGAGTCCGTCTTGTAATACATTATAGTAGCAGTAGATACTAAGCCATTTGCAATCCAGGCCATTGACAGGTTGCGTTGATGGGCTGCAGCGTCTTTACAGACACACCTGTCAATTAGCAGGTTCTCTGGACAGCCTGCTACACCTTTTTTCGAGCGACGTTGTTCGTATATCTCTCGCCACACAGGCTCAACTCTTCGGACAATCCTGTTGTTCAAGACAGCTGCAAAGATCGTCTACAGTGTTTTCAAACAAGTTATTGGCCTGCAATTCTCTGGGTTGGACAAGTTGCCATTTTTTGGTAGGAGTATGGTAGGTCCAACAGGAGCCACTGCGGAATGGGCGTTTCCGACTTTAAATATGAGGTGAATATGCGAGCCAAATTTTCTTGTGTAGAAGTAATATTCTTCCACCAGTAGTTCTTGTTACCATCTGGCAAATGTTACCATTCGGCGCATTGATTAAATCTCGTGTCCTCGAGAAACCCACTCCAGGAACCTTAAAATAATTTAAAAACCAGACTTCCCCGAAGAAGATGCGTTTTGTACACCTGGGGCATTGACTCAATCTCGTGTCCTCGAGGAACTTACTTCAGGGACCTGTAAGTACTGTGAAAACCAGACTTCCTCGGAGAAGATATGTTTTTCACACCTGGGGCATCGATTCAATCTCATGTCCACGAGGAACCCACTCTAGGTACCCTAAAGTATTGTAAAAGCCAGACTTCTCTGAAGAAGATGTGTTTTTTACACCTGGGGCATCGGTTCAATCTCGTGTCCTCGAGGAACCCACTCTAGGTACCCTAAAGTATTGTAAAAACCAGACTTCTCTGAAGAAGATGTCTTTTTTATACCTAGGGCGTTGGATCAATCTCGTGTCCTCTAGGAACCTACTCCAGGCACCCTGAAGCACTGTAAAAATCAGACTTCCCCAGAGAAGACGTGTTTTTCACGCCTGGGGCATTGGTGCCATCTCGTGTTCTCGTGGAACCCACTCCAGGGACCCTAAAGTACTGCAAAAATCAGACTGCCCCGAAGAAGATTTGTTTTTTGTACCTGGGGCATTGATTCAACATTGTGTCTTCGAGAAACTTACTCCAGGGACCCTAAAGTACTGTAAACACCAGACTTCCCCGAAGATGTGTTTTTTACACCTGGGGCATTGATGCAATCTCGTGTCCTCGAAGAACCCATAATTGGTGCAAGGTTTTGACGCGGGTAGCATATTTTTCTCGAAGAAGAAGAGGTTGTTCGCATACCTGGTGTAAGGGTTTGACGTCCGGAGTGTGATTTCCAAGAGCGCTTTAGCGTTTTAGGCTCAGGAAGCTACGATCATGGTTCCTTAAAGCAACCAATCCCGACACAACTGGAACGTGTACGGCATCCACTTCTGCTCCTTCTGTCCTAGAAGGTAAGCAAGAACGGGAAATTCACGCGAGAAAAGATCGTTCAACACTGTTCCTTGGAGTCAGATCTCTAGCCGCGGATGACCTTACGCGGCAGACGGGATCCTTACAAGAGATTTCTTAATTGGCAGTGTCTATTAATCGCGAAATTCCGTGTGAATAGCTCAGATCGTTGAATCGCCTATTTATACCGGAATCACGGGATGAATATTTGTGGGATTCCAGTTGGGCTATTCGTACTGTAAATGTTCATTTTTCGCAACAATTAAAAAAAAATCCCTTCAGTCATATAAGTTCACTTTGCACATGCTTTGTACATCGTGACAGATGGGACGTTACGTCTCCAACGTCTCGTGGGGGCAGGAAGGAACCCTTGTGACTGGTCACAGAAGTAATGTTGTTCAAACCTCCACCCCTTTCTAGCGTATCTTTGAGGCGGGAACGTACTCTTTTTTCTGGTCACAGAAATAATGCTAATCAAACCCCTTCCACCTTTCAACCTGTCATGGGGGCGGGAAAGCGCCACTGTGCCGGGTCACAGAAATAATGTAGTTCAAACAAACCCCTACCTCTTGCCAACGTCTTGTCGGGGGCCCTAACTCACCCCTGTGACTTATGGCGTGCTACACTTTACATACTTCAAAGTTCAAGTCATACCCCTAACCTTAGCTGTTATTTAGTTTACAATAACAATAATTTTTAATGAAAAGAACATAAAAAATATATTGCTTTTTGTTGCATTGTTGCTCATAGAGATTTTGTGTTCTTTTTATTGCATATGATTACTTTTTTACTCAAAGTTATTCAATCTAGAATATTCGACATTTAAACTTCAATATAAATTCGTACAAATACCATTTTTTATATGGAATAACAGTGAATGTTACCGTATTAATAGCTAGGTGAGAACTCCGAGCTATTTATCCCAAATTTTCGGCATAAATAGTCCACAGCTTTGAATCAACTATTTTTATGGACATTTCATGATGAATAGCTTAGATCCGTGAATCGGCTATTATTCACGAAAATTCGTGATAAATAGCCTAGATCGTTGAATCGGCTATCAATCACGACATTTTGTGATAAATATCCCAGATCGTTGAACTGGTTATTTTTACTGAAATTTCGTGATTAATAGAAGCGGGTTTCTTAATTTTTGTAAACGAAATTTCATAAAAAAGGCATTATTCGGTAAACTATTTACTGAAATACATTCCGTTTTTGAGAAAACTATTTCAAATTGCCCTAAAAGAGATATGCTTTTAAAAAAATAGACTTTTGAAACATTTCTGTCAATGTTTAGCGAAAATTGTATGGAACAATGCAAGTTTCGACCATTTATCTACTGAAATACGTTGTGTTCTCACTAAAACGACTTTAAATTTGCTTGACAGTATTGTTTATACAATATCTTCAAAACATTAAAAAAAAAGGTTGCAAAAGTAGATTTTTTCCACAACGCGTCACTGTTAGGGCAATTCGAAATATTGAAATTTAAGAATCTTAAATTAGATTGAAATCAAATTCAAAATCCCATTTAACGTCCAACACTCAAGTCAATGACAGTTGCTCCCAGTGGGACCCTGCGGTGGTTGTTAACCTTTAGTTTTTAATTATATATATATATATATATAGATGCTTTACATGTGAAATAAAATCACTAATTCTTATTTTTCTAAGCATTTCCAAAAATTGTCATTCACATGTATATTTTCTATGCGTGATTTCACACTCTGCTGGAATATTCAACTGAGACTAGAAACAAAATTTTCTTTTTGTGAAAGGCACCATATATTATAGATTTTTAATGAATTCAAACCTGATGTCATAATAAAAAAATCGCGTACTACGTGTGCGTCTCGCTTCGCTCGCAAGTTTGAGCACGCCCAGGGCGCGCGACTGTTGGTTCTCGGGCTTCGCGCTCGACAATGTAGTTACCTCGCGCTGCGTGCTCGGTCTCTGTACTTCCCTCATATTTGTGCACAGATCTTATAAAGTTAAAGGTCAAAGCATCGACAACTGTAATTCGGTGATTGTGAATTCTCTTTTTTTAAAGCTCCTTCGGCTTTAACGAATTGATTTTTTTTCGTCTCTTGTGTGTGTTTTCCAAAAAATTAATTTTCTTATTTTTAATGCTCTTTTTTATGATTAAAACAAAAACTACGCTTCTTTAACAAAATTATTTATGACAAATTTTTGTAGCTCTTTTGCGTGTGATCAACTTTCGCCTATCAATTTTTTTCATATAGCTTATGTCGTTTTACCAAAAATTTAATTCTTTTATTTTATTTTCTAAGATTGTTTCAGCGGAATAATGCATATAATGTGGGTTTGTGTTGGCTTCGATTTATTCTTTAAATGCTTCACAAAGACTATTTTTCCTTCTCTTCGAGCGGTATGGAGTTTATTGTACCAGCGGCAGGCTTATTGTTCGAGCAGGTATGTTTACAAAATTTGGGTTTTGTAAACTTACGCGGTTGAGTTTGAGGGCTCAGTGTGAGCGGTCGTGTTTTTTCGTATTCAGTGTGAATTTGTTCGAGTTCCTCATTTTTGCGAGTACAAAAGTGGCTGTTCCATTTTCTTATGGTGCTTATTTTGAGAGCTGATCTTTTCATTCGTGGCCCTTTCTCACCGGATTCAATTAACCTTGGATTTTATGCCTTGCGAATTGATCGTGTTTTTGGATTATGTGAGTTCCCTATGGTGAGAGCTTCCTAATATTAATTAGTATTGTAAAGGGCTTTTCCCTCCAATCACTAAGTGGAGGTTTTTTATGCCAGGTAAATAAACCTTGTTTTGGTTTCACGTAAATCATGGTTGTTTTCTACTTGGCCCACCTTTCTCCTCTGATATGTTTTCTTTATTCTAATTATTAAGAGGAAGGTCGGGTCTCCCAGAATTTGGGAAAAAAACAAAATATAAAATGCTAAGGTTTGAATATTTGTAACAGTGTAACCTGAAAATCGGAAAGAAAATAGAAAATGTTGGAGTCTACTTTGCCAGATGAGTAGATTAGGCGGTAAGAGATTTGGGTCGAATGAAGAGGTCATCACCGAAACAAACGCATATTTTGAGGGCCTTGAGAAAACCTATTATTTGGAAGGAATGGAAAAATTGGAAAAACGCTGGACTAAATGTATCGAGCTAAAAGGAGACTACGTTGAAAAGTAAAACGCTCATTTGCCGACAAAAAAATCTTTTAGTCGAAAAGTCACTGACTTATCAAACAGCCTTCGTATATAGGAATAATTTGAAGTTCCATGAATACAAATTAAATCGAAATTATTAATTAAATTGCTCTAAATAAACCGTTAAATAATCTAAGAAATTATTAATTCTAGTTAATAAGATATGTTTAAAAAAGACTCTTACTTTCGTAATTTTAACATTTTCATGGATGCCAATATTTTTAACGTATCTGAAGATCTCAACTGTTTCCAAAAATATTGTGGGTTGCATATTGTTAAACATGGAATAGTAATATTTTGAAATCTTCTATTAAAAATGGTTTATATTTGAAAGATGTACGAGTACAATTGATAATTCAGAAATAATTGAATTTCCAACGCTGTTAATTTGAAATTGTCTAAGCACTCAAACAGTATCTGATTAAAAATTTTGAAATATACCAAGTTTTTTCATTTAAAAGAAAGCAAGAGAAAGATGTTTCTTTAAATCTGGATAATTCTTTAGATTAAGAGAGAATAGTTAACATATACTAAAAATTGTGCTTAAATCTGCTAGCAAACTTTTAAAAGCCGATTTTTTCTAGTTTTTGAAGTGTTTAAATTCTAGAACTTATTAAATTTGTCTTCAATCGAAAAATATCATTAAGATCAGTCGTGATTCTTGTAATTCTTATTTGAATTTTGGCCTAATCGAAAAATAATTTTTATAATATGTCTAACATAATGACAATTGTAATTTAAATTTAAACTACAGAATCTTCAGTGTTGACAAACAGACCATTGTACTTTATTATTGTTAATTGAAAAAATATTTAATTTGTATAGACTCAACGAAAAAATATTTTACCTTAAAGTTTTATTTGAATTCGAAATAGCTTAGTTCGAAATTAGTGAAATTTAAAGAAGTTACATTAATTATAATAGATACTTTTGTAAGTTAAAAATGGGGCTTTCACTAATCGCGGTAGCATATTCTAATTTTGAATAGAATAATTTTGCAGATGTAAAGCGAATAATTGTATCTTCAAATATCGTTTATTTATAGAGAAAAATGAACAAAGGAGGAAACGCAGGGGAATAGGGAAAGACTGTGAACCCTGTATAATAAATTAAGCATAATTTTCTCACCCTCGTTATTTTCGTCGCATTCTGAATATCCCACAACGTACGTATTCGACAATTTTTCCAGCAGATCATCCGAAGAAGCGGGACTTGCAACCATTCGATTATCTACAATTTGAGTAATGTCCAAATAAGCTTCGTCTACGCTAGCTCTCTCAATTTCAAATTTCAGGTATTTTTTGCAATTTTGCATTTAGAGCGGAAATTTTAAAATAGTAAAACTTTTAGTACTTCCAATATGGAACATTTAAAAAAAATTATTGAAATCCGAGCTTTTGCAGACCGATTTTAGATAACCTACATTTTTGGTCTACGCTGCCTCCACTAACTAGAAGAAAATTTTGTTTGTATAGAGATCATATTTTTTAATTGTTAAATAATCGTTACATACTGAGAAATCAGTCTTCAAAAGTAGGGTAACTTTGACTAAGCATATTTTTAATATCATCAATAATTATTCAAATTTGACAAATATCCCTTCTACCTTATTCTTTTACGAGTCCAGGCATACCACATAAGCAATAATTGTTAATAATTCTTTTAGATAAAATAGCCGCAAGAAGTCGAAATATACTTGATATCTAGTAATAAGTTGGATTGAAATTTCTTAATATACTTACTAGAAAATGTAGTGTTTGTTATAGGGATCTTATTCAATTCCAAAATTATAGTCTTTAAAAGTCGAAGTTACCCTACTTTCGCAGACTAATTTCTCGGTTTGTAACGATTATTTAACAATTAAAAAATAGGATCCCTATAAGAAAAACTACTTTTTATAAAAGATTGAGAAATTTCAACTCAAACTTTAGCTAGATATCAAGTATATTTGGAAACTACAAATGAATTTTTTAGATTAGACGACAATTCAAAAAGAGCATTTTCAGCATTTCAAACTTTATTTCGACTTCTGGCGGCTATTCTACCTGAAAGCATTGTCAACAATTAGTACTTATGTAGTATGAATGGAATAGTAAAAGAATAAGGTAGAAGGGATATTTATAAAATTTTAATTATTATTGATGAAATTGAAAATATGCTTGGTCAAAGTTACCCAATTTCGAAGACTAATTTCTCGGTTTGTAACGATATTTCAACAATTAAAAAATGAGATTCATATAATAAAAACTATTTTTGTGATAGATTGAGAAATTTCAATCCAAATTTTTGCTATTGACATTTGATTGCCAAAATAGAAAACTTAGGTTCTTGTTTTTCATTTTTCAATTGAACGGCTTACAATAAAAAGTGGAAATATCTCAAGGATGAGTAAGAAGCAGCTATAGAAAAGTGCATAAAAAAATTGAATATAATTTCACGTCTGCAAAAAGCAGAAATAGAACAGTCGCAGTAAAAAGTAGACACCGGTACTTGAGCCGTCAGAAACAGGAATAGAAAAACTCGGCAGTAAAGAGTGGACACGGGCGAGTATTCAGCAGTATTCGGTGAGTCGGCTCTGTTACGCGATGCGTTGGCCAACCTCGTGTAAAGCCGAAAATGCAAGAGGCGCGAAGCACGAACACGAAGCCGAGCTCCCCGAGGTCCGACTTCACGATTCGGTTTCATCGGCTATTGGAAGGTTTGACTTGATTTTTCTTTTCAAAAATTGACACCTTAAAGCAGAAAATATTTTAACGTCATTTCAGACAAGATGGAAATATAAATTAAAAACTGACGTTAAAATATTTTCTGTATAGGAGAATATAACTTCGTTCCATATTGTAGATTTTCATGTTATGTGTGGATTTCTCTTCTCGATCCGTTACCTTCTCCGATGATAATACAGATTTCTAATGAACCTTCAACCCAAAAAAATAAATATTCAACAAATTGTTTAAGCTTTCAACCAAGTAGTTGAATTTTCAACAACAGAACACGAATTTTAAACAAAGTAGTCAAGTTTTCAATCAAGGAGATGAATCTAAGTAAAATGATGAATTTTCCAACACCATGTTTTCGCTTCTTCCTGTAAGTACTTTTTGTATTTTTTTTTTTTTTGTAATTAAAATTTAAAGGAAATCCGTTTTATCACGATTAATTTTTGCCCAATAAGCAAAAAAAATTATTCACAATTAAAAAATAAACTTCCATACACTTATTAATAATGATTCTAGTATGGAGACAAACGCAGTTTCATAACTAAATGGGTTTACCCAATTTTACTTTTTATAGGATACAGCCACAGACAATGAAGCTATGCAGATAGCAGAAAACACGGATCGACCCATTCTTATTGTGAAAGGTTAGTTTTCTATACACTTGAGATATTCAGGAATTTTTTCAGACGTCTCTGTCAATCGCACGGTATTTTTCTTATATTAAACTTTTATTCCTGTTTAAAGGGAATTCTCTATTTTATGAAGTTGCCACTAGCATAGTTTTTTCTGAGGACAAGAGTTTAGCCCAGGAACATTCTAGAAGGATTTATGTGCTTTTGCTTGTCCTACTACGTGTATGGCTACACGTATGGAGTCAATTTCAAGTATTTGGAATTCATCTAACGCTAAGTTTACTACAAAAAAGCATGACATCTTAGCTTAATCGTATGAGTTTTCCTCGTATGTAAAATTAATTATTCTATTTTAAACTGTTTCAGCGTTTTCCAAAAAGTTAATCCCAGTTCAGGACACAAGAGAGGGGAAAAAGCAAAAAGGAACCTTCACACAGTGAATGCGCAGGTTCAGAAATTAATGGACAAGATGGTGGAAAAGGAAGGAAATTAGAATTCCGGATTACTGCTGTCTTGCGTACGGCATTTCTCTGGAGCTGGAAATTGGTATTGAATAAAGAAAATATTGTTTAAGAAAAATATCAAGAACATTTTTCTTGTCTCAAGAAGATAACCTCATTATTATAATAATCGCTGGGAGGTGGTACTGACCCTCAATAATAAATTTCGTACACAATTTTCATGTGCATTGGCTTTAGGGTCAGGTGAATTGAAACCAACTTAATTATTTAAAATGTTTCGGTGTACTCAAAAAACTCTTTAAGGGCACGCTCTACGGTGACCACGTGACCAAACCAGTCCTCGGTTATGAAATGTTTTTTTGGTGTTCACCATGTCCAAACGCAATAAGAAAAGCAAATGTTAGCTCATACGACATCGACAGATCCTCCACATTTCTGTGGAAGATGCCGTGCATCTTCTTGGCGAGGAGCTGTCCGCAAAAGTTTTTCTTCTGTGCTTTTTTATTCCGGGCCTCCAAAAATAAGTACTCGACATTGATAAGATTCGATGCATTTCGCTCATCCCTGATAAAATCAAGTCAAGGCCGAGTGTTTGAGCAGCCTCCTCCGCTGCTTTGTACAAAAACGCTCCTTTGCCCACTTCTTCGTGTTTCCCGACCATTTCAAGGAAAGGGTCTTGTCCACTTGCGACTATGTGTAATGTACGCAGAATCATCCTGTTGTAAAGACATTCAAGATTTAGTATTCCACGACCACCTTGACGGCGTGATATGCAAAGTCGCAGAACAGAAGATTCGAGGTGCATGCTTTTATTCATGAGCATAACTTTCCGGCACCTGATGTCGAGAGATCTGAGCTCGTCCTTGGCCCATAGAATCACTCCAAATGAATAGAGTACTATCGGGACGGCATGCATGTTCGTCGCAGATAATTTGTTCCGCGTCGACAGTTAGGAAGACCAAATTTGCGGGATACGACGTTTGTTTCTGCATCGGAGAGTATCCTTTATAGATATCACGTCCTGAATTCGGCTCTGTGGCTTGCCCAGGTACGTATAGGACTCTCCAGCGCCAAGTTGTCGTAAAACGCTTCTGTCGACGAGCTCAGGGTCTTCCGGGACGCCATTAGGTTTTCCTCTCTTCAAATAAACCTTGGCGTATTTTTCGGACCCGTATTCCATTCCAATCTCTTGAGTGTACTCTTCGACAATGTTTTGAGCTATATGTAGTTTCTCTCGACCTTAAGCATAGATCTTAAAATCATCTATGTAAAATACATGAGTGACCTTACCCTTTCGATTTGGAGGTTTGCCGCAGAGGTACCCTCCAGACTGGCGAAGTGCGAGAGATCGTAGCAATAATGTGAGGCAAAAAAAGAGAGAGGTCATAGTGTCGCCCTAAAACACACCTCTCTGAAAGGTGGCACTATAAGTGATCACACGACGTTTTCCAGATGAGGTTGTAAATCTGGGTTTCCAAAGCAGCATTAATCTCTCTATGCACCTTACGATGTGTGGATGAACCTTTAAGCTTTCCAACAGACAGATGATAAGTCTATCTCCCGACATCCTGCTACGCCTTTCTTTAAGCGCGTTGTTCGTACATCTCTCGCCACGCGGGTCCAATTATCCGAACAATCCTATCATTTAGGATAGCTGTGAAGATCTTATACAGTGTGTTTAGACAAGTTATTGGCCTGTAGTTTTCAGCGTCAGCTAAGTTGCCCGTCTTCGGCAGGAGCACTGTGCGCCCTTCAACCAACCATTCCGGAATGGGCTCTTCCGACTTTAGATATGAGGTGAAAATTCGGGCCAGATGCTGGTGGGTTGAAGGAAACTTCTTCGAGGACGCGTTCGGTGGCTTTGTCATAGGCCCTTCAGTTCTATTCCAAAGGAATAGAAACCGAAACCGAATGGTGCCGTATATACACATAAGAACGAACGATTTAACAGAATTCACGGTTTTCATCAGCCTGTTTTATACATAAATGTATGTTCATCCCGTAAAATTTTTCAATGGGACCTCGTATGTTTTATATCTTAAAATACTTGAAAAGTCACGTGAGGTTCTCGATTTTTTATGCTGTTCGAAACGATGAGAAAATAAAATGAAGTTAGCGCATTCAATTTGATTGCTTTAGGTTTCAAATTTAATAATTTCATAAATTTAAAAAGCTTTCTTAAAAATTAAGTCCACTTCGCGTGCTTTCTTTTTTATTAGTTAACTCAAAAATTTAATATTCAATGGAGAAAACATAATAATGACGGAGAAATATCAAGATTAAAACCAACAAAATTTGACATTTAGAATAAATATTTTGTATTTACTTTTAGAATTGAAATGTGTACCTTAACTGAAATGTAATCTTATCGAATAAAAGTTTGATTCTGTGAATGATCATATAATTTTGGTTCGATTCAATTATATATGTATTCGCCTAAAATAAGTCTTACATGTCATTTTCGTAGCACACACCAGCATTGGAAAATCATTTTCACAGTGGAAAATAAGTATAAGCACTTAGAAACAGTAAAATTTAACTGGCAATGAAAAGCCTAAGCTTAAGCTTTTTTCTAGCTTACTTAAAAAAAATGCCGTATTTAGAGAAAAACTTGAAAATGTTTTTTTTTTCTAAATGAAAAATCAAGGTGAAATCATTTTTTATTGTAAATTGATATTTTTTATTGTAAACCTCGTTAAAACACGTTTCCAAAACCCTGATAAAAAGGCAAAAGTAGATAACTTTATCAGGAGTTATGTACAATTGAAAGTTATCGGTCGGGATGAATAGTAAAAAATTCCGGCCCCTGTATATTGACAACCCGTTACACTAGGTGCACCCCGTTTACATAATTTGAAAGGGTCCACTAGCATTACAATCTGGCAAAGATTCAGTAAGATAGGCGACAACAAAATTTTAGGCGGGGACACTTGCCAAATTTTACCCCATACTAGTAGTCTTACCCGCGCCTAATAATTTTTTGATGCAACAGAAAGGTATCTGCCGATACTTCTTCAATTCCTTGACATTTATTCAAAAAACTGCTTGAAAGCTTTTAAAATCCTCCAAAAATAGAGAAATCTTTGAAAATGTTATAAATTCCCTTGTAATATTTTAAAATATCAGGATGTAATAATTTATAAATAACGTAAAAAGTATAAGATGACATACTTCAGACCAAATAAAAAGACCTTGATGATGTATAGAAGATCCTTTAATTAACGTTTCGAGAGTCGAATGCTCTCCTCATCAGGAAACAGGAATCCAAGTCGCAAATAAGTCCTCTATTTTTATAAACCATACCCGCGTGCCAAAAATATGCCACGGCTCTTGCGAGATGGATGCAGAAAGCTGTCATCCTTGGGTCGCTTCGTATCCTCAAAACACACAAGAGTTTCGCCGGGCCGTCGTTGTGATTTCCTCGTGTCCTGTGACCACCCATCTCACGGTTATGAGACGTGGCCATGAATGAGATTTACCGCGGTCCTACTTTGGGGCTTACTTTTCCTGCTGCACAATGGGCTAGCTCGGGAATTCACAATTCAAAATAGTCTACAGCTCGCAATTGTGAACGGATTTGAAAGTTTTTTTTTTTAAATGATCAGCATTACATTTTTAGGAAAACTTATTGAGGATATTTATCTATTTTTGTTTCAATATAATTATTTATTCAACGCAAGTCTTTTTCTCTGAAAAAAAATAAAAAAGTAAACTCTATATGTATCATATTTAATGTAGATGTATTTAGAAAACATAAATAATTCATTTTCAATATTTTTATGGTTTTTTAGTGTGAATAATTTTCTAATTCAAGCCCTTTCAGGAGAAGCAGATCACTTAAAGTGTATTTACAAACTATATATTCCATACAATTCACTAGTATATTATTTGTAATACTTATATCAATTATAAGAATAATTGCTTATTGTTGATTTATTTGATGAAAAATGATACGATATACGTGCAAAATGCTTTCCATCATAAAAGATGAACTGTAAAAATTTGTTTAAAAAACTTTTTAGTAAGAAAGAGCCAGTAATATGTGTTTCGTTTATAAAATTTGTTATTTACACTCAAAATATTAATATATTGAGATCGAAAATCACTGTTTAGACGATGCTACTTAGATTTAGATATACTTAGAGAATATAAATAATTTACTTATTGTTGAAGCTAATTTGTATAAACCAACAGTTAACTATGTCATTTACTGTGGAAATTTTTGTAAAGAAATGATAGTCCGTGTTTAGAAACTCTCAATAATAAGCAAATATTATTATTATTAATAATTTGAGGAACAAGTGTTCAATTTGGCTATTTCACTCAACGACAAACTTTTTATTTTTCATTAAACCTTAGTATCATTGCTTAAAAAGTAATTTAGGATTTAAATTATTGAACATTTTAATTCTTGACACAATTTCTCTCAACAAAAAACCTATTTCGTACTTTTTCTTACTAATTTTTTTTCTAGACAATACTTAGAAAAATTACATATGCAAATAAAGAGTCAAAATTTATATATTGAGTGAATTAAAGAATCTTTGCGTACTGCAAATAATAAAGAATCTCTCTTCGGAGGTCAAGGCTACGTTAAATGCAATTAAACAAAAAAATGCAATCCTAATACTTGTAAATGCAAGAAACTAAAAATGTTGTGCAATTCCAAATGTCACTCGTCCACTACTTGTTGCAATACATAAAATAAATTGTTTATTTAACTCGTACATACTTTTGCTAAGTATTGTAAGAACCAGTTATTTCAAGTTCAAAAATAAGCATTGTTAAAAATGCTTTTTAAATTTGAGGAAAATACTCATATTATTAGGCGAACTTTAGAAAAAAAAATATCAGGTTTTTTTTCTCACTTCATTTTATTTATTGAAGGATTATCTACGAATCTTTTTGGTACGTTTTTATTTACAACATTTTATTCAGGAATTACACAATTGTTAATTGTATAAATAATATTTTTCTTGAATACATTTTTTTAAATAAAAAAAGAATAATCCGTACAACATTAGGATTAAATAATTGCGCAACGCTTACCTGAACAAAGCAGAAGATGTAAACTTCTAGATAACTAACTAATTTTAAACTGAAATATTTTTTTCGAAACTTCGCCTTCAGCAATCTTCCAAAGTTAGTTACAATTAACAATGAAAATATTTTCCTCGAGTTTAAAAAACATTTTTTTAAATGCTCATTTTTGAACTTGAAATAACTAGTGTACATCCTGAAATAGTAAAATAGTTAGAGTTTGAACAATATGAACTGAAAATGTATCAGTAAATGTTTAGTTTTTAATATTTTATTTATTTATATATTTCTCATCTAAAAGACCACATTTCTCAGTTTCGTTGATGTTAATTACAACTTTTAATTTTTTGGAATACGTAATTAGACATGTTTCACTTTAAACGTTTCAATTTTTAAAGTGTAGAATTCCTAATGAGTACAGAAATTTCAGTACGAATAGCTGGATTTTTCCGGTGCGAATTTGAGGCCGAACGGGCTCTTTGCACCGAAATTTTGGTACGAATAGCTTGATCTTTTCGCTACATGTAGTAGATTATAGACACTTCGAATTTTTAAAACTTCATTTTCAATCTGTCACATTTTAGTGGCCCCAAATTCAAACTTTTTGAATTAAAAAAAAAGTTGAACCTCTTTTTGAAAGCCTTACACCAAGCATTTTTTTATTCTCTTTGTCAAATGAAATTCATTAATATGTTTAGTTTTGCCATGCTTATTATTCTTTTTTTAAGTTTCTTTCTGTATCGTTCGGAGGGTGTATGCAATTTGAAGCCTTTACGTATCTCTTACAATTATTTAATAAATATATTTGACTAATTAATAGTTAAATGTATATTTAATTATAGCGATCAGAAAACCAATTTTTGTAACCATTTCAACTTAAGTTAAATTATAAATTTTAAACCAGTATAACAGAGAATTTCATTCTCAATTCATATTGACTTATTAAACTCTATTATTCCCTATTATACAAGATAAAAATTTTCTTTTGAAATTATAAAAATTAAAAGAATTATAGGTAGATATGACGGTTAAAGAAAAAGAAAATATATAATGAAAAGAACAAAATCAATGGGATCTAACAGGAGTATCAGCAGTGCCCCGCCCTCTCGCCCGAAATATATACCTGCTTTTCTTCTTTAAATTCAAAGGATGGGGTAGTCGGGAAATTTACGAAAATTTAATTTATGCATTATTTTGGGAGTGTTTTGGCAGAAACTGATCTGAGGAAGTTACCGTTTCACCTTAAAGAACTCTACCTTTTCTTTCTGCTCAATACAAAACCCATCACATACAAAAAATTTTTTGGACCTCGGTCGAAATTTACCACTTTGCTTTCCTGATTATGATAAAGTTGCAAATGCATTCATGCATAAAAATAGACAAATTTAAGGGACAAAATATTTTTTTCGAAATGTAAAAATCTGGAATATACAAAAATCTCGAATGAAATTAATTTTGCCGAAAAATAAAATTTATGAAATTTAAAAATACAGAAAATAAAAGATCACGAAAATAATAATTAAAATAATAATTTTTCTTCAACTTTCTCGAATTTATATTTGAGGGCATTTTTACTTTCGGTATTTTGTCTTCACGCGATTATTAATTTTCTGTATGTTTAATTTTTGGGAAATTTCATTTAATCGAAAAATCGCAATACATAAATATACTTATGAGAATATAAATATAATCTATAAGAAAAGAAAAAGTGCAAGGTCAGGAGAGCTTTATAAATATTTAAATAATTGCAGGTTCCAAGAAAGAAATGGACACTATTCTCTCATCATGCAAACGGCAGCGAAAAGCACCAGAAAGATTCGTAATTTCAGCTGCGGAAACACCTGATTATGATTCGGACCACAGGACTGAGGATTTATCGAAGCGTAAGGTTTGTGTTCATTCGTTAAATTCTTGAAAATTTATCTAATTTATGGAAACATTAAAATACACAATGAAAAAATAAAAATAAACTAATAAACAATAATAAGCATACAATTATAAATGATAATAAACAATAAAATATAATAACAATATAGTATAATAATGAACAATAAGATAAAATATTAAAAATGGTTTCATAATGTTTTATAGGCACAGGAAAACACCGTCAAGAACAATTTAGACAGAGGACTAATTGACCTGAAAGAAATGCAGGCTAATAACAGAACTCGTTCCATGAGTACTTTGGACCCAGAAGCTAAACTCGAACCACGCAAACCATCAGGATCTGATCTGGATAAATTGACCTTGGATGAATCTCCTTGCAAAAATATCTCTGGGGCAATGAAAGTACCCAAGCGTAAGGTTTGTGTGTATTCGTTCTGCCATTAAAAATGTAGCTAATTTATATAATCAGTCATATGGTTTGATAATTTTTTTATAGGCACAGGAAGATACCATGAAGAAGAATTTCAACGGAACTAATCTAACGACGCAGACGCAGGCTAAGAGAACTCGCTCAATGACTATTTCGAATCCAGAAACTGAACATGGACCACGCAAACCATCAGGATATAATATGGAGAAATTGACGCTCGATGAACCTGCGAAAGTCAACTTGAAAGGACGTACAAGTACATTTGGTACCATGAACAAGCAGGACAATCTTCAGAAACAAAATTTTGAGAGGGTTTTCATGTTGTGAACTGTTTAATTAATTATTAGCTGAATAATTTTATCCACAATATTGAATTACATAAAGGCTGAATTTAAATTGTTTTGAATTCAGAGACATAAATTGATCATTTACTTTGCGGTTATGTAATTGAATACTGGCTATAATTTGCATAATAAAAGTTTATATATATTTCAAATAACACTATTTCAAGTGCACAAGAACTCCAATATAAGGCCTACTGATTTAGTTCTTCCTAGAACTGCTGGCCCACGCAGTTTTTTTCCCGCAGAAGCAGTGTCAACAATCCGTCGCCATCACGAGCCATTCGTCCAACGAATTAATTATTAGCTGATCTTTTTCCACAATTTTAAATTACATGATGATTTACTTTCAATTGCTTTTAATTAGGTAACATTAACTAATTATTTACTTCGAGGTTATTTGATTGAATATCGAGTATAATTTGTATAATAACAGTTTGTTAATGTGTGAAATACCTCTATTCCAATTATATTATTATTTTTTAATTTTTACGATGTTGTGAAATAAGTATCTGAATTTTGATTTCGAAATTATGTGCACATATATTTCAATTTTCTGTGCAATAGTTTAAAAGGTTATTAATGATTCAAATTTTTTTAAAAATATGAAGTATAAAATATTTGAATGATTCAATGAAAATAATTCTTAAAGGCTTTTTGTGTAATGAAATGATTGATTAATTTTTGGCTGATTAGTTTTTTCACAAAACTAATTAACATAAATATTTAATTTCAATTTTTCTCTATCAAGCAACATAAATTCATTATTTACTTCAAACTGATGTGATTGAATATTGGATATAATACGTATAATAAAAGTTTATTTTTTCAACCTATCTCCATTACAATTATGTATTTTGTTCAGAAAATCATTATAAAATGTTATTAATGATTAAAATTTTCCGAAATGAAATTTCAAGTTTTTAACAAAATATACAGTGAAAATTATTTTAATTTTCCAATGAAAATAATTCTTTAAGGCTTTTAATTTTGTAAACTGACAATGAGAATTTTTGGAAAATATATGAAATAAACATTATTTAAATGTTTCAATGAGAATAATTCTTTATCGCTTTTAATTTTGGAAACTAATTAATCAATTGTTAGCTGATTATTGTTTTTACAATATTAAATTACATAAAGATTTAATTATAATTTTTCTATATTAAGAAAAGTGAATGAATTATTTTTTTTAGGTTATGTAGTTGAATGTTGGCTATAATTCGTATAATAACAGTTTATTCATGTTTAACATATGTCTGTTACAACTATATAATTTTTTTACATTTTCGAGCTATTTTGGAATGAGTATTTGAATTTCATTCTCACAATTATATGTAAATATATTTTAATTTATTCTGAAATTAGTTTAAAACGGTAATTATAATTATAATTATCAGGAAAATATAAAGTCAAATTTATTAATATCATTTGATCGCGATGCGTTCATAACTTATGATGCAAAGATGCAAAGAAGGTGAAAAAACGTGGTTGAGAGCACCTTTTTTAACTTGATCAACTTTCGACCGGTGTATTTCAAGGAAAAATGCAATTATTCTTTTGCGGAAAATCGTGTAGATACCTTAAAGTTCTATTTATGCGTGCATTTTTGCAAAATTCCAAAATATTTATAACTTTCGGGCCGGCAGTAAATAAAGGCGAAGGATGCTAACTCAGCTTCTAATCAAGGTGGAAGGCTTTACTGAGGCTTACAAGTTTAAAAAAAAACAACAAATTTGATGACAGGTTCTTTAATACAGTTCATCAAATGAATAAGACGCTATTGCATATTATTTCGACACATTTTACCAGATGTACGAAAGTTGAAGGCAAAAAGGACGAAAGATCAAGAAGGACATCGATGAGGAACCCACTGAGAGTATTATCGACTTATTTTGTGCAATCGGTCCGAAAAAACGCGGAATTATAATGTGCGATAGCGTGTTATTGATATAATCAACTGTTTGTAAAAAAATACCATTTATTTTTTAATTTTTTTGACAAATTTTGATCGCAAATCTAATCAAGCCTTTCAGATTGATCAGAAGCTAAGTGAGTAAGCATCCTTCGCGTTTATTTACTACCGACACAAAAGTTATGAATATTTTTAAATTTTTCGAAAATATACACACAAATAAAATTTCTATGTAACTACTTGATTTCTTGCACAAGAATTCATGCATTTTTCCATCAAATACAACGGTCGAAAGTTGACCAAGTTACAAAAAGTGCTTTCAATCATTTTTTCACCTTCACTGAAAATTTGCATCAAAAGTTATAAATGCATCACGATCAAATGATAATGTACTTATTCGTGATAAAATGAGGATTTACAAGTTGTTTTTCTTTTCTTTAAGCAATTTTTTTTATTGAGTTACACAGTGATTTGTAGAGAGGCCAGGATTTTTGAAACAGATAGTAGTGCAATAATGAAAAACATTAAATAACAATTTTCAAATTTTCTCCTTCCTGTATTATTCAAAAATTTACTTTCTGTTAACATACGTAGATATTTGTGAGAGGAAAAATTATGAAAAAGTCAAATTATTTGCATTAATATACTCTGTAATGCCGCGATTGACGGTAGTTCAAATTTTAGTCGAACCATAATGATATTTTGTTTAAAAAATGTAGATCATTTCTTCGCTACCAATGGCGAATATAGAAACATCAGGATGGTGACAGCTGAAACTGCTTCCAGGCAGATCGATAACACCAAAAAGCGTAACACCAGAAACAAGGCAGAACCGTCACCTTTATTGTTTGCTGAAATGTTGGGTGTTGCGTAATTAATATTTCAGGGTATATATATAAAAACTAAAGGTTAACAACCACCGCAGGGTCCCACTGGGAGTAACTGTCATCTAAAAAAATGACATATTTCTGGAATTACCTGACCTGACTGTCAGAATAATAATTTCACTAGTTTTAGAAATCAGGTGATGATGAAACAGGCCATCCCTTCACCGGTCCATGAGATTAAGATGTTGGACGTTACTTGCTCCGTCCAACCTCCAAAGAAGCAAGTATGTCAAGATTCCATAGAAAGGAGGCAACCTCAGCCCTCGCTCGAAACAGGTCACGCCAGCCGACAGCTGAGGATCTTTCAACACCTGTAAGAAAAAAGAAAAAAAAACGGGCTAGATAGGGCCCACGTTTGAATTAGGTTATAGCCTTTGCGGGTGAACCATTACAGTCATGAGGCTAGGGCCTTTGCGGGTGAACTATAATGACCAGGCAATGCGCCTCCAAAAACAAGTTACCAATAAAGCAGAAGCACAGCATGGGACCTGAGCCTTTGCGGTTGAACGATAACAGTCATGAGGCCAAGGCCAACACAGCAGACATAGAGCCTCCAAATCCAAAAAGAGACTAAGCAATCCGCCTCCAAATCCAATCGCACACTTGAGAACACTTGCACTTATAACTTGCACGACGCTTCACGAAAAGCAGCGCACCACACGATCATTAATCTTGAAAATCGAAGCCTGACCATTCACTGCCGGACTCCCAAACTGAACTGAACTTTGAGATAATCGTGTCTCGTTTCTTCCACTATCCAACTAGGTTGTTCTCTCATGTCAATTACCAGGCGAGCCTTCAGGTATATGTTCAAGCAGAACAGTGAGTCGATCGTTGAATTTCCAAGAACAGCTACCGGTGCAGTGGCCAAAGATGTGACAAGTCGAACTCTCAACCTTGTTGCAGGTTTGAATCACATTTCGAAAACTATAAACTACATCAAGTTTTAACAGTGTAGTTTGAAAAAGTATGTGTTTATTTGACTCTAGAATGTTTTTGTAAAAATATATGTATGAATGATGATATATATTTGTTTGAATGATAAATGGCTTAAGTTTTCTTAAATGCTCTATAAATGTTCTGCTCGAGCTTAAATTCCGTTAAGAGAAGAAAAAAACACTTTATTATTGTTACATGGTGGTTTAATTTATGTGAGTATGCAAACACAATTTACAAAAGATACAAAAACATTTTCAAGGATATCTACCACCTATGGGATTCTCGGCGAGAATTGCTCCAGGGTTCCGGAGCAGGACACTGACTGAGGAGAGCGCGGAGTCGGGCAGCTATTACAGCATCTTTTCCTGACTTTTCTCCATCAATTTCAGCGAAAAACACATTCTGCGTCTTTTGTATTGCAATGAACACATGGTCGCGGTCTTCTCTAAGTGGAATAGTAGGCTCGTACGAAACAAAATCTGTTGTTTTTTGAAAGGGCACATTATGTAAGATCAGTCTCATTGCACTTGGAACTTGATACTCAGCAGTCTCGCGAGCGCCATACATGACTTGAGAATGATACCGACAGTGGTTTTTATATGTTACTGGCATGAGAGTGATTCCTCTATAATCTTCCACTTTTCTACCACCTCCTTTCTTTAATAAAGGAAGTACCAAACCTGTTCTCCACTCTTTCGGCCATCCTTCTCCTCTCCATAATCTATTACATACTTCCCAAATCTCTTCTCTAACCCTTCGTCCGCCAAATTTCAACGGAATTAAAAAAATATATATTGTCAAATTTAAAAAAACAAAAAAACACTAATTTTCAATATAAATGTTTAATTTCCACCATTTTTCGTGGCTATGTACCAAAGCAATTATTAAGAATTTGATTGATACTCTTTCAAATCAATCTTTCAATAAAAAAAACTTTTCCAGGTCATCCAGGTTTTGTATAAAATGAATAACAAATAACTTATTCAGTTATAAATTAGCCTTTCGACGGAACTGTGTTTCAATAAATTTTTCAAATTTCAACAACCGATGTTTTTCTTTTTGAGAAAAATGAAAAAATTTTCTTCAGATTTTACGATATTCGGGAAACCTTGAAATTATTATTTTTTCAAAATTATATTTAAAATAAACATAAAAAAGATTTTAAAACATTGCAAAGTTGAGAAGATTTTAAGATTTTTAAACAAAATGTCGCAATTTTGCAGTTAAAAAATTTATAACAACAATTGAGTAACATTAATAGACACTTAAGAGTGTTGAAAAGATTTAAAAATAATTTCAAGCTAGAAAAGATTTAAAAATAATTTCAAGCTAGAAAAGATTTCAAACAAATTAAAACAAAATGTGGATTTTTAAAGATTTCGAACAGAAAATTGAGAAACTATTTAAGAATTTTGAATGGTCTGAAGAGAATATTCTCAAGAATCATAGGAAAATTTGAAAGGATGTTTTGTTTGAAAAAATTAATTTTTAGAAAAAATTGTCAATAAGAGTAGTTGCATTTTCAACCAACAAACAACCAATTTTCAAAAAATGGTTGAATTTTTCTATCAAAAAGATGAATCTTCAACCAAGTAGTTAAATTTTCGATACGAAAGATAAATTTCAAACAAGAAGATGTATTTTATACTAAAAAGCAACGAATTAAGAAAAAATGTTACATTTTCATTCATCACATTTATTTATTGTTCACCATTTTTCACCGTACTATACCAAAATATTTATTCAGACTCTTTTTCGGCATTCTTCATTTGTCTCGTTTTTTGACATTTTTAAAAATGTCTTAAATTATTTATGAATTTTCTGCAAAAATTATTTTTCAAAATATAAAAAAAAAGCATTAAAAACTTACCCAGGAATCTGAAGAAAAAAATTTATTCTCTTGGAACCCTTCAAAATTCTTAAAAAGGTTTCAAACTTTTATTTCAGAATCTTCAAAAATCGAATCTTCTTAATATTTAAATTATTTTTTAACAGTTTCAAAACTATGTTTTAAATGAATTCGAATTTTTCCTGAATTTTTTTTAATTGTATCAAAAGTTATCGAACTTTGAATACTTCATGTATAATAAAGTTAGCTTGTCTCGATCAACATTCTCTTATACTTTTATTCCTAAGAGCTAAAGCGAAACAGGATAAGGTTAATAGGATAAGGATAAGTTAATTGAATTAGAATTATACTCATTCAAGAGAATCTGTATTTTATCATTCAAAAACTGATTAAATTGCGGCGGTTTTTCTGGAAATTTGCGAACCTAATTTTCTTAAAAACAGCAACGTTCTTGAATCTTTATTTTCGAAAATTTTGATACTGATATGGGGGATATATCCCTTTAGAATTTATGTTGTTCCCATGTTATAGATAGAAAAAAAATTGTTATCTCTTGAAAAATAAAAATTTACCATTTTTGCAACAGCAAGACCCGATATAGGAAAAACCCGATAGAGCAAAATGATCTGACTTTTCGAATTTTCGTCTAATAACAAAATTCCATAAGACTATTTTCGAGAGATATTTTATATCTAGTAAAAATTTGAATTGCTGTTTCTCAATTTACAACAAAAACCTTTTTTTTTACCATTTTTTGGAAATTTGAAAATGTTGAAAAGCATATAACTGTTTTAATTTTCATTGATATTAAAAATGTCATTAGATAATTTGCAAGTATATTTTTCGTGTATCAGAAAATTTGACAAAAATTTCTTAAACTAATACAAAAATGGTTTCTAAATATATTTGATATCTAGTGAAAACTTTGAATAAAATTTCCTAATCTATCAGAAAAATATATTTTTTTTTAATTTACCAAATTTTGAAAAGTATATAACTTTTCGAATAGTCATCAATATTGAAAATTTCATTTGGATAATTTGTAAGTCTTATACAAAGAGAAAATTTCGGCTGTAAAATTTGATATTATAATTTTAAATTGTGAAATTTTTTATGTCTTACTGTCCACATAAAAATTAATTAAAAATGAGCCAAAGAACATCTTTCCAACTCAGAATTTATTAATTTAAAAAAACTCCTTTCTCCATCCTTTACGTTTCGGTACAATTGCATACCTTTTTCAAAAGGTTAAAAAAAAACCCTAAATACAATAATATTCCAAGTTTAGCAATATTAAACAGAAAAAATTAAAAATCGAAAGAATAATTAATATAAATTTATACCTGAGATAAGAATAATTTCGATGAGTAGAACAACCATCACAAAGAAATCATAGAAACTTATGTCAATTTTGAACAAATTCAAGTCAAAAACTGGAGTCAAAAATTAATAATATAATAAAGATTGTTATTGAAGTTTAAAAAAAATTGAAGAGACTTCACTCACTTTAAAAACTGCATCTTAAAAATATAAAAAAGAGATCTTTATATTGGTTAGGAAGGACGAAACAAAAATTGACTATATGGAGATACAATAAGACAGTATACGTAATGAACGTTTAACAAGGATGAGTTTTCATTGAAACCACTGATGAGGAGGCGCCAGGCTGCAAACAGATTCTTCTTTTTCTGGCGCCCAGCTGGCGCCAGTCTGCAGTTATCTTGCTACTAGGGATGTGACTTGCTACAGTATGATACTCATTAATAATATATTAGTCATCTTTAAAATATCTGTAATTTTAATTTAAAATTATAGTTTTAGATGCGCAATTCTGAAACAGTTTATTATTTGAGGCCTTGAATTTAAAGTTTTTTTATCAAATTAAATTTTTATAGTTTTGAATTTAATCATTTTAAATGCAAGCACAAAGCAATTCCGAATTGAAAGGCTCAAATTTGTACAATTTAAAAAATTGGAATTTCATTACAGCAATCTCAATTCTTTTGCATTCTTTTCAATTTTAAATGTTTATAACATAATATCCTAAAGTTTCTTCATTTTTAGTTGAAGATTTAAACCAATAAAACATTTCCAAATAAAAAATATTTTATTACAAAATTTCAAGAATGAATAATAATTCTAAAAGAAGTGTTAAAAAGTAAACTATTTTGAATTAAAAAAATTAAAAATTGAGTTAAAAATTAAATATGATAAAATTAAACTTTCTTGAATAAATAATCAGTAATTGAAAAATTTGGTAATTTTAAATGGCTACAAATTTAGAATTCTGTATTTTCATGTTGAACGCTAAATTTTTAATGTTTTTCTTTTATAAATGGTAATTTTTCAATTAAAATTGAGTTGGTTGAATTTTGGAAAGTATAATTTACAATTTTAGAATGATCAATTTTCAAGAAATATTAATTTACTTCAAATAATTTAAATTTTAAAGGGTTTCGACATAAAAAGTTTTCCCAGTGTAACTGTAAGCCAGTTGTCTCCATCACTGGGCAGGTGTACGTCGCCGTTAACCCATTCCTCCTTCGTGGATAGGCTAACTTGATACTTCTTGTCGAAGAGATTGCGATTGTCCATTTTGTCCTTGGGCATATTCAGGGTCGGCCTCCACGCGATGTCGACTGGGATCTTCACAGCTGCCAAGATACGTCTGTCCTTTACCAAATTTAGTCTCCAGGCCACTTCGGCAGCCACGGCCTTGATGGTGAGATGCAGGGGCTTCAACCCTATTAGTGCCCCCACTGCCATTGTGGGTAATGATTTCGAGGCAGCAGTGATGCCTCTTAAAATCAGTCCCCTGATCCTTTCCAGTCGAGACTTCACAGTGGAGAGCTCGACCCTGCTCCACCAAACCACCGCCGCATAAGTTAGCCTTGATCGCAAGATCGCTGTGTAAATCCACATGAGTGTCTCCGGCTTCAAGCCCTAGCTTTTCCCTATGGCTCTCCTACAGAGCCATGGAATAGCTACTAGCTTCTTTCACTTGTTTTCCAGGTGCTCGTTCCATAACAGCTTCTGATCCAGAATTACTCCTAGGTATTTAGCTCGTTTTTTGATTTCCAGTTGTTGTCCTCCAAGTTTCAGTGTACTCGTGGTATATTCTCCTATACAGAAAATATTTTAACGTCATTTCAGACAAGATGGAGAATAAACATTTTTAATTAAATTTTATCCAGAAAAAAGATCTTCTCCTTTCACTCCGCTGGGAATTGAACACCAGGTCAACTGATTTCCGGTCAGGTGCTCTAACCCCTAAGCTACTGGAGAGATCAGAGGAAGAATTCTTTTTTCTGAAATACGCTTTATTTAACTAGATGCTATACACAAATCAATTTTTAATAGAAATTTGCATTATCATCGGAGAAGGTAACGGATCGAGAAGAGAAATCCACACACACTGTTAAAATGGAAATCTACCATATCGATCAAAGTTATATCCTCCAACACAGAAAATATTTTAACGTCATTTCAGACGAAATTCATTTGGAATAAAATTTAATTAAAAATGTTTATTCTCCATCTTGTCTGAAATTACGTTAAAATATTTTTTGTATTGGAGGATATAACTTTGATCGATATAGATTTCGATTTTCACAGTGTGTGTGGATTTCTCTTCTCGATCCGTTACCTTCTCCGATGATAATACAAATTTCTACTGAAAAATATCAGTTTTCAACATGAAAATTCAAATTTTCAGTTTCAATTTTCGGATTAAAAAAATTAATTTCCAACCAAGCTTATACATTTTCAACTAAAATCATGAATCATTGACAAGAATAGTTTAATTTTCAACTAAAAATGGTAATTTTTCAACCTGAAATTGACTGGTTAAATTTTTAATTTTTGATTACGTTCAACTAAAGAGATGAATTTTTAACTACAATATTAGAATATTGGATTGGAATAATTACATTTTCAGTTTTGAAAAAAAATCAATTTTTTGTTTAGGAAAAAAGGAATTTTCAACAAAGTAGCTCACTTTTCAACCAAAGAGATGAATTTTTAATGGAAATGATGAATCTTGAACCAACAAAAATTAATGTTTAACAAAACAGTTTAACTTTTAACTCACAACATTAAATTTGTATTTGAAAAAAGATTAATTCTAAATGAAAAATCAAGTAGTTGTTATCCCAACCAAATAAATTTACTTTTAATCAGAAACAGTTGAATTTGGCCAAAAAGAAAACTACTTTTCGATAGGAGTTTAATTTTTAACTTAAAAATATTTTTAGTCGTCAAGGGAGAGAAACAATTACAAACAAGCTGTTGAATTTTCAAGCAAAGAGATGAATATTTGAATTTTCAACTAAAAACTATCAACTATCAAACATTGAATTTTCAATGTTCACTTTAAAAAATTAAATTAACTAAATTAAAATTCTCGCGCTTTAAAGTATGTAGATACTTTTATTTTAACTTATCCGAAATTTACCAATACGGTGGTTCAAAAAAGGCTTTTTTGAAGACAAAAGAGTTTTTAATTCTGTTTAAAATTTAAGTTAAATAATAATTTTTGTCGCTTAGGAGAACTGGATTTGATGATTATAAGTTCTTATGAAACTCCATATTGTTTTTGCAACTATTTTTTCATTCCTACTATTTAAAGATTAATTTCAGTGACATTCAAGTGAATTTACAAGAATTCGAGGGAATTAAAAACAAAAGATTAAATACCTGAAAATGCAAGTTCAATTTAAAAGACTTCAGGATGAATTAAAATACAAACATATATTAATAGTTTAATATACGCCGAGGTGCATAATGAGGGACTTCACGCGACGAGCGGCAATGCTCGCAGGACGATCGAAGACGAGGCGAGATAAGTCCTGCCTGCGAGCGTAATGTGAAGAGTGATCGTCTGCTGTATCGTAATGTACAACATTACGATACTCTGCGCTGTCGCATAAAAACGCTGAGTTCGAATGTGTTCAAAAAATTCAGAAAATCGAAAATATTCCAATGACCCTAAATTATTTTCCTGTGCCCGAAAACCTACCTTTCGCTGACTTCTACGTAAATCTGACAACTTATTGGAATTTAAAAAAATTGCGTAACATTTTTTTAATTTCGAGCCTAAATTCTTCTTCTGTGCCCCAAAAACCCACCTTGCACTGACTTTCATGGAAATCTACCAAGTTGGTAAAATTTCCAAAGAGTAACATTTTTTTAATTTTGACTTTAAATTCTTGTTCTGTATCCCGAAAACCTTCCTCTTACCGAGTTTCATGAAAATCTACTAAATTAGTCAAATTTTCAAGGCTAGAGTAAAATTGTTTAGTTCATTAATTTTTACCTCAAATTCGTGTTCTGATCCACGTATACTCCCCTCGTACTGAATTTGATAGAAATCTACTAAAATCCCTAAAAAAACCCTTGTACTGAGTTTCATAGAAATATACCAAATTAATAAAAATTTAAAAAATTGAGTGAAATTTCGGAATTTTCGAATTTTGACTTCTAATTCGTGTTCTGGCCCCTGTTGTTTTGACATAAAAATGTGCCTTTATCAGCGAATACATTTCGAATTTTCAAAATAGTGCCTCAGTAAAGAATTTTCGAAGCTTTAAGTTTTAATTTTGGCATAGGTTCTACATATAAACTAGAGTGATAAAAATTTTTTGGGAACCTTGTGGCATGCAAATCTGCCATTATTAGCAAAAATATTGCGACTTTTTAAACTAGCGTCTTTATAGAATCTCTGAAAACTTCGGCGTTGATTTGTGGTGGGCTCCACATGCGCTAGGAAAATAAAAAAAAATTTTGTTGCTTTTGACATGCACATTTGAATTACGAGTGAAAACATTTCGACATTTTAAACTAGCATCTATACAGAATTATTGAAACTTTCGGGCATGATTTACCTTACACATCGGAGATTGACATTAGTTAACATACTTAACTAATGTTTTAATTTTTTCCGGTATCTGAGAATATTAATGTAGTGAAGGCCTTTTCAAAAAACCGCAAAAGGCCTTCACTACATTAATATACTTAACTAATATTAACCGCTTCTGTGTACATCTTTATTTTTGCTCTGCTTGTAATGCTAGTTTTTTCTTCATATTCCACGAAGCAGTGTATTATTTTGCTTAAAAATTGCTAGGATGTCACTCTTGGATGTTATCACATTCCTCTGTTCTTTTGGCATTGGTGCAGAGGCATTACATAGTACTTTTGATTGAATTGGTTTATTAGGGGGAAAATTGTAACTGCAATTTCAAATAACTGATCCGAGTTGACGTAGGTAATAAGCGGAATACATTTAAATCGAGAATCAAGTATAGAAGAAGTTAGGCGATAAGGATGGCCGTAAAAAGACATCGACGCGGCACGAAGAGAAGTCACAGCAGGAGCATAATTGACCGAAGAATAATGTCTATCAGGAGGATTAGAAGATTCAGAACGAGGGATATGCGGAATAGAGTCGATATTAAGTTAACATTCAAAATCTTAACGTAACTCTGCAACAAGAAATATGTTGATATGGAATATGTGCAATTCATAAATGGGAATTCAGAAATAACAGACAGCGCGCAAAGCAGACCAGCGCAGACTTCTGAATCTCCAATGTCCTTATAACTGAATTGTTTTGGGTATAGCTTACGTAGTTGCAAATGTGAAAGGTCCTCTCTCAAATATTGCCAGGAAACACAAGATGATTGGCAAAGAAGCGTTTTCTTCAACACACGCTGAGCTCGGAACGGCGATAGCTATAAAAAAAGTGTCGACAAAAACTGAAGGTGGGGATTTGTTCGTACGTGCCCACAGTTTCAAAATCCGTTCGAATAAAATTCCAACCCGACATGAGTTTTGCGAATAAGATGGCACCTAGTGTGCCCATGCATAATAAAACGTGCGGTGCTTTTGAAGGTTTTAAGGGCCGCTGATTATGAATATACCGTTAGGTTCCAAATATTTAAAATGGCGGATCCAATATGACGGACGATTTTTGCAAAATTAGATCATATTCGTTAGAAACTTGTTACTCGGGGGTTTTAAGGGTCGCTGATTACGAATATCCAGTTACATTTTGAAAACCCAAAATGGTGGATCTAATGGCGGACGGATGTTAAAATCCTTTTTGTTTTCATTTCAACTCAGCCCCCCCCCCAGATCAAAACACACCACCCGCTGTAAGGGCGTGTGCGATTAATGTGGCATACAGCTTATGTGTCAGGGCTTGCGTAAAGGACTTACGTGATGGTAAGTTTCTGAACCCAGATTTGTGTTCAGCACAACAAATTCATTCAAAAACACTAGATGCCATCTCATTCGCATCAAAAAAATTAAAATTTACAGGGCAGTGAAATGACTGGAATTCACCAACAGTTCTACAATACAAGCCTGAGGTAAAATTGCAAAAACTGTATTGAAATGACAAAATTACAATACATGTATTGTAAGTGCTGTAAAGTGTGAAATCATTATCGAGCATTCCTATAGATGTATTGGAATTCACGCAAACACGAAATTTTCCTAAATCGCATTTACAGTACTCAAATGAAGAAAGTTTAAGTTGAATGCAGATTGAATCATTAAAACTTTGAAAATTAAGTCATTATAAAAGTAACTTACTTTGTAATTATTGAATTTGTAAGAGAATACAAAAAAATCGGTCCCGCGACTTTATCTACCATGTCAATATGGCAGTTTACTAGTAAACATTAGATTAAACTCTTATTAAAGTATCTTCAACATAAAGTTTTTCGACATAAATTTTACCAAATTTGAAAATTAATAATTTTCGATGCGTTAATTTAAGGATCCTCATATACAAATACTTCGACCTTAAACAAGATTAATAATTTTTCAAGTTTTAAGGCTTTAGGTTTGAATTCACTCATTTTCAAGACACGAAAAGCTCAAGTATCAAATTGAGCTATGAAATCTCATTAAAACGTTGCGAAATTGGTCGTTTTTGTTTGCTGAATAATTTCGTTGTCAATTGTTTGCAACGTTCTTATAAATGTTTTTTCTTTATGTAAAAGCTTCCAATTCGGAACCATATCAGTTTTATACTTTGTAGAATGATTTAACTCAAAAGGTGTACAATTTCAATTTTTTTTATAGAGAATTGTAATTTTTTATTTTATACAAATCTTCCATCACTTTGAATGTTACTTCATAAAACATGATCTACTAGATACCTGATAATAATTTGAATCATCTTCGTCAATTTTCCGAATTTCTCAAATGTGTCTGTCTGAGTGTCTGTTTGTCTGTAGATTTTAAGTTTCTTAGCATGATAAATTATGAAAGAATTGACATATTGGATTGGATTTTGGTATACTCTTTGAGTGTCCCAAATTTTCAGTTCAACTTTGTCAGCTAGCCATTTTGGATGAAAATTAAAGAAGTGAGGGCATTTCCAAAATTTTTGAAGCAAAATAACTTTTGTGGCCAGGAGAATTTTTTTCATTGAATCGAATTTTCGTATGTTCCTTGCAAACAACAACAGACACAAAGAAATGTTAAGAAAATAGTTTGTACAGTTAAAAAAGTTCTTCATCAAATTTATTTACTTATTTATGATATCTTGCACCATTTCCGAGAAAAATAAAAGAATTGAATATCTCTTTCGGAAAACTGCAGTTGCAGTAAAGCAGCCAATTCTTTTAACTGTACGAATCTGTTATTAATCACATTATAAATTGCGATTCTATGCACAATTTGAAAATCAGGACACACTTTCCGTTTGACATTTCAATTTTTCCCTTCAGTTTCACCCATTATACCAAATGAAAATTTGCTAGATACATTAAACTATCACAGAATAATAGAAAAAATCAATAAAGACATTCTTCAATTTTAATTGTCTATTTATAAATAAAAGTTGGAAAAAAAAAGAAGTTGAAGAACTGGAAACATATGGGCAATGTTTGTGAAAAGGGGCAAACCCCGCCCTTTTTATGTTTTTGCGTCATTTGAATTTCAGATTTTTTTAACCTTTCCTAGATCGTGACACTAGTTGAAATTAAGGTGTAAACTTGGAGAAATGCTTGTATTTTCTTTTTAACTTCTACAGTGATATATCCTCTTCAAAGTCTTAAAAGTATGTATTTAGTTCGTGCTAGCCATGTAGATAATCTTGGACGGTAATGTACGTTTATTCAGAATGTAGGTTTTCTTCTCAGTGTAGAGATTGTTTAAAATTTTGATATGTACAATTTTCATGGAAATTTCTTCTTAACACCCTTTCTGTACAATTTTTGGAGTTGGAATTCGTGACAAATTATGCGAAAGATGTTGAGAATAAAAGTTCAACTTACTGCAATACGCGGAGCAACACTGATCACTGTTTAGACAACCTACAGTATTCCTATTTTTCACACATACTAGGTTTGGAAGATTAAGGGCTCTAACGAAAAGAACGATACAGAGAAGAGCAAATAGGTTGATGATTGCAGATTTCATTTTCAATGAGGAGTGCCATTTTCTGCTTCGTTTACGGCCTATATACAGAGTCAGGGTGAATCTAGAGGAGGGTTTATGGGAGTTGGGTCATCTATGGATTGGATGAAAGCGTCTAAAGTTTATTCTTTTCCCTGCTCTGCGTCTACTCAGAGCAAACAACGTAACTCCAGGATTGGTTTGATACTTCTCCCTCCATACCATGCGTAAAATTCTCGACTTTTTTAAAACCATTTGTAGGAAATGTTTTATAACGTCGAAATAAGCTTCCTGGCCTCCGCTCCTAAAACGTGTTTACAAGTTTATGCTTGAAAATGTAAATAGTAGTATCATTGCCACACTTAATTCATTTGACCTTGTACAACATAATGCACCTGCCACATGTAAAGTCATTTGATTCATGACCATAATTTTATAATTAAAACAATCCACTAGAAGATTTGACGATTTGAATTTTGTACCTCGACTTAATTTCGTGTCATAACCTAAGAAATTCGTCTATGAAATCTAATATTCATAGGACACCATTTTTGAAATATCACTTCAAGTTTAAGCCGATTAAAATCAAAAAATCCTTACCGGGATCTCAAGATAAGCCTGAAAATGTCCAAGCGTTCTGCCTCGAGTTTTAGTTGACTTAAAGAGTGATTCCTGTACATTTTTAGTCACGCGGAGAAAAATGGAGGGCAAACTTAGAGATTCAAAATAAGGAGGGTCAGTCTACTCTTCCAGATAGTCGAAAGGGCCTTCCATAATTTCTTCAACATAAAAAGACTCTTATTTTATGGCCAGTCTATCCGTTAGAAGAATTTCAAACTCACCATGGGGATAATCACGGTATCCTTCCCAGGTGGTCAATAGGATCATCTTTTTTTCACTGATCTCTACTAACCCTAGAGGAACAGATGACTCGTCGGGATATTTCAAAGAAAAAATATACCAAATTCGTTTTATTAATATGAGCCAAAGCTCTCGCAGCACCATAAACTGAGCAATTGATGGTCCAGAGGTCGGACTCTTGCGAGATTTCTCCACGGATGGAGGCAGCCATTTCAGCCAGATCTTGGGGATTAGGAGGAACGTGCATGTTAATGTTCCTTCTTGTCCGGAAATCGTTATTATCTCTCAGAAGTTGCCTGCTTTCCGTGGTTGGTATTAATGTCGCTTCGTATGATTCTCGGGGGACAATTTTTTTCTTGTTGGAAGCTCAAATCCATATTCGAGGCCGAAATTCCTTGCGAATCGTCAAAACGTTCGATAAATATGTTAAATTCCTTAAATATTCTACCTCTAAAGCAGCTGAAAAAATATTTTTAATACAACAAATTTTTGGCTGCTTCAAAAATGCAATATTTAAAGAATTTGACATATTTATCTCAAGTGTTGACGATCCATAGGGACTTTACGGCTTAAATATAGATTTGAGCTTCCAAGAGGAAAAAATTGCCCTCCGATTACAGGGCCGCGAAATAGTTTTCAGAGTCTAGGGTAGGTCCCCTTGCCTCTTACGACATTCGTTCTTCATAACTCGCTCAATCCTTATCCTTTCTTCTAGGAATAACGTGTTTCTTTTGTTTTAAATAATCTGCGAATGGGTCTTCGTTTATGTGGTATTTTAGTATCACGTTGTAGGCTTCTCATTCAAGGCCCCAAGATTTTCCGGAAAAAATTCAAGATGTGAATTAAGGTATAGAATTTCAGAGTTTATTAAACATCCTAAGTTTTTGTATGCGGTCAGAGTTCCCTCAACATATTTTGTATAACTTGGTAAAGTATCTTTGAAGTGTTCACTAATGGATCATGTAATACATTCTTTGAACCTGGAGTCAAAGTTTGGCGAACTGTCAAAACTTTTTTTATATAATGGTTAGCACGATCACAACTATCCCATTCGCACAAAAAACAAGGAAATTTAACAAATCCTTTCTGTTGACCAAGTAGAATTGTTATGATCTTCCAGTCACCGCATATTTGCCAGTTGTGTTCATTATATTTATATTTAGTAAGCCACAGTTTAGGATCTTTGCAGCTTTTTTAAAACTTTGAGTGGATGAATCAAGAAACAGCCGCCAATCATCAGGGTTGTAATTGATGCAATCAAACTCATAAAACAAACCTTTAATATTATTACAAAAAACTGATGAGAGTTTGTGGGAGAAATAATTTCTAAAGGGTTCATCTCTTTTTCTATAAAAATATACCTTAGTATTCATTGTAAGAACTCTTTTTTTCTTCTAGCCTAGATGCGAGAAGCCCAGCGTTTTCTTTTAAGAGTCCTAAATCTCTTACGATATCATTTAGTTCTGGTTGGTTAAACATTCCGGTAGCTACTTCGTTTCGTCATGGACTTCTTTGAGATTAGATTCACCATCTTCACTATTTGTTGACACCTGAGGTTCTGCAATTTCTTCATCCACCGTGTAAGTTACAGACTGTATAATACAAAAATAGAATTTTTCCTAAATGGCATACGTTACAGTATTCGCTTTTGAAAATTTTAAAAGCTCGCACTCTCTTTCATGGAACTCCTAACCTCAAATCCACTTTCCGTATTTCACGTAAGAATTTCATTATTATTTCTTGTTTTCAAAACTGCCCCTTTTGGATTTAAAATTTTTAGATGTGATAAAATCAATTTCCGTTATGAAATATTTAATTCTTAATAATAATGTGATTGCCACTGTGGGTACTAAAATTTGCCTACAATTTGACAATTACCCATATGTAGTCCGAATTTAAAAGTGCATAGTCTGAAATCAAAAAATATGACAGGGAAAATTAACCTTATCTTTTAAGCGAAAGTTCCAGTTCTCTATCCTAATATTTAAAAGCATACAAAATGAATGTCAATTTTAATTAAAAATATTATTCTTTAGTCCATAAAATATAAAAATTATTATTTATTTATCCACTTTTTTCAGTTAAATGCGAACTGAATTGATGGAACCCAATTAGAAAATCTAACTTTTTTTTTGGTAAAAATTTTTTTTTGGTCAAGATTTCAATTTTTTTTTTGTATTTTTGGCTGAAAAATTCAACAATTTGATTGAAATTCTTTTTCTTCCTCGATTAATAAGTTTTTTTGTTTGCAAAATCAAATATTTTGTTAAAAATTCATCTTTTTGGTATGGAAATTGACCTCTTTCTGTAGAAATTTTACCTATTTTAGTTAGAAATGCAACTGCCTGATTAAAAATTACTCTGCTTCGGTTGAAAATTAACTTTTTTGTTAGAATTCAACTGTTTTGTAGAAAATTCGTATTTTCGGCTAGAAAAATCAACAATTTGGTAGAAAATTGATTCCTTGGTTGAAAATGAACGCATCTTGTTGAAAATATGTCTACTTTTGTACAAAATTAATTTTTCAGTTAAAAACGTAACCCTTTGTTTTAGATTAAAATGTTTTTGTTAAAATATCAGCTATTATATTTTTCGTTGAAAAATCATCCTTTCAGATTAAAAACTTTAGCTTCATGGTTGGAAATTGAACTACATTCTTAAAAGTTCATTTTTTTCTTCGAAAATTCATAATTGAGCTGCCGCGCCGGATCGAATAAGGGCACATAAATTTGTCGGATAGTAGAAAATTAACTTCTTTGTTGAAAATTCATATTCATTGGATTAAAATTCAACAGTTTGGTAAAAAAATCAACTATTTGGTACAAAATTAAATTGTTATGCAGAAAATTCGTTTTTTTTCAATTCAAATTAATTTTCTTGATTAAAACTTTAACTACTTAATTTTTGACTTAAAATTGATATTTTTCAGTTTAAAAATTCAACTATTTAATTCACAAATTTTTCGTAACGACAATAATATAAACTAAAAATTAATCAAATACAATTTTGATTGCTTTTTTCAAATTATTTAGTGATAATTTGTGTGAGTTACTGTAAATTACCGCCTAAGTTACTAGAAATTACCAGAAATTTAAGAAAATTAGTTCATTGAACTTTTGGGCCAGTAATCGGGTTTTCGAGCCGTGTTGCGAACCTGAAACACGACTTGGTCGACTCGATCCGAAAAAATACCGACCCAACTCATCGGGTTCAGGTTTTGAAAAATGTTTCACGCCCCTAATCGTTAGTTATCAAACCTCTTAAAATTATTTATAACAATTTACATTTATTGATTTATTCATACGCAAATTTCTTGCACATGTTTGTATAAATTCCCTAATCCGAATATCTTTGAACGCTCAGGCGTCAATGTACATATGGATGCTCATGATTTGGTCGTTACATCCCGGCTACAGTTTGAATATCATGATGGTCATGCCTAACCCAAGATTTGCATTTATTGTAATGCGAACTACTCATTTTATTTCAAGTCACTTATACGCGCTATTGAATAGAGGAAAATTTTGAATTAGGTAAACATTATTGTAATTAATTTGCCTATTACTATTTCTTCAGACCGAATAGCACAGAGCGAAATGTTGGTTTGACAGGTGATCAGGGGAATGAAAGTTTGGTCCAACACTCCACGACTCTCGAAATAACCCAAAATTCTGTCGTAAAATGATGAGTTTTCTTCGGCTGTGCATCTATGTTCAAGGGTGCAAATATAAGAATAAAAATTCTCCTTTTATGGGCATTTGAGCAGTGTGACATAGTTTTCGAGCGCTTCCTTCATCGAGGGAAGTTTGAAAAAAGGAAAAATTTTCTATCTTTTATTGTCCTCACGACTTTTTTCAATAGAACAAAATTATCAGAATTATAACATTTTTAATATGCAAAAAAGAAAACGAAAATGAATATTTCAAGTCAGACAACAGACGACATAAAAAAAAGTCAAGAAAAGAGAAACGTTGCCTTTGGAAAGCCCTACACGAAATTTTTCGTGACGAGTTTTTGTAACGAGTTTTTGTAACTGAAATTTTTTCAGTTATCAGATGCAACGTCAGAACCAAAAGCTATTGGTTGGATTTTAAAAACTCAAAAGAATTATATGTATGGCTACATTCCTGAAGTTCACCAATGACTGGAAAAAATATTTGCTATTAGCAACAATATTAATCCAGAAAGGGGCGATACAATTCTTAGATTTTTGGCCGGTAAGATCGACATTTGCATCGAGTTCAGCGATTTGTAACTCTTTTAATATCAATAAAAAAAAATTTTTCCTATCAAGACGAAATTAAAAAGAAATGAGATATATATTGTTTACCCTTATTTACAAAGGTTCAACTTTTATTTTTTCGAAGAATGATTATAATAAGAGATCAACGCACGCAACGAATCTCGTATTGTTAGCATCGAAAAAGTTTCCATTCCACGTGTAAAGATTATTTATGATTACTTAGCAATTACGTAATATTAATTTGCGGAGCTAATGTAAGAATACTTCAGAAACGAAGTGAAGCTTTGAAAAGATCTTTGTCTCTAGCTAGGTCTCGTGAAAATATTGATAAGACTAAGTTTAGAAAAGTGGAACAAGCAATGTCCTGAATGGAGAGAGAACCTCTAACTCAAATTCTTCATGAAAAACGCATACAATCAAATGGACAACTTGTAATAAACGAAATCTTGGAAGCTTCTAAGCATAAAAATCGAAGACAAAGACGGTATTCTCAAGAGTGGATTATGCTATGCCTGCTTCTGCATACAAAATCATCAACAACGTACAATTTATTGCGAGGTAATCATATCCTTCCCTTACCCTGTGAGCACACAATTCGAAGGTGTTTTTCATTTAACTTATTAATTTTTTGAACTTGATCGTGGTAAACACGAATATTGTATTTTGAAATATATTTTTGCAGGTATTTGTCTATGATAGAAGCTCCTTGCGGAGTCGATCCTGATTATTTTGAAGCACTTCAGGAATATTTTGAATTGAAACCTGAAATTGAAAGACGCGTATTACCGATGGTGCTAGTCTAAATCGAAAATTTTCGACAAAAGTTGGTTGCAGTGGAAAGCTCGAAAACTTCAAGAATTGGTTTATTCACCCAACTGTCAATGACCGGAAATTCTTCGTATTCTCCGACACTAGCCACATCATCAAAACCGTTCGAAAAAAAATATTCAATAATGGAAAACACAAGGTTCAAAATAATTATTTTCTTAAACGAAAGAAACTTTAACTTTCATAAATTTGATATTTTAAATTTCAGATTTATCCAGATAAACCTGATGTAGAGTGGCATCATTCTCGGCTAGTTCATAAACACCATGAGGAACGGGCTGGAGATTTGAAGATCTGTCCGAGAATCACTCCAGATCATTTGAATCCACATTCAGCCTTATTTTGTGAAAGAATCGACAGATTGTTTGATGCCTTAAATAAGTCTAAAATAAAATTCTATTAGAAGCTCGGGCAGACCACGTGCACGTATAAATGGCAAGATTAGGGAATAAACTTTCTTTCTTTTGAATTCCGCGTTCCATGCCTTTCTGGTAGCCTTGTTAGAATTTGACTTCGATAGAGTAAAATGGCGATCATTGTAATCAGACTTACATTTTTTTCGTGAAATTTTATAAATCCATCATATCTTTTTTTCTCAAAGCTTTAATAAAACGTCATCACTTATCTTTTCAAACCAAATGTGGTCTTCTTTTTTTGTGGTAAGATGAAGCCTCGCCCTGAATCCTTTTGGGAATAAACCATATAATCGATTTTACTAAAGTTTCGCTATAATTTCAGAATAATTTTCGAAAAGAAACGTATAACTAGGAAATATATATATATATATATAATTAAAAACTAAAGGTTAACAACCACAGCAGGGTCCCACTGGCAGCAACTGCCATCCAAAAATGACACCGGCTCCCAGTAGGACTTATTGTAGGAAAAAAGCCGGGGGAACCTAACACTGCTAAAATCGATAATTTTCTAAGTATCACATGCCCTTAATAGGTTACGAACCTCTTTCTTGTAGACTCAAAGCGCCTACTTTGACTATTTTGTAAATAGAATTTTATATTTATTTAGTAATAATTAGCGAATGACCATATATGCAAATTCTTCTTACTGAAATTAGCCGATATTAACTTTCTGAATTTGAATTAGTAAAATATAACTGATTTTCAGTTAAATTGTACTAATTGCTGTAGCTAGAATTCAGTCACTGAAATTAGTAAAAATATAATGCTGATTCAATTATTAAATATTTTCACATGCATGATGGGCACTATCCAAGCTCGTGATGATAGATTTATTAGCAATTTTTAATCTAAATGACCCTACACACAAATTAATTTTAATGCAAGAAATGTTTTGTTTATTTATATTATTTATGATAAGTGCTACTTCATAATTATATGACACAAAACAGGGCAGTGGAAAATTAACTTTATTTTCTAAGAAAAATTTCCAGTTTTATAACCGTATGTTTTAAAAGTATTAAAGGTGAACTTCAATGTTCGTTGAAGTATTATTCATTAGTCTATATATTATCAAAATTCATGTTTATTTATCGCAGAAATAGACTCAACTATTTATTTCTTGACTGGAAAATCTTTTTTTTTGTTGAAAAGTCAAGTGTTTTTTTGAAAATTCGTATTTTTGGTTTGAAAATTGATCTCTTTTGGTAAAAATGTCATCTTTATTGGTTAAAAATGCAACTGTTTTTTTGAAAATTAATCAGTTTTGGTTGAGGATTCAACTAGGTTAAGAAAATTCGCCATTTCATGATGAATGCAACTATTTTTTATTCAAAAATAACATCTTTTTGGTTGTTAAAAATTCGTCTTTTTTGTTCAAAAATTAATCTCTTTTGGTAAAAATTTTATCTTTATTGACTAAAAATGCATCCGTTTGTTTGAAAATTGATCAGTTTTGATTGAGGATTCAACTATTTAAAAAAATTGTCATTTCTTGATGAATTCAACTATTTTTTATTAAAAATTGAAATCTTTTGGTTGAAGTATCATATACTACATTTTTCATTGTATACAAGGTACTTTCAATTTAAAAAATATCATCCATTTTTTAAGCGTCTTTCTTACGGTTTACGAGATATTTGCAATTGAAAATCATATTTTACGTTCCATATGCAACTCCACGTGGAAATTCCACACGGAGTGTTGAAATTTACTACGCTAATTCATTAATGCTTCTATCAGTGTGTTCAATAGTAAACAATTTGAAATATTAACCCACCGAAATTAACAGTTTGAAAATTGACAAAACTTAAACAGAAAAGCTTTTAAACGAAAGCCCGGGTAAAAATATTTGGTCTTGATTTTGCCTTGGGTAAAGACCAATCCAAGACAATTTCAAGTCATTCTGTATGTTATTGCCATTAATGTTGAAAACTTTATATTTCTGCCAGCGAATCTTCCATTCTTTCGTTATCAAAACTGTTTTCTGCGTAATTTTTCTTTTACAACATCAATTTTCAAACTTTTAGTATGTAACACTATATCTTTAATAAAATAGATTTAGTTAATGCAAAGTAGAATTAAATTTTTTTAATAAAAGCGACGTTATAAGCAAAGTCGCCTTTGCCCCATTGGTCGGCGCTGCCCCTCCTTATCCCATAAATTCATTAAACAATAATCCAAAACGAAAAAAGATGAATTTTCAACAAAAAATGTAATAGTCTAGATTTTAATCAACAAAAATTTTTTATTTTAAACAATGAAAACAGTTGAATTCAACAAAAAGGACGATTTTTCAACAAAATAGTTGAATCCTCAATAAATTGTTGAATTGTGTACAAAAAAATATGAATTCTCAACAAAATACATAGATTTTTAACCAGACAGTTAAATTTTCAAACAAGAAGATTCATTTTTTACTAGAAAAGACGAATTTTCAAGAAAATACTTGAATTTGTAACCAAATTGTTGAATTTTTAACCAAAAAGATGAGCGTTCTCCAAAACAGTTGAGTTTCCAACCAAATAGATACCTTTTCTAACAAAAAAGATCAATTCTAAAAAAAATACATAAATTTTTAACCAAATAGTTGAATTTTTGAACAAGAAGATTAATTTTCTACCTGAAAAAGACGAATTTTTAGTAAAATACATGAATTTTTAACCATATAATTGAATTTTCAACCAAGAAGATTATTATTCTACAAAAAAACGACTTTTTTAAAAATTATATAATTTGTCAACTAAATAGTTTAAACAATGGATATGATGTCAACTTTTCACAAAAAATGGAGTAGTTAACTTTTCATTTAAAATCATTAATTTTCAATTTAAAACAAAAAAATTATACAAAACAGGTGAATTTTCAACAAAATAGGTAACAAAAAAAATTTCAATTTTAAATAAATAACAGTTAAATTCAAACAAAGATGAATTTTCAACAAAATAGTTAAATCCTCGACAAAAACAGATTAATTTTCAATCAAACAGTTGCATTTTTAATCCAAAAAATGTATTTTCTACCAAAAAGACTAATATTCAACAAAATACATAAATTTGCAAGCAAATAGTCAAAATTTCGACCAAATTTTTTAATTTTCGAGCCATAGGTAAATTTTCTACAGAAAGAGATGAACTTTTAAACTAAAGAGTTGAATTTTCAATAATAACAAAAAATTTAAGAAAGAAAATTAATTTCAATTAGCATGTTGAATTTTCAAGTAAAAGAAACTTTTTTTATTATTTGAATGTTTATAGTCGCATCAACTGCCAGGGTTATTAGCGACTGTACTATAGGGTTAATTATGAACTGTAGGGTATCTGTAGGGTATTATACCAAGGGACAGAAGCGAAGCTTTCAGAAAGCACGTGGCCATGCTGGTAGTTTGCCGTCTTGAATAATTATATATCACTTTTAGAAATTCATCAGGAAGTCCTTGACGCATTTTGCAAAGTAAAGTCAGCAAATAATTTTCTATGGATCTGACACCATCTTGGGGCTTAGCGCTTCATCATTTCGAGAAGCGCGCTATGTGTGTCAAAGGTATAGGAGAAAATATGACATACCACGATCTGGCGCGTAATTTCTAAGTTGTCATCGCTTTTGTAACTAAATCTGTTGTGATACGTTATATTCACTGATCTTGAGCGCTAATCGCCATATCCACCACCACTTTCCCATACATTTAGCGCGGGGTTCTTTGTTTTAAACAATGAAATATATTTTTTAAATAGCTTCATACACGATTCTTTCGAGAAAAAAAATATTTTTATTTTTATTCATGATTAGTACCGAGTGGAGAAGATCTGGGTAGTAGTGGGTAGTACGAAAGTCCTAGCAGTGATCTCAGGGAGTAACATGAATCAACATTTCCGCTTCAACTATCGATATCCAGTTGCATGAATTTTGTGTTGCTAGTGAAAGGGAATATGAAGCATCCATTTCCACCAGGTCAACAAACAATCAAGGTTACTCTGAGATTACCTTCTCTGTACCAAGCTCATGGTAGCCCATTCAAAAAACTATCCCAATAGCGCGCCGAAAACTTTACGGTGCACAGAAAACAAATCCTCAAGATTAGAGGCATATACGATCAGAAGATAACCCAGCCGATGCTCTATCAAGAGGGCAAATACCTGCCGCATTTATTAAAAACAAGTTTTCGAAATTTTAAGAGAAGTGGCTGAAGTATTGGGAGCCTACTAGGCCTCCAATTCAAATCTGCCCAGCCAAACAAATGCCAGGCTTAAGGAAAGAAATATGTTTGACAATTCTAAGTGAAAAATAATGTTGTCACAAATTCTCGTCATATTCAAAATTAAAATGAATCGTTGCGTATTGTCTTCTCATGAAATTTAAAGTTTTTCAGGCAAGCTTTTGAGAGTACTGAAATTGATCAAAGCTGGAAAGAAGATAATTCACTCAACTAAAATCAACTTCTTCACCAAAGAAGTGGAAGATCCGAGAGGTGGAAGAAGAGTAGAAAAAAGCACAATTGCATCACTTGACCTATTCGTTGATTGATATAGGATAATCAGAGTAGGAGAAAGATTAAAGAACTCTACTATTTGCCAGTCTCAACAAGATTCTACACTCTTGCCACGCTCAAGTCATGTCACAGACTAATTCATTCAGGACCAACACTTACGTGTAAAACACGGTGGAATCCAGACAACCCTCTATGCTTTGCGTCGCGAATTCGGCCCCTCGATGGTCGCAATCAAGTACGAAAAATCGTACGCAAATGCATCAGGTGCTTTTATGCTGATCATATCAAAGCTGCATAATGACAGGGATAAATCGCAGAAAATATGAACGACTGAAGCCTTTTCTTGAAAAATGAACTTTTTTATTAAAAATTCTTCTTGTTTTGGTTGAATATTAATAATTTTAACTGAATATTCAACTATTCCATTTTTGCTTGAAAATTTATTTTTGTTGTTATTCACACTTGATATTTGTTGTTGAAAATTCACCTGTTTGGTTTAAAATTGATTAATTTGGTTGAAAATTCGTTTCTTTTTTACTCGAAAATTAATCTTTTTGGTTAAAAGTTGAACTACTTTGTTAGAAATTAATTTTTTGATTGAAGATTCATCATTTCAGTTGAAAATTCATCTTTTCTTGAAAAATGAACTTTTTTATTAAAAATTCTTCTTGTTTTGGTTGAATATTAATAATTTTAACTGAATATTTAACTATTCCATTCTTGGTGGAAAATTTATTTTTATTGTTGTTAAAACTTGATATTTGTTGTTGGAAATTCAACTTTTTGATTTAAAATTGATTTCTTTGAAAAGTTGAAAGTTGAATTACTTTTTTAAAAATTCGTTTTTCTGATTGAAGATTCATCATTTCAGATGAAAATTTACCTTTCTTGAAAAATAAACTATTTTGTTCAAAATTCGTCTTTTTTAGTCGAAAATTAATCTTCTTGGTTGAAAATTAATCTTTTTGGTTGAAAGCTGAACTAGTTTGTTACAAATTAATTTTTCTGATTAAAGATTCATCATTTCAGTTGAAAATTCATCTTTGACTGAAAAATTAACTATTTTGTTGAACATTCTTCTTGTTTTGGTTGAATATTAATCATTTTAACTGAATATTTAACTATTCCATTTTTGCTTGAAAATTTATTTTTGTTGTTGTTAAAACTTGATATTTGTTGTTGAAAATTCAACTATTTGGTTTCAAATTGATTTATTTTTTTGAAAATTCGTCTTTATTTTAAGTCGACAATTAATTTTTTTGGTTGAAAATTGAACTACTTTGTCCGAAATTAACTTTTGTGATTGAAGATTCATCATTTCAGTTGAAAATTCATCTTTGCTTGAAAAATGAACTTTTTTGTTAAAAATTCTTCTTGTTTTGGTTGAATATTAATAATTTTAACTGAATATTTAACTATTCCATTTTTGCTTGAAAATTTATTTTTGTTGTTGTTAAAACTTGATATTTTTTGTTGAAAATTTAAAACTATTTGTTTTGAAATTGATTTATTTGGTTTGAAAATTCATTTGTTAAGTCGACAATTAATCTTCTTGGTTGAAAGTTGAACTACTTTGTCAAAAATTCATTTTTGTGATTGAAGATTCATAATTTCAGTTGAAAATTCATCTCTGCTTGAAAAATGAACTATTTTGTTGAAAATGAAATCCGGATGAAGCGCGTCAGACTATTTGAAATTTTTTCTAATTGAAATGAAATTTCTTTTCCAATGAAAACAGAGGCGCGGGTCCAGGATGCAACTCACAGGAAGTTGGAGAGAAACTCACAGACTTGATTTCAGAAAACTTGTGACGGATATCTGTATTCCATTTTCAGGATTCTTATTATTATCTCTGTCATCGTTGAGATTAATTTTTTTTCAAGTCCAAGTATTGTTCACTCAGGACCGTTGTCTATATTATATTACTTTGTTGTTATAGGAATTTTATTATGATAGTTACTATTTTTTATATCGCGATTATTATAGTATTATTCTACTTACGTTGTATTATAATAAAACTATGTTACTCCCTTCAAAGCCACATAAAATTGGCCACTCTACCTGAGGGATTCCCGCAAGAGAAGCTCAACTTAGAACAAGCAATGGTTATTGAGGCCGTCCTCGAGACTAGGAGCACCGGAGTAAACTTGGTCACATTATTCTGAAATTCGAGCACTGCCGATTTTAAAAACAATTTACTTACCATCGTCTGCTCAGGTGAGACGTTTCAAAAATGACTATTCGAGGCAGTAAGCAGTTTGAAACCATGGAAAGGTGCAAGAATCAAAGCGATTGATTTTAATGACCTTGCCAAGATTGTCAAGTTTATGACTATACTCTGACTATATACCTGTAACTTCCAAGAAACCATCGTCCATCATCAAAAGTTTGTCAGGTTATAACCCCACGTTAAAAGTAGAGGAGGTGAACATCGAGGATGCGAAGAAAGACTACACCGTAACTTAGTTAGTCTTGAGTGCGGAACCTTCAGTGGTCCGAGCCATCGAGAAGGCCGATGATTAACTCTTATTCTTGAACAGCGTAAAATTCTCGGATTTAAATTTCATCCGAATTGATCTTCAGGACTGTAAATCTGCTTCTACCATCTCGAGCAGACGTATTATAGTAGAACATATGGCTTTTGCCCTGATTAAAGGACCTTGGTGTTACGAGGCTTACGAGGAGCTTGGTGTTACGTTCTATGATCTATAATAGAACTGGCGAAAACCCTCAGACAGCAATTCACGTCAGAAACGATATCGATTTTATTTGCTCACCTAGGTTTCAAACTAAAGACATGGTAGCGATTGCAGTCGAGCACCAAAGAGGAGACATACGTCAGCCCATGGTGATTTACTCAGCATATCCGCCATTCGATTCTCTAGAACCGCCGCCTTGAGAGGAATGGAGATGTTTGGTGGATTACTAGAGTTCGAAAGGATGACCACTAATCATTGGATGTGATGCGAATACGCACCATGCAATATGCACCAGTTAGAACACAAACAACAGGATTAGGTACTTTTTAAATTAGCTTTCAACTATCAATTTAACCATACTCAATCGCGGAAATACACCAAACTTCGTGACAACTAGATGATGTGAGGTTATTCAGCTGACACTGTGCTCTATATCGATTAGCGAAGCATTCAGGGACTAGCATTTATAACCCGAGATACTCCTATCAGATCACAGGCATATATGTGCTCTTCATTCAAGCTGACAAATCTGATCCGATTAGGTATAGGAGTATAAGAGACAGGAAGATACCATGAATTTGATCAATCTCAACCCAAGGCAAATAATGTAAGCAAAACGAAGAGGAGTTTTAAGTTGAAGACAACTAAATTTTTTGCATTTTCATTCTTCAACCTTCTTTTGTAATATAGGTACATATAGTCATAATTAAAAAGTATTACGCTAAGCTTTCTTGTACTTGTAATTTGTACTAATAATTTTATAAGTATGAAATCATTTCCAGGTTTTAACTTTCATGGCTATTCGACAAAGTTTGTCATCTATGTAATAGTACAAATTTAAATAGTGCTATCGGAAAAAATGTCTTATGAATAAAGAAAACACAGGAAAAACTCAAAAAATTATGTAGAACACTCACTTGTGTTATACCATTTAGCCATTTCCCTTTTATGGTAAGCGTGACTCTCTCAGTGAGAAAGGGAGTAACGTGGGGGAGGGGTATAGATTTACAGATTAGTCTAAAATTCGCGTGTTATTTATTTAAATAACACTTTCATTCCGCAACACTGCTCCCACCCAGGGTGCTGATCAATCTCTGTAGCGATCACCCCACGTGAAGAGCCTCACAAAGTCATTATGTGAAGCTCCCCACTCGGGCCCATTAGTATCCAAGGTCTTCTGTTTCAGGCTGCGTTCACTCCACTGACACTCTTATTCATGCATTTCTTATAAACTATTTTTCGTACACTTTCCTGTCCTGGCATACCTCTCTAGCTTCCTTCACGGCCATGCATTTTTTCATGCAAGCTCTTGTGTTTCTATAGCTTCTTATGTCTCTTCGAATTAGGATCTCATTCACACATTCTAACCATTCTTCTCGCCGTCTGCCTCTCGGCATACTCCTATTTACTTTACCTTATTACACTTATTTCGTTAGTCGTTCATCTTTTATTCTCTCAACATGCCCAAACCATCTTAACGAATTTTTTTCACATATGTCAACAGACGTCTCCTCTACACCACATTGTTTGAGGATTATCTCATTACTTAGTTTGTCCATTAATATTTTACCGCATTAAGTTCCTAATTACATCCTTAACCTCAGAGGCAGACTCTCTCAATTGGGTTTTCTATCATGTCGTGTTCAAAATCGCAGTTGTTGTGCCCTATAGCTTCACCTCCCACTAATTTCTTAAAAGAGTCTCTCAAAGCATCTAGTATCCCGCCCGTATCATATAGCATTTCACCCTTGCTATTTCGCATGCTGACTAACTCTGTACTTTTCCCTCCCTTCATATTGATCAACGCTCATTTATAAAACAGTTTCTTGCTTCCTTCAAATTCGTTTTCATTTTCTTCTCTTCTTCTGTTTTAATTTTATCTTTACTTTCCTTGACTAGTAGCTTTACTGTCCTCTTTTTATGTCTGTGATAATTTTCAAGTCTATTTCTCTTCTCATCGCTAAGGCACGTGATTCTCAACTTTCTTTTATGCGCTTCTTTCTTTTAGCACTTGGATTCAGTACTGGGGCAGTACTGAACCAGTACCGCGCCAACACTCGGCACGGTACAGTTAATCAGCACTAGCATTGCTCTCGTTTACAAATGGCGCGGTACTATGCCGTTCGTAAGATCCGGCAATACTTCCACTTGCAGCGTCCAAATAGGGGCTATATTTGGACTCGTGTAGTTTATAGTTAAAGGTAGCTGAGAGTGGGTTCGTTAAATGTGCTAGGGGTAGTTTTTGGGTGTTAGTATATATTACTTTGGCGATGGCGATATTAACTAGAGTCTTTTTTTGTCAAGTCTGCAAAAATGATTAACTTCTGATTACATTTTTTTGTTTTGGTTCAGTATCATAATTTATTTTAAGGGCAGTTTTTAGGGGATAGCGGTTGTATTTTGAGAATTAATTTTTGCAGTTTTAGAAAGCGCAAAAAATTCTCCAAATTCTGACGCTGTCGATTTTTTTAATTTTTCAAAAGTGCTGTAGTGGAGGTGCTGGCTGCCAGCACTTCTACCCAAAATCTGGTTGTTTGAGAAAAATAATAGAGCCTGAAAATCGGGATTGTTGCCGAAAAAGTGCCCAAAATTCTAACATGCTTACATGTAGGTTGAGTGCATATTTTGTTTTAAGGGTAGTTTTTAGGAGATAGGGGTTGTGTTTTGAAAATTAATTTTTGTCCCAAAATGTGCAGCGGTGCCCAAAAATAACCCAAGTTTATGGCATAAAGTAAATGTTCATATTCCGTTGTGGAAGTACTAGCGGATCACACCCGTGGTAAAAGATGAACTTCAAACTACATCATGCTCCTAATTTTGTGCCTACTAAAACATCGTCGAAAAAGATTTCAAACATCGTATAAATTTAATTCATAACATCGTCAACTCATCAGGCACTTGACTTAGTCCGTGGCTGACGACGAAAAAACCGGGAAAAAAACCCGGGAAAAGTTAAAGCAAAAAAAAATAATTGTCGTTTTTTCTTATGATGGATTTCATGCCAGACTCACACAAACCGGACCTTGACATCATCGAGTTTTTTTAAGATAAGCTACTTATTTGTTTGGTAAAGAAAATATAGATGACTAAGGATCAAAATGTAATAAAATCTTCGTAAGTATAAAATTAACAATTTTAGCCCGCATCCCAGGCGGAAAAGTCGGACTTATGCCGGATCTTACGAACGGCATAGTACCGCGCCATTTTTAAATGAGGAGCAATGCCAGTGCTGATTAACTGTACCGTTCCGAGCGTTAGTGCGGTACTGGTTCAGTACTGCCCCAGTACTGAATCCAAGAGCTGGCCGGAAGCCGACTTAGGAGTTTTGCCGAGCGTTGGCGCAGGACTGGTTCAGTACTGCCCCGCAGTACTAAGTCCAAATGCTGGAATTTTGTTCATGTAAACGTTCAGAACTTGAGGACAGGCTCCTTTTAGGTATTTATATTTATATATATATATATATTTCCCTGTATAACAAGGGTTCTTGGATTAGGACAATTTCTGCCTGCACCACTGATAAGCGCCTGGCTAGAACCACCAAGGCGCCTTTACTGTGGTGCAGATTCATCTGCATCATGGGGATTCCCGTGTCAGCCAATCAAAGGCTAATTCAGGGCCCCTAGATAGGGTCGGTAATCCAGAGCCGCGAGGGCTCCAGAAGTTCGCACCGCTGATGGTAAACTGCACCCTGAGGAGCCTTACACCACTGACGGTGGGTTAGAAGAGGGTCCCAGAACAGGCTCTTCATTGCTTTTGTTTTGTTTTTCGTGTTTCATTTAGTTGTCCCACGAGAAGCTAGGGAAATTGAAAAGACCCCCTGCAGAGTCCCGCTTGGAGGGGGCAGGTCTACATACTGTGGGATTCGACCTGGTGTCCCAAAGTCCCCGTTAAGCAAGCTCTTTTGAGAATCCGGTCTGTCCGCCTGTATTGAGGTTAAGGAGTGGAAATGGTGAGGAGAGGAAATGCTTTTAGACACAACCCAACAGATTTATAGTTAGATTTATAGTCCAATGAGACCCATAAGCCCTCCCAACAACTACAATGTCCCACGATCCCTAGGGATTTGTTTATTGATAAAAAAAAGCATGATACACATTTTCATTCAATTAAAATTACTTTTTTGCCACAAAAATACTAAAAAATGGCCAAAAAGTAATCACAAGTGGTGATAGCGATCATTTATTGTAAACAATTATTTATTTAATAATGGCAAGACGTATTATACAGGATGAATGAATTATTAACACTTATTTGGAATCGAAATTTTGAAATATGACCGTAGCTCTAGTTTACGGTACACTTAGGTGCCTCTATGCAGGAAGAGTGCACTTTCCAATGTCATATCTCGTAACCTATTACGGCTAGGACACTTTTTTCTTGAACTCACGTCAAATTGACTCCAATTTCATTTATTTTGTGAGAACTTTGTCGTGGGATCCACAGGAAACGAAGTATATTTTTCAAAAACACAACTTCTCCGCAAAACACTTTTCCGTGAAATAATTAGGTGTAAAGGTACACAGTGTTTTTTTAAACTTACTGATTTTTCGCTGCGAATCCAAAAAAGTGAGGATTTCTAAATATATAATAACTCGAAACCTAAGAAAGATAGCGGATTCTTTTCTCAACAAAATTTTTTCATAATTTTGTCTTTTTCCTTGATGACATTTTGCTCTAAAATACAATGGGGATTATCCGTCCACGCGAAAGTAACTTTTGGAACTCTTTTCAAACAAACAAACAAAAGCTGTTTGGCAATTGATCTGTTCTAGCATTTTTTTATATGTCAAAAGGGACCACTTAACGAAACTTTCTCATTAAAAATATTGAAAGTGGGATTTTTCGGGAATTTTACTCATTATTTCGAGATAATGCCTGAACGACTCTATTATTTAACGTCACTGGTATATTCAGTACCTAAAGAATTTCAGAAATTTATAATATTCCAAGAATTCAATTTGAGGGAAGCAGAATATTTAAGAAATTCAGAGATTTTGAGGAATTCAGAGATTTTGAGGAATTCAGAGAATTCAGGAAATTCAGGATATTCCAGGAATTCGGAAATTTTCAGGAATTTCGATAATGCAAGAAAGAGAATATTCAAGAAATTCTGGGAATTCCGAATATTCAAAGATTTTAGGATGTTCAAGGGTTGCAAGGAATTCAGAGAATTTCAGGGATTTCAGATCATTTAGGGTATTCAAAAAATTACTTTTAATTTTCAAAAAAGATGTATCCTAAGAATACAAATTTTCCCATTTGTATAGCCCCCAAGCCTTTGAAAGTATACAATGTTAGGTTTTTCTCATTTACAGGTTGTACAATGTCGAAGACTTTGAATTGTAATTTATTAAATTATTCAAAGTTTCTAATTCAAAATTATTTAATTTGAAACGTTTATTTAAGTAGTTTTGGAAATTTGCGATTAAAATTGAGGGTTAAATTATTTAATCTTAAGTTTCAATTATTTTTTTACCTATAAAATATAATTATTTTCAAGCCGTACAATTTTGGAAGATTGAAAAATGAAACTGAACCATTTTCAAAGTTTCGATATATGTTTTCATTTCAAGATTGTTTAATTTTTAGCGATTCCAGTTCCAAATAATTTTATGTTGAAAGTTTCAAGCTAAGAACTGATTATAAGGATTAAACATTTTTCAGGTTCAAAATTTTTCTTATAGTTTAAAAGATTTAAGAAGGAGAAAGTCATTAAACATTTATAATATTGTAAATCAGTCTCACTTTGTAAAAGATTCCACTCATGGTTAAAATTGAAAAATTGTAATAACATTGAGCAGTTTAATTATTTTTACTGAAATTAATATCAGAACCTGAAATCAAGAGTCTTGAATACTTCTTCGTTATTTCAAGTATTTTATATAATAAAAGAATTAAAAACTTATGAACTGAAGAACTAAATTGAAAAATCTTAATATTATTCAAATTTGTTGTGAAAACTTCAAATATTTCAAATTAATCCCAAATAATTTCAAATTTTATATTTTAAATATTACTTCCTGTTACACTCATGTGTTTTTAAACTTACAAATAATGAAACTAAAGAAAATAAAAAAAACAGGAATAAAGAAACAGCAGTATCTCTAAAAACAGAATGTATTAGCATGTAGATTATTATTATTATTATTATTCATTTTAGCGGTGAAAATTTAATTGCACCTGAAATTTGTTGAGTTCCATTTTGAAAAAAATGTCATTTTCAAGAAAGAAAGATGATTTTCCTACCACAAAACATGAGTTTTCAATCCAAAAAGATGAATCTCCAACAAAGAGATGAATTTTCGATAAAAAGGGAAGAAGCCAAAACGAAGATTTTTTTAGATAGCAGATGAATTTTGATCCCAAAAAGTTAAAAATAATTCAATTTTCTACTGGAATAATTACATTTTCAGTTAAAAACGTGATTTTCAACAAAGTAGTTACATTTTCAAAGAGATAAATTTTCAATTAAAATGATAAATCTTCAAACAAAAAAAAATTAATTTTTAACAAAAGAGTTTAACTTTGAACTGCAAGTAGTTGAATTTTTAACTAAAAAAAAAATTAATTTGCAACGAATATAACAAAATGTTCTATTATAATTCAGAAAAACTACTTGAAGTACTTTATTTATTTATTGTTTTTAATTTGAAAGAGTGAACTTTTAAATTGTGACGAAATCTGACGTTTCTTTCTTTACAAACGTAACAAAATACAACTGTCTGGTTCAAAATTGATCTGTTTCGGTTGAAAATTAACTTTTTTGTTAAAAACTCACATTTTTGAGTTCAAAATTAAACTATTTTGACAAAAAAATCGTATTTCGGCCCGAAAAGTAAACAATTTCGTATAAAATTTAACTATTTGGTCGAAAATTGGTCTATTTTGTTGAAATTCGTATTTTTTTTTTTAAGAAAATCAATTTTTTGGTTGAAAATGCAATTGTTTGGTGGAAAATTAATCTGTTTTAGATGAGGATTTAGGTATTTTTTTGAAAATTTGTCCTTTTCGGTTAAATCCAACTATTTTTTATTTTAAATTAAAATATTATTTGTTGAAATATCAAATATTACATTTTACGTTGAAAATTCATCTTTTTGGATTAAAAATGGAACTCCTTGGTTGTAAAATAATTTTTTTGTTGGAAATTCATATTCTCGGTTTTTTTTGTTTTTTTTTTTTGTTTGAAAATGAATTCGCTTGATTAAAAATTACACTACACCATTTTTGTTTAAAGATTTATATTTTTGAGCTTACAAATTTAACTATTTAATTCAAAATTTTTAGAAACGAAAAAAATATAGACTAAAAATTATTCAAATAAAATTTTGAATAACGCCACATCCATTGTTCAAAATATTTAGTTGAAAGTGTATGTGATTTGTTGAAAATTCGTATTTTTTCGTAGAAAATTCAACTATTTTGTTAAAAATTTATGTATTTTGCTTAAAATTCGTCTTTCTGGTAGATATTCAACTATTTTGTTAAAAATTCATATTTTTTGACAGAACATAAATCTTCTTAGTTGAAAATTTAACTATTTGGTCAAAAAAATTTGTATTTAGTTTACAATTCGTATTTTTTTCAAGAAAATTAAATTTTTTGATTAAAAATGCAATGGATAGTTAAAGATTGATCTGTTTTTGTTGATGATTCAAGTATTTTGTACAAAATTGGTCTTTTTTGTTTATATTCGACTGTTTTTTATTTAAAATTAAAACCTTTTGTGTTTTAAATATCAAATATTATATTTTTTGTTGAAAATTAGTATTTGCAGATTGAAGATGCAACTTTTTTGTTGAGAATTCGTCTCTCTTTGGCTTGAAAATTAATTTCAAATGACAAATAAATATTTTATGAAATATTTTAATTTTCGAAAAAAACTTGAATCTTCGACTAAAAAGGATAACTTTTCAACCAGATTGTTGAATTTTTTAACCAGACAGTTGCATTTTTATCCAAAAAAGATAAAATTTGTATTAAACTCGATGAATTTGAAAATTAAAAAGATAAATTTTCAACAACAAAAATATTCAAAATTTCAACCCGAAAAGACGAAGTTTTAGGACAACAGTTGAATTTTTGACCAAAAAGGATGATTTTCAAACAAAATTGTTGCATCTTCAACCAAATAGTTGAATTTCAATCCAGGAAAGATAAAATTTATACTAAAACAGATGAATTTTCAAATCCAAAAGTCAAGCTTTCAATAAAATAGTTGAATTTTCATCCAAAAAAGTTTTTTGTTGAATTTTCAACACCAAAATATGAATTTCAAATGACAAATAAATATTTTATGAAATATTTTAATTTTCGAAAAAAACTTGAATCTTCGACTAAAAAGGATGACCTTTCAACCAGATTGTTGAATTTTCAACCAGACAGTTGCATAATTATCCAAGAAAGATAAAATTTCTATTATAAACTGATGAATTTTCAAATTAAAAAAACTTCACGAAAATACTTGATACTAAATCTACAATTGCAATCAGAGTTAATTTCACAAATTTGATCCACCATATTGTATCCCCCATATCGAATTTTATAAATCTGATAACAGATTTGAAAACAGCGACCCTTAAAACCCAAATATACCAAGTTTGATATAAATACAACAAAAACTTTTGAAAATAATTAATTTTTCTCGCAAAAACTGACTTTTGTGGTATTTGTTTATTAATATTAACAAATTCACCTAAAATTTCAGATAACAGAGTATAATTTTTAATTCTCTAACATGTTGTGATAGTCAATTCACAAAAAGAATCACTAAAATCGACACTAGATAATCTTTATCCTAATTTACCAACTGAAGGTAATCTGAATCTCTGATTGACCATCTGAAGAAATACTAGATCTAGGCTATACCGACTATCAGCTGTCGGTAATGTAGGTTCCTACCCTATCATCAGTCGGTATTGAAGGTTCCTATTAGATACACATATAGTGTCAGACAAGATTATATTATATCATGCAATTTGAAGTCATTAGGCGTGAATTTGAACGATTTGTTGTTTGTTTGGTTTCAATTTTAGGCAGTTTTATATTCAATAATTTCAGACTAGATATTGTAAATTTGTTTGGTAACATTTTATTGTTTTTTTTTTAATTTGAATTATTTAATCCTAAATGCTTTTGTTCAAAAATCAAAATTTCTAAAATTGTTTGATTTAGAACATTTTCAATTGAAAATCGTTCATTATGTTTTTAAGGACAATGAGAATGTTTTGAATCAAAGGATTTTGATCCAGACCAAAATAGGCTTAAATTTTCAAATTGATTTATTTTTTAAAGAGATTTTAAAAGCTTGATTTTAAGCTTTGACGACTTCAAGATATGTCGAAAAAGAATCCAAAAGATTTTCAGAAAATCATTTCAGTTTTTGCAGGATTGAAACAAAATATTAGGGAAACTCTAGATTAATTCAAGATATACTCCAAAGTTTTCGACGTTTTAAAAAGATGCAAGAACAAGTTAAAATTTAAAAAGATTTCAAAATTTCTTAAAAATATGTATGAAGATTTTTGAAGATTCTGGAATAATATTTCGGAAGTGTTGAATTTAATAAATTTTTTTTCTTCACATTCCAGGAAAAATTGTAATCGACTCTTTATTTTGAAAAATTAATTTAAGAAAAATATTTATAAAGATTTTCTAACGTTTCAAATGATTCACTGAATTTTCGAAAAAGAATGTAGAAGAGTTTGAAACAAAATTTTTCTGTTCTTTAAGATCACAAGACAATAGACAAAATTTGAATAAGTTTAAGAGATATTCAGAAGTTTTTCAGAAATACAAAAACAATTTTAAACTTAGGAAGGTTTCAACCAATTTGAAACAAAATCTCGATTTTTCAAGATTTCGAAATTAAACGTTAAAGTGTTTTTAATAATTTCGAAAGGTTTCATGATAATAAAAAAATGTTTATAAGATTCCTGGGAATATTTAAAATTATTCTTTATTTTGAAAAATTTATTTTAAGAGAATATTTTAAAAGATTTAAAAACATTACAAAAGATTTCAAAAATTGAAAAAAAAAGTATTTGGAAGATTTTAGGACAATTTTAGGAATAATTCCAGTAGGTTTAAAAGATATTTATGAATTTTAGAAGTTTTCAAGAGATTCAAAAAATTTTGAAACTAAATATCTTTTAAATTAATCTAATTTCGCATAAAGTTTTGTGAAATCCTGTGAAAAATGATTTTTTAGAAATTTTCTATATACTTATTCGACTTATCTGAAATCTTTAAAAATATTTTCGAATTTTCTCGAGATACCTACTAAAACTATATTTATGTAACTTTTAAGCAAATAAACAAATAAACTTGAAAAATTAATAGTTATTTACTAATTTTTGCCTATTTTTTTTTCTTTCCTGACTGATGAACCTTTTTTGATTGGAAATTCAATAATGTTGTTTTAAATTCGTCTTCTTGGTTTCAAAATTCACCTCTTTTGGTAAAAGTTTCATCTTTTTTTACAAAAATCACAACTGTTTGGTTTCAAATTAAAATATTTTTTGGTTGAAATTCAAACTTTTTAAAAATTTCATTTTTTGGTCGAAGATTCATGATTTTAGTTTAAAAATTCGTCCTTTATTTTTTAACAAAATAAATATTCTTGGTAGGCAATTCATGTCTTTGGTTGAAAATTAAACTTTTTTCAGAAAATTCCTCCTGTTTGTGAAATATTTAATCTTTTTTGGTTAAAAATACAACTTGTTAAAAATTAATTTATTTTTTTTCAACAAATGCATGAATTTCTAACAAAATAGTTGAATTTTTAACTAGAAAAGATCAATTTTTAACCATAAATGGAATAGTTAAATTTTGAGTGCAAAAAATTAATTCAAAAACAAAATAGTTAAATTTTCAACCAAACATGATAATTTTCAACAAATGTGGAATCGCTGAGAATGCCTTTTAATTCAATGAAATTTCATTTATTTTTCAAAGTTTTCTAGAAATCCTTTAAAATCTTTGGGTATTCTACAAAATGCCTTAAAATCCCTTGAAATCTCTGGAATCGCTGGGAATCCCTTGAAATTTTTGGAAATCCTAAAAAATTCTTTGAAATCCCTTAACATCTTTGAAAAAGTAAAAATCCTCTAAAATCCCTTGAGATGTTTCGAAATTTCTTGAAATTCGTGAAAATATTTCTAATCGTTTGAAAACTGATGAAATATTTTTAAATTAGTTTAAATATTTAAAAGTGCTATAAAATCTTTTAAGAAACCTTGAAATACAAGTCCCTCCAAACCTGTTAAAATCATTTGGAATCCCAAAAACCTCCTGATATGTCTAGAAATCTTCAAAATCCATCAAAATTAATTAAAATTTGTCGAAATTCTACATTAACTTCCCCCAAATTTGTGCGCAGGCCTTTTAAAATGAAAGGTAAAAGCATCGACAACTGTAATTTGGTAATTGTGAATTCTCTTTTGTTAAAGCTCCTTCGGTCTGGGGCTGCTTATTCAGATATTACAAAATAAAGTACACATTTTATTTTTAATGATTGCTTTAATATTCGTTCCTTATTGTACACTAATTTTAATTCTCAGCCATCTTGCAAAATGTATCATTTGAGTAAATTTATATTATTACAATTCATAATATGCATTAGTATTGAAACAAAAGTATTTTCATTGTCTTGTTAAAAAATATGCATTCTAGCGTAAGGTGGTTCTGAGAAAATTTGTAGATATAATTTAGTCGACAATTTTTGTTAAATAAAATGTTATTGTAGCTTGTGCACGGTGAGCATCAACCAACTTCAACTTCTTGCTTAAATAATTATTTGCAGGATTTAATTCTTTGAGGTTGCCTGAATATTTTGAGTGATAAATGAAAAAAATCGTTCGAGCCCTTTTTTAAAAATTCACATTTTTATTGTTCGAGATGTTTTTTTTTTGTGATAAAATATTTTTATTTTATGTACGATTTTATATATAAAACATGTAGTAACAAGAAGATTAAATTTCAGATGAAAGGATAATTTGAAAAAAAATTGATTTTTTCAACAAAATACGTTTTTTTTCAACAAAATAGTTGAATTTTCAATTAAAAGAGACAAATTTTCATCCATATTGTTGAATTTTGAACTAGAAAAGATCAATTCTCAACTAAAAATGGAACAGTTAAATTTTCAGTTGAAGAGATTAATTTTCAATCAAACTGATGAATTCTCAACTGAAATGACAACTAGTCATCCCTATTCAAGGTGGACTAAAACCAAACAAAAAGGGGTAATCGAAGAAAGAGCACTCCAGCTGCATCATAACATTTTTGATCTTCTAACTTAACTTTTATATTTTATTTGAATGAATTTGTAATTGTTTAAATGAATCTAAATCAATTCAGAAAACTAAAATTCATGTTTGATTTACTTATTTCTTGTTGTCGGTAGTTATCCTCATCCCAGTTTTCTAGTTCATTTTAAATTAGAATCTGAAACGAGGAACCATTATTTAATTTAGTAAACTATAAGGTAAGTTATGCTCCTTGAGACGTGACACTTGAAATGGTTTCTGAAAATTTATGCAATATTTTTTAACTTTTTCGAAAATCCTGTGATGAAAAAAAAATTTGTGTCAAATTTTCAAGATTGTTTTTCAATACATCTTGAATCTTCAAAAATCTTTTTGAATTTTCTGAAGAATCTTAGGAACATTATATTTATATAACTCAAAAAACAAACTGATGAAACTTATTTCTTTGGTCTCTTTTGCACGGTCAATAAAATGTAAAAACTGTTGAATCATAATTTTTTTGAATTGAAATAAAATTTCTTCTATTATTGAAATGCTCAATAATTTAAATGTAGAGAACTAAACCTATCAACATTTTTTAATTAACAAAATGTTATTTAAATCCATTTGTACTGCAAAATAACATTTCCTTAACTTTTATAAATGGTACAGTTCAAAAATTCAGATTCAGCTTAAAAAATGTAAAGCCGCGTTATTATTTTTAATGCTGTGAATTTAAAGAATGAATTCGAGAATGAATCAAATCACTAGTAAATTTTGCGAGTTATATAATTTAAATTAATTTTAAGCTAGAAACATTAAGGATTTGACGCATTCACATTTTTTTCAAACTGAACACATTTTAAATTCAAATATGGATGAGAAATTGCATGATATTTTCAGTAGTATCAAGAATTGATAATTATTCATTAAATCATTGCTCAATTTTTATTCATACATACAAATTTGTTTTTGCTTTGAAATATTTTTAATTATTTCCGTAGAATTATTTTTTTTTCAAATAAAAAATAATTTTTTAAGGAATATTAAGACAAATGTTTATTATCTTAAAACCTTTTGTAATTCTTAAAAAGCTCGAACAGTTTACTTAAAAATCTTCAAGAATCTAAATTTTTGAATATCTTTTCATGATTTAAATTATTTAGAAAATTTTTTCAAAACATTTCCTTCAAATCTTCCAGATTCTTTTTCGACAATTTTGGGATTTTTTTTAAATATTTTTAAATATTTTTTCAAAATTAATTTTTCGAAATGAAAAAATAATTTTTAATTTCCCTAGAAGTCTTGTAAAACTGTTACATCCCGAAATTTAAGCAAATTTGATGTAAGGCCTAGCTAGGCGCAACCTACCTTACCCCACATCTTTCCGGCTAACTCTATTAACTAATTAAAGTATTTGGTTGAAAATTCTTATATTTTGTTAGAAATTTCTTTTTGCCGAAAATTAATCTTTTTGGTTAAACTTACATTTCTTTGGTTGAAAAATAGTTCTTTTTTTATTGAAAATTAAGTTTTTTAAGCTGAAAGTTTAAATATTCCATTTTTCGTCGAAATTTTTTTTTATGGACATTTAATTTTTTGGTTGAAAATTCATCTGTTTGGGTTAAAATTTGACTAGTTCTTTGACAATTTATTTTATTTGGTTAAAAATTTACTTCTCTATCTTAAAATTAAACTATTCCATTTTTTGTTGAGATATTATCTTTTTTAGTTGAAAACTTATCTTTTTTGTAGAAAATTTTTTGTTTTTTTGTAGAAAATTTATCCTCTGAGTTGAAAATACAATTATTTGGTTAAAAAAATATTTATTTGCTTGAAGATGCATCATTGTAGTTAAAAGTTTATTTCTTTGGTTAAAAATTTAACAAATTTTGTTGAATTTTTTTTTTTTGAAAATTAATTCTTTTATTCCTAAAAATGTAGCAATTTCATTTTTTCTAGAAAATGGATCTTTTTTAGATGAATATTTTCTTCTTTCTATTAAAAACTCGTTTTCTTTAGTCGCAAATTAAATTATTTTGGCAGAAAATTCACATTTTTGAGTTGTTTGTTGAAAATTTTTCTTTTCTTGGTAGAAAATTCATCTTCTGGGTTGAAAATTCCATTAAAAATTAAATTATTTGGTTTAAATTTCAAATATTTTGTTCTTTTTTTGTAGAAAATAATCTCTTTGGTTGAAATTTTATTTCTCTAATTGAAAATCTTTTTTTTTTTAATTGGAAATTATTTTTTTTTAACTTATTTTTCTAACTTAAAATCAAACTATTATATTTTTTGTTGAATTTTTTTTTAATTGAAAATTCATCTATTTTCTTGAAAATTTGTCTTTATTTTGGTATCAAATTAATCTTTTTTGTTGAAAATTCAACTATTAGGTTCAAAATTAAAATTCCATTAAAAACTAAAGTATTTGGTTTAAATTGTCAAATTTTATTAGATTTTTTCATTAATACTTATTTCTCCATCTTAAATTTAAACTATTCCATTTTTTGTTGTGAATTTATCTTTTTTAGTTGAAAATTTATCCTCTGGGTTGAAAATACAATTATTTGGTTAAAAATCTATTTTTTGCTTGAAGATGCATCATTGTAGTTGAAAGTTTATTTCTTTGGTTAAAAATTGAACAAATTTATATGTTAAAAATTAATTTTCTAACTGAAAATTTAACTATTTTGTTGAAATTTCGACTCATTGGTTAAAAATTAACTTTTTTGTTGATAATTCAAATGTTTTGTAGAAAATTCAACAATTTGATATTTTTTTTGAAAATTTGTTTTTGCTAGTATAATCCAAATGTTCTTTTTTTTAAATAAAAACTTTTTTGTGAAATATTAACTATTATTATTATTATTATTATTATTTTAACCAAGAAAGGATTTTCATATTTAATAAAAAAAACCGTTGAAACTGAACCAAAAAAGATGAAATTTCTAATAAAGGAGATGAATTTTCAAATCGGAGAAGCAAATTTTCAAACAAGAAAGATTTTCCAGTCAAAAAAGTATATAAAGTTCATCCTAAGTGTTTATTTTTAAAGCGAAAAAGATTATATTTCTACAAAACAGTTGAATTTCCAACCAATTAATTGAATTCTCAATCAAGGAGATCAATCTTCTATAAAGAAGACGAATTTTGAACAAATTACATCGAATTTCATCAAATTTTCAACAAAATTTTCAACCAAAAAATTGAATTTTGAAACTAAAAGGATCAATTCATAACCAAAAATGGAACAATGAAATTTTCATTTAGAAAAACATATGGTTTGGTTGGAAAAACTGATTTTCTACAAAACAGTTGAATTTCCTACCAAATTGTTGAATTTTTAAGACAAACAGACAAATTTTGTACTAACAAGTTGCATTTTCAATCAGAGATGAATTTTCAGCCAAGAAGAATTATTTTCTACTAAAAGAGACGCATTTTCAACCTGACAGCACATATTTTAAACAAATTACATCAATTTTTAACCAAATAGATGAATTTTTAACACAAAAATATAAATTATTAAAAAAAAATGGAACAGTTAAATTTTTCTTTCACAAAAAAAAAAACTAATTTTCAGTAATACAAAAAATTGTTTTTTACAAAACTCAGTTAAATGTTTTACAAGATAGTTTAATTTTCTACCAAACTGTTGAATTTTGAAGACAGACAAATTTTCTACTTAAAAGTTGAATTTTCAACCAGAGATGAATTTTCAGCCAAGAAAGATGACTTTTCAAACAATTATTCAAATTACACAAAAAAAAATTATCAAACAAATGGTTGCATTTAAAACCAAATTGTTGAATTTTCAACCAAAAAGAAATATTTTCAACAAATTACATCAGTTTTCAAACAAATAGATGAGTTTTCAACTAGAGATCAATTTTCAGCCAAGAAGATTAATTTTCTACTAAAAAAGACGCATTTTCAACAAAAAATTACAAATTTTTAACCAATTAGTTAAATTTTCAACCAAATAGATGCATTTTTAAACTAAAAAAGATCAATTATTGACAAAAAATGAAATATTAAAAATTTTGTTTAGAAAAAAACTAATTTTCATTATTGAAAAAAAAAAAATTTTACAAAACAGTTAAATGTTTTACAATATAGTTGAATTTTCTATCAAACTCTTGAATTTTCAAGACAAACAAATTTTCTACAAAACAGCTGAATTTTCAGCCAAGAAGATAAATTTTCTACTGAAAAAGACGGATTTTCAACAAAGAAATCACATATTTTCAACAAATTACATAAATTTGAACCTAATAGATTAATTGTTTGAATAAAAAAATCAATTATTAACAAAGTATTTTGGCACAAAGTAAACTTTCTTTTACGAAAACCTACCCACGGATAAATTGATCAAAAATCGCTCACATTTTGACCATATAAAATGTATATTTTTTAACATAATTTATTTTGAAGAGGAGCCCGCCTCATAAATGGGTATAATCTTTGACATTCAATAAACAAAAGTCCCATTTTCGTATTATTCTTGGAGTATTTTGGCACAACGTAAACTTTCTTTTACGAAAACATACCCACGGATAAATTGATCAAAAATCGTTCACATTTTGACCATATTAAATGTATAGTTTTTAACAGAATTTATTTTGAAGAGAAGCCCGCCTCAAAAATGGGTATAATGTTTGACATTCAATCAATAAAAGTGCCATTTTCTTATTATTCTTTGAGTATTTTGGCAGAAAGTAAACTTTCTTTTATGAAAACCTACCCACGGATAAATTCATCAAAAATCGCTCACATTTTGTCCACATAAAATGTATAGTTTTTAACATAATTTATTTTGAAGAGATTCCCGCCTCAAAAATGAGTATAATGTTTGACATTCAATAACCAACAGAGCCATTTTCTTATTATTCTTGGAGTATTTTGGCACAAAGTGAACTTTCTTTTACGAAAACCTACCCACGGATAAATTGATTAAAAATCGCTCACATTTTGACCATATTAAATGTATAGTTTTTAACAGAATTTATTTTGAAGAGAAGCCCGCCTTAAAATGGGTATAACGTTTGACATTCACGCAATAAAAGTGCCATTTCTGTATTACTGTTTGAGTATTTTGGCAGAAAGTAAACATTCTTTTACGAAAACCTACCCACGGATAAATTGATCAAAAATCGCTCAAATTTTGTCCACATAAAATGTGTAGTTTTTAACAGCATTTATTTTGAAGAGAAGCCCGCCGCAAAAAAGGGTAAAACGTTTGACATTCAATCAATAAAAGTGCCAGTTTCGTATTACTCTTTGAGTATTTTGGCAGAAAGTAAACTTTCTTTTACGAAAACCTACCCACGCATAAATTGATCAAAAATCGCTCAAATTTTGTCCACATTAAATGTATAGTTTTTAACATAATTTATTTTGAAGAGAAGCCCGCCTCAAAAATGGGTATAACGTTTGACATTCAATCAATAAAAGTGCCATTTTCGTATTACTCTTTGAGTATTTTGGCAAAAACTAAACTTTCTTTTACGAAAACCTACCCACGGATAAATTGATCAAAATTCGCTCAAATTTTGTCCACATAAAATGTGTTGTTTTTAACATAATTCATTTTGAAGAGAAGCACGCCTCAAAAATGGGTATAACGTTTGACATTCAATCAATAAAAGTACCATTTTCGTATTATTCTTTGAGTATTTTGGCAAAAACTAAACTTTCTTTTACGAAAACCTACCCACGGATAAATTGATCAAAAATCGCTCACATTTTGACCATATTAAATGTATAGTTTAGCGTAGGTCCTGTGAAAAATCCTCTGCTTGCACCAGCTCCAACAATTCAATCTCGCCTTTCTCGACTTCTGGTCCAATCGGCTCCGCAGCTCTGCCTGTGTCGCGTTTGCGGCACCTGTTCACGTAGCGCAGCAACCATCCGGTCTTTCGCCTTGTTCTCGAATAAGGAATTCTGGTCCCGTGAACCAGCGGCTGGTGAAATACACTTCGATGTTTGCGGTGTCTGGTGGCATCGTCAGCCACGTTTTCGTTCCTTGGAACCCATTTCCACTCCAGTGCTGAAGTCAGGTCTAATACCTCAGCGATTCGATGAGCCACGAACAGAGGGTATCTTCTTGATTCAGAGCGGATCCACTTTATCACGTTCTGTGAGTCGGTCCAAAGAAACTTTTTCATAATTTTCAAGGTGTGTTGAGAGGTTATCAGCGAGGAGTTCTTAACTTGTTAGCTTCTCTCAAGTCTGCTAACCAGATTGTCCACTTTTTTGTCAACTCGTTTGGAAGTAAATTGTCTCGGTCAAGTCCAGACCGTCAAGTATCCTGCATCAGAATCTTACCTCGAATCGTCATTACTGTCATGAGCCCTAGGGGATCAAAAACTGACATTATTACTTTTAATACTTCGCGCTTTGTCGGTTACTAGCCACTCTCCTCCTTGCACGACTGCTTCCGGCGGAAATGAGCTCAGAACTTCTGGAGAGTTGGACATCCAGTTTCTGATCTCGGAACCGCCTCATTGATGGATATAAGCTACCTCTTGTGCTCTTCGGATAGCATCTTCTTCGGTGTCCACGCTGTCCAGCTAGTCATCCATGTAGTGACGTTTGACGATCGATCGGCATGCTGCTGGAAACTCTTCTTTGAATCCTTCGGTGTTGCGGTTTAATGTCTTGCGCAACGTAAGGCGATGACACTGCCCCGAGGATCACGACTTCAATCTGAAAAGTTAGCAACTCACCAGTACTCCTGTCTCGTCCTAGAAATCGTTCACTCCCTCGATCTTCCTCACAAATTCTTACCTAATGGAAAATTTCTCTCAAATCACCACGAATCGCTTCTGCAGTGTTTGGGATATCTAGGTGTCGCATATGTTCCCAGTCAGAAACTTCCATGTCGATCGGCTGACCCAACAACTCAAGGTCATCCAAGGTCCGAATGTCCTTCAATTGGTAATGTCAGATTCGCCGATGATCTGCACGGATACTCTTCTGGATGGTCTATCTATGTAAGTCATTTGGTTCATTCACTTCGAGCACAGTGGATCGCTATACCCGTGTAGACCTGACTTACGAGCTAAATCATCCCTGATCATCGTGACTGAAGATCCTGAATCTAAGAATGCATGTGTTCGTATCTTGCCTTTGAGACCCTCTAGAGTAACAGGCACGATCATCATAAGCACTCGTTTCTTCGATTTTCTCACTACGTTCACTTTTTCTATCGGCGAGGTGTCGGGAAATGACCTTGAACCTGACGTGATGGAGGTAAATAGACCTCGGATTCGTATTCAGCGCGTCAAAGTACATAAGGATAAAGTGGTCTTGTCAAATAGTCCCCACCTTTTTTTTTGTAAACCAGTGTTATATAGATGAGATCTGGGAGAGTAGAAACATCGGAGGAACAGTGATAGGTCGAACCAAAATTTTTGCCTTGAAATTCGCGGATGATTTAGCGATAGTGGAAGACATTATAGAGGACTTCAGAAAAATGTTAAAACTATCGGAGGAGCATGTGAATCAACACACGTTAGAAATCAACGTCAGGAAACCAAAATTGTGCTAGTCAGTAGACAAGCTGAAAGGGATTAAAAATTGAAAAAATTTCAATTATGAAATTACCACAGCAGGTATGTAAACTTTTTTAAAGATTAAAATTGAAAAGAATATAGCCCTAGTGGACTAGGTGAACGGAACGGATACGCTACAGCGTATCGTCATAGTATCACATAGCAAGATAATTATTCAAATTCTTGAAATTATGATCCTACGCATAAGCTACTTTAGCGATTATCGATGCGCTTGAAGTCGCCTTCAGCAGACGTTAATTACAGGAATTGTATTATTTAAAATTTCAACATTGCAAAAGAACTATTGCAATTACTCCGATACCTTCTAATGGAATTTTTAAAGTAGAATAATAATTGCCACAATTTAAATATTCATCTTGCTGTTTTATTGAATGTGTGTGTATGTACTATATACAATGAGATAATTCAACAATTAAAAAGAAGTGTTAATAATTTGAAGAAAATTTAAAAAAGGGATTGGGGTTGGTGGCGGCCAACTACTGTAAATCACTCTTCCCGCCCAGTAAGTGACGAATATAATAGGACCATTCTACGACCGATGCATTACTCTCAGTGCAGTTGAGGTGCCGAAATAGTTACGATCAGACCCTGAAACGGCACTGAGAACCCAGTGCCGTTCGATAGGCAGGGTACTGCAGGAAAACAAATTAATTAAATATTAGTTAGTTTAAAAGCGTGACGAAAGCCCCTTGGACCTCCCCTCGCACTCAAGTTATAAAGCCTATTGTGTCAGTAATTAAATATTGAAAATGAAAGGAAGTATAATCCACAATATTTGTCTCAAAGAGAAATTGAGGTCGAGAGGTACCCAGGAAAAAAGAACCGATAGAAAGTAAGTCGATTTGAATCGCGTATCTGTGATTTGCAGATTGAAAGAATGAAAATCCAATTGGTTGGCCGGTCTTAAAAGAACACATCCAATGGTAAAAATACGATTCAAACATAGCAACTTTAAATGAGCGTAAATCTGACAAGTATAGGATCCCTCAGGCTATGTTCAACTAAGTGGAATATGCAGATTACAATTTTAAAGAATCAATTGTTTCGAATGAGAAGTATGAAGTAATAAATTTTAATTGGAAAATGCAGATTAAACAAAAATGTTCACTTTAGAAAACTATTTTTTCATTATTTGCTTAATTTAGACAATCCTACACTAGAAATCACTCATTGGTAGTTCAGTAAAATGCTTCATGCGACGTATATAACTGTATTCTTTAAACAGTACCCACAATGGTAACCAATTTTCTTTTGCATTTTACACATAACTTCACTGTACTGCACATGCGCAAATGACCATCCAGTGAGCGATGAGACTGGATGCGTGCGCCACACGATTTACCAGTTACGCAAATTCTCGAGTTTTTGATACATAATACGTTGAATTGTTGAAAACCCAGTTTGGTACTTTCAAGATGACGGACATGCACTAAACCTCACTTTCTTTTCAATCGATTTGTTCTTATGAATTAATTCCTTCACAATAGCCATAAAGTCTGAGCGCGCGAAATTCAAATTTATCAAATGTCTTCTTATTCTGCGTTGGCACCTTAGAACATATATTACATGGAGTGCTAATCAGGGTTATTTTCGCGTCCAAAAGATAGGTAGCGCTATTCAAAATCTCGGACGGTGAAAGTGCTCATCACTTATGACAGAGATGAGCATATAATGTGGCTTGTCATTTATTAAAAATTTTTCAACTATGTTTTTTAATTGTTCTCTCAACGGGCACATGAACAATGGGACGGGAGAAGTGTAAAGTTTGTAAGCGAAAAAGAGACAAGTCAGTAACACTGTTCAGGTGAATACTTGCTTCCGTTGAAAAGTGCAATGAATACATTTTTTTTAGGAGTGTCAAAAATCAGAATTGTGCAATTATCAAAAAATGTAGTTTTAAATATAAACCATATTAAAACGAATTCAAGGTTATACTGCAGTTTTTCTATTTAAGATGAAGAACGGAACAGTAAATGGGCTGAATTTTGCATCATCAATTGGGAAAATGTGACGAAAAATTATCGTTTGTGTTCGTTGCATTTTGATGCAAGTGCATTTAAATTCACCGTCCAATGAGCACATAGTAAACATAATCTATTGATATATTAAATTGCAGATTACAGCAGAACTGTTGGCTTATGTGATTTTATTTCGAAAATTGGTCAAATAATTAATAAAAATTTCATTAACAATGATTTTTCAATTTGCAATCAAGAATGTATCATATTCTTTACAAAACTTTAACACTTTCTCATTCAAAAAAGCGCGCGCAAAATTGCACTTTCACCGTTTGAGATTTTGATTTGCGACATCTATCATGAGGACTGTAACGGCATGCGCTGTTTTGAGTTTTTGAGTTTCGTTAATGTACTCGTTATAGTACTGCGCAGACTCACTGCCTACAGTGAATTGAAGGTTAGAAACGTGCGACATTGAGATATTTTTAGTGTCGCTAATGGGTCATGACACTGGTCAGACTTTATAAAAAGCGACCTTTGGACTTACAAACAGGAAACTGTCACTCAAAGTGATTGATGTGAATCCTGTCTAAAAGTGAAAGGATGTCGGGAGAACCTGCTCATCGATAGATGTGTCTGTAAAGACGCAGAATTCTATCAGCGTTACCTATCGATGGGCTGGATTGATTACCGGAAAGCTTTCGATTCAACCTCCCACAGACTTATCATCTATCTGTTGGAAAGCCTAAAGGTCCATCCACACTTCGTGAGGTGCATAGAGAGATTAATGCCGCTTTGGAAAACCAAATTTACTATCTCATCTGGAAAACATCGTGTGCTCACTAACAGTTTCATCTTTCAGAGAGGTGCGCTTCAGGGCGACACCATGAGCCCTCTCATCTTTTGCTTCATATTATTGCCACTATCTCTCGCAATTAGTCTAATTGTTCTCGAGCGTCGGGTTAAAAATATCCGTGTGTACTATAGTTTCCATACCCAAGAGGCCTAATCCACTTCCTCCCGCTGATTTTAGTTTGTAGTGATTTAGCCTTTCAGCAAGTATCATCAGAATCCGTAGTCTTATGCAGAAATACTAAAATTTCACAAAATTCAATTACAGATTAAGACAATTTGTAAGGAAATGTGAAAAATCATTGCTTTGAGACGTTTTGAAAAAACTTTGCATCTCTGTAATAAACTTTTCTATTCCAATAACCCCTTAATTCATCTTAGTTCTCCTACTAAATCGTTACAGTCTAACATCAGCGGGAGGAAGTAAATTAGGCCTCCTGGAAAAACCGCTAAAAAACGCGGCGCGTACTGAACGTCTCAGGTGGTCTGGAAACTATAGTACACACGTTAATTTTTAACCCGACTCTCGGAAACAATTAGACTAGCTGCCTAAGAAGGTAGACTGTCATTTTGTAAATATACCTAGAGATCCTCAAGGGAGAGTTGAGACGCAGGGTACTCAACTTCTGATTGGTGCCGCTGTACCGGAACCTGCTGTTCTAAAAACGACACGATTTTCAAATAGAGTGTTCAGTTCACAAGAGATTTAATACAAAATAAAGAGAATATCATTGAATTAAACATTTAAAATAAACTATATGAAATTAAAAATCACTTTTAGGTATATATTATACAAATTTCCATAAATAATATTCGTTAAATAAATAAATTTTGTAGGTTGGTAGCAAAGCTTTGGTTCGGAAAGGTTATACATACTACGGCTATGGCTCTTGCAGTCAGCCACGTTGCATTGGGCTAACTCCGCAACGCAACGAATTATGCGGTTAGGTCATCAGTATCACGCAGTGCCATCCAAAATAGGCCTCTCTTGTATGGAGGCCATGGTTCAGTTCGGAGTGGCAATAGGAACGAACCGAGGCGACGACCAGGCAATGGCCCCGGACAAACGCGAGAACATAGATTCAAGTGGTCGGACCAACTCCGGAGGGACATCCTTACCTGTTGGCAAAGAAGTTCACCGGCGCGAAGAGGATTCATGCAGAGGTTACATGAACGTTGGGTCAATATGCACCCGGAATATGCCCAAGGACCCTGAGCTTGTGGATATAAGTGTTATTAGACATCTTAACACTGGAGAGACCTATACATACCTGGGCGTGTCTCAAAGCCGCATTTAGGACGTAACATCAGTAAAGGAGTCTCTCCGAAGTAGATACAGGCATCTTCTTCGACAGATTTGGTCTTCCAATCTGTCGGCGTTGAACAAGGTATCTTGCGACTAGCATGCTTGCCGTCCCGGTTCCACTCTGCTCGTTTGGGGTGGATCAATGGACGAAGAACGAACTTAAGGCCCTTGATGTCACCACACCTAAGATCATGCATAAGCATAAAAGCTTGCATATCAATTCGTCAGCTCCACGATTACACATTTCACGCCATCAAGGCGGACGCGGACTTCTGAATCTCCAGTGTCATCATGGCCGAATTCTTTCAAGTACAGCTTATATCGTTGCCAATGGCAGAGATCCTCTTCTAACAACGGTCAGGAACCACGAGATGATTGGTGAAGGAGCGTTCCTCTGCAAAACCGTGGGGCAAGCGGCCGAGACCCTTGGCCTGAATTTCAACATCAGAAGTAAGGAAAGTGCATTACTCTATCTAGAACTTCACTTCTAAAAGCCGAAGTGAAGAAAGGAGAGTTTGAAAAATTTCACCAACAGCTACTCGACAAAAAAATGGACGGAAACTTAAAAAAAAATTTAGAAAAACAGTCCTTGTCGAAGGAACAAACTGTTGCTTTTTTCAGATCATCAGGGCTTGATTCAGGTACAGCGGGTTCTATTTTCACATGCCAGAACGGTCTCATTTCCACCTTAGCATACTGTGAGCGCATTTTTTGTCAAGAAGTTCCAAGTGATAGGTGCAGAGCTTGTCATGCACACGCTGAGTACCTAGAATACATACTATCGGGGTGTTCCACCCACGCAGGAACGACGTATATCTACAGACATATTGCGGCCCTAAGAGTGCTTTATTACCTTCTTTGTCGCTCTTTTGGTGTTGGCCGCGACCCTGCCCTGCCGAACGCTCCAAGGGAGATATTGTCGAAAACGAGAAGTATCAAATTTTCCGGAACTACGATTTTCGGACAGCAATCTCTGTTGCACACTCGAGGCCTGACATTGTTCTTCAGAACTTAGAGAAACGAACTATATTCGTGATCGAATTCTCAGCTCCTTCCGAATACAACATCACTACTAAGGAGAAATAAAAGGAGGAAAGGTATAAAGACCTTAAGAGGGATCTGCAACGACTGTACCCAAATGGGTCCGCAAACAATGCCGATCATCCTAGAGTTCGGGGTGCTGAAAATAATTTAGATGGAAAAACAACGACGAACCGGCGAAACGCCCACATTGAGTGGACGAATCAACTCAAGGATGACGTGCTAGACTGCTATGATGCCAGCATTATCCCTGTTCACCGAGGCTTTATGGCACGTATGCATACTCTGTGGTGCCAAAAACACCCGGAGCTCTCGTTCTATAAAACGGGAATTTGAATGTATCTGTAGAAAGGCATCCATTCTTTCAAGTGTCCTAGGTTTAGGGCAAGCTGTCGATGTATAATTCCTGCCATATCATTATGCCTGTGCGTATATTCTCTTTGAGCCATGACACGGCAATCATCAATAATATGCTCGATGGATTGGTTGGTATCTCCACATAATCGGCACCGGTCAACCACGTCTTGATGTAGCACGTTTTTGCGATAATTTCTGGTGCTGACCACCCTGTCCAGTATCGCAATAACGAATCCTTCCGTTTCTGGATACAGGATACCCTTTCTCAGCCAAATATTGAATGCCACACTATCCACTCCATGCTGATCTAACGCTCTGGGGTGCTCGCCGTGGATGACTTTTTGTCTCTATTGCGTTTCTAATTGTTTATGGTTTCTATCCTGGTACTCAAGGCCTTCTTTGAGGACAAATTGAAGAGCGTGTAGTCAAGATCAGCTTTACAGATGGTTTTGTGAAGCGTAACATCTCGCTTGCTGTTAAAATAGTCTCGCAAATACTGTGGTGCATTCGATGCTTCGTCGTTTCTACGCGGATGATTCTGTTTAATTTCTCAAGGTCGGTGTTCGACCATTTCATAAGTCCAACGGAGTACGTGACCACAGGGATGGCATAGGTGTTGATTGCCCTGATCTTCTTTGCCGAGTTAAAATTACTCTTCAGAAGCAATCTGAGTCTTGTAGTGAAGGCCGCCGTTAGGTTTTTCTTAACTATCGTATGCTGAATATTCTTAGATTCGAGAATACCCAGATATTGATATGACTCCCCCTCAGCCATTGCCTCGATGTCATTCTCTAAATCGTTCTCTAACTCTGTGGGCCCTAATTCTCCTCTGGTTAAATGCACTGCTCTGCATTTATCTAGTCCAAACTCCATGTGGATATCATTGGAAAACTGCTTTGTGACATTGATTACTTGACGCAGTTTCTGGTCCGAACTAGCGTATAGCTTCAGTTCATCCATGTATAGAGGATGGGTCACTTGATGACCATCCTCGTTATCATGTATTCGGAACCCATAAGACATGCTATTCAGTGTTTTTCTTGCTTATTGGGTTCAACGCCTTTTCTTACCGAAGGTGTTCTCGCGTTGTCGTCGCGGTAGGGCTTGAGCTCTCCTCTCATGAATTTGACGGCTATGTTGCCTGTAGCATTGCTACTGACAGGGTTTTTCATGCCAGACAGACAGAAAACAAAGAGTAAAGTGATGATCCAACACCAACACATCCTCCAGAGGTAGATGGCAGAATCTAACTAATCAAAAACGCTCAATATCTGTAAACAGATTGCTTTCGGCTGCTGAAATAGCTGCCATCGAAATGGAAGTGGAACCGCAGCTTCCTATTGATGAACCTCCCTTGGAAGATGTGGCCAACAAAGACCTGATTGAAGCTGAAGGCATAGGTGCTAGGGCCTATCTACCCTTCACCTATATGCCCATCCACACATCACTACTTTCCAACCGAGCAATTCACGCCTACCCCGAAAGGAAAACGGCTTGATGATATAATAATTTATTATCATCATCATTATTATTATCGTACACACTAAAGACACAGAATTTACAATATAAATGGCTGTGCAGTAGACGTATACATGATTTATTACAGCAAAGTTAAATTTTATAGTATCCTGTATAGTTTAACGCAGTTTTCAATAGCGGAGGACTGCACAGAAAATTCGAAGGACTACGCGGTACAGCTATATTTTCCTTAGGACTGCGAAATATTATACAGTTCATAATCGCACAAGACTGAGCAGTGCAGTTTTATTTTGTTTGTGACTGCGCAGTAATTTCCTACCATACATAGCGCTGAGCATTATTATTCTGCTAAGCTAATCGCTGCGCTGTGGTCTCTTACATTGCACACAGTTAAGCTGTTATCTTCTGCTATAAGCAGGGCTGTTAAGTAGTGCTCTGCCATACGTATATCTACGCAGTAGCATTCTACTATGAATTTGGATGCGCAGTAATGTCCTGCCATATTTATCGCTAAGCCGAAGTCACCTACAGTATGTTATGTGAAAATATTTTTTGGCACAAAACTAGCATATGTTTTCAGAATTTCGTCGAGGAAATATATAAACATATTTTTCGACACGTATGAGTCAATATTAATAAAATTAAACACAAAAAAATACAGTTAGTTTATACATTTCAACTTTAAACATTCCATAAGATATTTCTATACCTCCTTGGTTTTTTACAAAATTTACAATCCCATAGGCCGTTTTTGAACCAAAATTTGTTTATTAGTCGTTGACGAAATTTTTGTAAGCTTATATTCAAATCTTAATTTTTTATGGTAGTCTATTAGTTTATACTTGTAATAACGCAGTGTTTTGTATTTGTCGTCAAAAATTTGTGTTCGCATGAAAAATGTGCATGAATGAATTAAGTACTCTAAAACTCTAATGCGCAGCCAAGAGTATGAAAGAAGAATACTACAACGCCACCGCAAGTACGTATAATAAAAGTTGTATATCTAATAGAAGTTGTACGTATAATAGAAATCGTGTAATAGAAGTTCCCAGATGACGATATGCGCGCACGCTGCCACGCACGATGCAGGCACGAGTGCGAATAAAGCGTCACGCGTGTCACCCAGATCACCAAACAGATGAATTGAAGATTCCAGAAAAGTTACCTCTGCCAGATTTTTGTCTTTGTGACCTTCCAAACTTTTTCCACATTTATCAATAGACGTCATGATAGTCAAGATAGTGTATCCTTTCTTTCTATGAGGGCATCCCAAAACCGTAAATGATTGAATGATTCTTTATGTTTTTTCATATATATAATTAAAAACTAAAGGTTAACAACCACCGCAGGGTCCCACTGGGAGCAACTGTCATCTAAAAATTGACCACTGTTGTCATTATGAGAATTATCCATGTTATTAATATGATCTTCATCTGTAACAAAGATTTTTAAATCATCCTTGTGTAGTTTACTGTTATTTAATAAAGTGCAATGAGTTTGTCCTACTTCTTTAATTTCATAATGGTCTAACCATTTTTCACTACCCTTAGTGTACCTATGATTTTTCTGCAGTACTTTGTCACCTGGCTTAAAATGTTTCTCTTTCAGGGGGTTTGATTGTATTTCTTGGGCTTCTGTTATTTTTCTTCGGGCTTCTGTTATTTTTCTTCGGGCTTCTTCTAATTTATTTTCATTAAATAATTTCTGTCGTTCCAATTTTTCATAATATCGTTTTTCTTCTTCTTCTTCCTCATATATTTCTCTTGCCTTTCGTGCAAAATGTAATTCGTAAGGGGTGAATCTAATTATCCGATTGAAAGTCATGTTATAAGTTATAGTTGCTTTATCCAGAGTTTCATCCCAGTCTTCTGAATAACGTGTATGCATTGAGATGTACTCTACAATTTTCTTATGTGATCCTTCGTTTTTTCCATTACTCTGTGGATGATAGCTAGTTGTAAAAGTATGCTTAATTCTTTAATCCTTTGTTAGTTGTTTGAAATTTTCTGAGGTAAATTCGGTTCCATTGTCTATTAATATGTCCTTAGGTTTTCCATTTTGTTTTAACCAACCATTCCATACGGCCTTTATTACATTTTTAGTTTCTTTGGCCCTAATAGCCTCCAATGAGATATACCTTGTCAGATAATCTTGAATTATGACAATGTATTCGTTTCCTTGACTGGTGGTTTTAACAGGGCCCATAGGGCAATGCTTATCTTATCGTTGGGAGGTTTTGGTATGTCTGGTTTGGTGTATGAGGTGTCCATCTTTCCCCATTTGTATTTTTGACAAATAATTCAATTTTTCATGAATTCTTCCACGTCTTTAGTGATATTTGGCCAATTAGTGATATTTCTAATTCGTCGTACAGTCATGTCTTTTCCGTACTGACCGCCTAATAATCCTTCATGAGCTTCTCTTATAATTGCATTCTTGTTCGTGTTTTCAGTTATTTTTGTCAAGTATATAGTTTGATTTTCTTCGTTCCATGATTTTACCAAAAGTCTTTTGATTTCTTTTTCTTGTATTTTTTCGTAAAATATTCTAATAGTATGTTCGTTTAGTTGTTTTCCAAGGAATTTAGTCAGAGTTTCTTCTGTCTCTTATGGTGACATTTTTATTCTCTTATCTTCTTCATATTCTTGATTTGTTATCCATATTTCTTCAATTCTTGTAGGACCGTGTTCATTCCTAATTGTCATTTGATTTAATATTTTAGGTTTGAATACCGTTGTTTTCCTAATAGTATCTAATTTGGCATTACCTTCCTGAGCTATATTTTCTAATTCTTCCTCGATTTCTTCTCCTATTTCTACTTCAGCTATTCCCTCGGGTCTCACCTTCGTAAAAACCGTTTTTTCTGACTCAGGGGGCCTCAAAACGTCGACATTTGATTGAATCCGCGAAAGTCATTATTCGCATAAAACCAATACCTTCTCATTGAGATGAGAATGTAAAAAAAGCTGTCTGATCGGGCCAAAAGTAGTCCTATTGGGGGGTACTTCTCACAGAAAAATTAATCAATTTCGACAAAATTTTGTTGTTGTTTGAAAATAGTTTAAAAAGAAAGCTGAGTTTTTTCCCTATAAGGCCCCCAATTTTCAGGGTGGCAAATTAATTCGTCTTTGAGTAATAGAACGATAAATAACCAGATGCCGCGATAGCACAGTGGTCTGGGAGACCCGATTTCGTAGCCAAAAGTCAGACGAATAGGTTAGACATGGTGAATTTCCCTTTCTTTGGTTCACTTTTAATATTAATATTATACTATATATTGATGGCAAATGAGAAATTTTAATTAACCAGGGCTGTATAACCATGACCTTGGGCCCCGATAAATGTTATTAATTTTACTTTTAAATTCATATGATGTGGAAAGTTCACTAGAATCTGTTATAATGTTTACGGTAGCGTAAAATAAATAAAAAATTTGCTTGTTTAATTTTCAGGGGTGTACTGTAACATTATTAGACCCTATAAATGTACTTTTAAATTTTGTTTATTTTGTTAACGAAACAACAAAGAATATCTTAATGAATAAATTAAGTAAAAAAATCATTTTTTCTGGGTGCTTTCTGTGTGTTTGTCCCCTTGCCTCTCACATTTTATCTCGCATTCGAGATAAACAACGAAAGAGGACTAAAACGAAAACAAATGTTGAAACCATCGCCAAAAAATCGAACAGAAATACAAAGATTCACGCAAAGACGACAACTATTTGCAACTTCAAGAAGTCAGCCAGAACAAAACGAAAAAAAAAAAAAAACGCGAATGCACCCCGAAAAAATCATTTTTGAACTTAATTTATTCCTTAAGATTTTCTTCGTAGTTATACAGCCCTGGTTATTAAAAATTACTCATTTGCCATCAATATATAGTATAGTATTAACAATAAAAGTGAACCAAAGAAATAGAAGTTTTACCATCTCTAATCTCTTCATTTGACTTTTAGCTACGAAATCGGGTCTCCCAGACCACTGTGCTTGAGTACTTATAGAAAATAGCTGTTTTCTTTATAAACTATTTGCAAACAAAAGAAGAAGTGTCGAAATTTGAGAGAAAAATTTATTTTTGATTTTCAAAAATTATTTTGAAATTTTAATTTTTTTCAAAAACACGTATGATTAACTGAAAACGGGTAAAGAACTCTCAAAAACAAATCAGGTGAAATTTTATTTTACACAACAGAAAAAAAGTTACAAGTGTTTGAAAATAAGGCATGTAGAAAGGGAACAACCAATAGTAGTGCTCATTTACGTAACGTGATGTGTGTAAGTGCGACAGAGCTGTATATGTGAGTGCCCGATGGTGAGAGCTTCCTAATATTAATTAGTATTGTAAAGGGCTTTTCCCTCCACTCACTGAGTGGGGGGTTTTTGTGCCAGGTAAATAAACCTTGTTTTGTGTTCACGTAAATCATGGTTGTTTTCTACTTGGCCCACATCGCTCCTCCGATATGTTTTCTTTATTTTAATTATTATTTATAAATTTACTTTTGTTTACTTAAAACTGCGTTAATTTTGGTCCTTCGAGCCGGATAGGAGAGAGTGTAGAGTCTTTGGAGAATCTAACCTTGGCGTTATTGTGGTTGTTCATCACTTGTATTTAGTTCGAAGATTGAGTATTCCCTTCAATTGGAATTTAACGGAACTTCATCTGCTATTTTGCTTTCAATTCGTAAAAATTTGTAAGCATCACGTGTATTGGGATCATCATCCCTTTTCCTTTCTATTTTGAAAATTCCCATTTGCATTTGATTAAGTGTCGATACACGGATAAGTACTATGGCGCCGGTATCCTTAAAAGGGTTAACGGCTCTGCAAGATTCCCAGGTGGCACAAATTAGGCGGATACACGCGTGATTTGAGGAAGGTGCTCCGGAAAGCCTTACGCGTAACATTGTCGAGAAGCAACTCACATCCGTGACTTTTTCAGGTCGTTACAAAGATTGGGAGGATTTTTGTGACCTGTTCTCCTCTCTTTTTCATGATAACTCGCAATTAAGCAACGTGATGAAGTTGCAGTATTTAAAATCTTGTCTCACGGGTTCCGCGGCTGATTTAGTTAAAGATGTGGCTACGACCAACTAGAATTATTTATCAACCTGGCAGGCCTTGAAAGTACGATATTTCAACCCTCGCCTGACTGTCAATTATCTCTTAACTGCCTTGATGGATTTGCCATATTTATAAAAGGCATCTGCGGAATATTTGCGTGCATTTAGCGATGAAGCTCAGCGTGTTGTGCGCGCGCTCACAAATCTTGAAATGCCTGTAACGCATTGGGGAATATGGTTGGTGTATGTATTAGCCAGCCACCTAGATCCTGAATCTCGTAAGCTGTGGGAGGCTGACCTTAGTGTCAAGGATCGTCAAGCTGTCTCTAAAGCTACCGCAGCCTGAACAGATATCAATAAAGTGGAACGAAGCGCGTCGCTTACGTTTGTACTTTGATTGCTTGGGTGCCCATAGATTTCAAAATTATCAATTCAACCATAGGTGTATAATGTGCAGAGATAAGCATCATTCGTCGATTCACCACGCTCCTTTGAAGCAAGTAACTTCTATGGCGAATCACGGTAAGAAGTTTGACCCCTCTCAAAATAATGAGGATTCCGTGCTTCCAAGTAGTGCATTGTCTAACACGGCAAGTCTTTCGACATCATGACACTCCGTACATCTCGCTACGGCTCAGGTTATGCTTCTCGGTCCTAGAGGAACTCAAGTGCGTGCTCGCGCTATGCTCGAGGACTCATATCCCGCTTCCCTTCGAGCAATTTTAGGCTATTACAATCCGTCCTGATTATGAATCTTATCCCGATTAGGTATACGCGGAATCTTTCGAGAGTGCACACAATAGCCAGAGCTTCGAGCTCATCCGAATGATATTTGGATTCATCCTTACTCGTCTTCCGACTATAATAGCATACCGGGTGGAGTTTTCCATCTGGCTGCTTTTGCAACAATACTCTAGCAAGACCAACCTGAGAAGCATCCGTATGAACCTCAGTCTCCGCCCCTGGCCTATACAACGCGAGCACCGATTCTTCTAACAAATGTTGTTTCAATCTCTCGAAAGCTGTTCAGGGCCCCAAACGAACTTCGCGTTCTTAGCGGTCAAATCAGTCAACGGCTTGGCAATCAGTGAAAAATTCTTAATAAACCTGCGACAAACAGTTGCTGTCCCCACGAACGAGCGAACAGCGCTCACATTCGTCGGCTGCGGAAAGTCTTTGATCGCTCTCATAAATTTTGTCAATGGAGAAATTCCTCCGTCCATCAAGGTGAATCCTAAGTACTCTACTTCATGTTAAAGAAAATGACATTTATCGAGTCTCAAAGTTAAATTTGCCATTCTCAGAGCTTCAAAGACCTTCCTCAGATTTTTGAGCCCTTCCTCAAAGGTAGCAGACGGCACAGTGGCATCATCAATGTACACTTGAACAATATCGGTCTGTAAGGAACTAAACACGCGATACATTAAACGCTGTAATATCGCGGGCGCATTACACGCCCAAAAAGGCATTCGATTAAATTGAAATTCGCCATCCTGCGTGACAAAAGCCGTTTTGGAACGTGAATCTTTCGCCACTGGAACCTGGTAATAGCCACTCGCTAAATCTAAAGTTGAAAAATATTTCTTTCCTGCAACATCGGACTGGCAAATGGAGAACTGCATTCTTCAACGATACCTGCATCCTTGAGATCCTTGATCATATCCTTCGTCTGCTCCCGCTCGCTGTATGACAGTCTGTATGGACGATAGAAAACTGCCTTATCACTTTCTGTCTCGAATTCCACCTCGATAAGGTTGGTGCACCCGATCTGTGCCACATTACGTGCCACCAAATCCTTGTATTCGTTCATGAGAGCAAGCGCTCTCTCTGCCTGCTCACCTACTAAATCCATGTCCATTTCTTCTCTAGTTATCGACACATCATTAACTTCGCGCTGCTGCGGCTTGGCTGCACTGCACTTTCGTCCGCGAGTCACTACATTGCCTGCAGGAACCATGAGTGGTGCCCCCGAGAGATTCAATACTGGACACACTGCCTGGCCCGCGTCATCGGTCTTAACGATACACCGCGGAATTAAAATCCCCGAATCTCGCGCACCACCTTCCACCAACAGTTCGGCACTCTCGAAATCAGTCTGCACATTTATGTGGCCCAAATGATTATCTGGCACTTCACACGAGGCCTCGGCTCCCAGTAGGACCGCGGTAAATCCCATTCATGGCCACGTCTCACAACCGTGAGATGGGTGGTCACAGGACACAAAGAAATCACAACGACAGGTCGGCGAAACTTTCGTGTGTTTTGAGGACACGAAGCGATCCAAGAATGACAGCTTTTTGCATCCATCTCGCAAGGGCCGTGGCATATTTTTGGCACGCGGGAATGGCTTTAAGATTACGAAACAGTGATAGTTTCGCACCTCCGAGAGCACATATCACAAGAACAATTACTCGTACCGAATATTTTGGGTACAGTCGTTGCAGCTCTCTTCTAAGGTACCTTTCCTCCTTTCCTTTCTCCTTGGCAGTGATGTCATCATCATGATGGCAGTGATGTTTCAGGTCAGCACGGTCACAGGACACGACAAAATCACAACGACAGGCTTTAGAAACTCTTGTGAGTTTTAAGGATACGAAGCGGCTCAAGGATGACAGCTTTCTGCATCCATCTCTCAAGTGCCGTGGCACATATTTGGCACGCAGGTACAGCTCGAAGGTTACGAACCAGTGATGGTTTTGCAGCTCCGAGAGCACCTATCACAACGACAATTACTCGTACCGAATATTCTGGGTACAGTCGTTGCAGCTCCCTTTTAAGGTCCTGATACATTTCCTCGTTTTCTTTTTCCTTAGCAGTGATGTTTTATTCAGTAGGAGCTGAGAATTCGATCACGCATATAGTTCGTTTTGCGAAGTCTTGGAGAACAATGTCAGGCCCCGAGTGTGCAACGGAGACTGCTGTCCGAAAATTTTAGTTCCAGAAAATGTAGGACTTCTCGTTTTGGACTATTTACTCTATCCCCCTTTGAGCGTTCGGCAGGGCAGGGTCGTGGCCAACACCGCGAGAGCGACAAAGATGGGTTTAAAGCACTCTTAGGGCTGAATTGTGTCTGTAGATATGCGTTGTTCCTGCGTCGGTGAGACACTACGATAGTATGTCTTCTAGGTACTCAACATGTGTATGACACGCTCTGCATCTATCGCTTGGAACTTCTTGACCCAAAATGCGCTCACGTTATGCTAAGGTGGAAAGGACACTTTGATGGCATGCGAAAATAAAACCCTCTGTACCTGAATGAAGTCCTGATGATTGAAGAAAAGCAAAAATTTGCTCCTTAGACAAGGATTGTTTTTCTACAATCATTTGAAAATTTCCGTGCATTTTCTTGTCGAATAGCTCTTGGACAAGGGTCTCAGCTGCCTGCTCTGCGGCTTCGTAAAGGAAGGCTCCTTTTCCTACCATCTCGTGATTCCTGACCATTTTTAGAAGAGGATCCTTTCCATTTGCAACGAAGTAAGTTGTACTCAAAACAATTCGGTTATGAAGACACTGGAGATTTAGAATATGCATATGCATGATCTTACGTGTGGTGACATCAAGGGCCTTAAGTTCGTTCTTCGTCCATTGAACCATCCCAAACGAAGGAGTGGAATGGGCTTCACAATCGAGTTGGGGTCCTACGCCACAGTTCTACAATCTGAGATTATGGCCATACTCCTGAGCGCCTGCAAGGCAAAGGAGTATGACTACAAAAGAAACATCCGTATCTGCTCAGACAGCAGGGCTGCTATACTGGCCTTGAATGGAACAACGACCATGTCGCTATTAGTATGAGAGTGCTTTGAGGCACTAAATATGCTAGCGAGGGAAAACCGAGTTACTCTGCTATGGATCCCTGGACATAGCGGTATCAAGGGCAATGAAAAATCGGATAGGCTAGCCAAACTAGCAGCAAGAAGAAATTTTACTGGACCCGAGCCAGTTGTAGGTATTTCCAGTGGGTCAGTCACTGAAGAAATTAACAGTTGGCTGACTGATTAACATCAGAATGAGTGGGATTTGGTCCCTGGTTTTGAGACAGGCCAAAATACTCTTGGGCTCAAAGTTTAACTTTAACCAAGCAAGGGAAATACTCAAGCTCGGGAGAAAAGAGATCAAAGTCCTAACAGAAATGTTTATAGGACATGGGTATTTCGGATATCACAGACATAAGATAGGGCTTGCGGAAAGTCCTCTCTGTCGTCTGTACGGAATGGATGATGAGACAGCTACTCCCACCCTTTGTCACTCCCCCGCTTTTGCAGGGAAACGTCTAATATTCACTGGCAGTTACTGCATCAGTCACGCTTAGGCACACAAGGGGAGGCAACGGGATTACCCAAGCGTCAGGGGCTTTTGCGGTCTAAACCCAACTAATAATAATAATAATGATGATAATAATAATAATAATAATAATAATGATAATAATAAGTCTAAAAAAATATATCTATATATCTATATGTCTATGTCTATATGTCTGTCTGTCTGTGAGTGCAATAACGTTTGAAAAAAATGATCTATTAGATTCTCCTTTGAGTGTCAGAAACTGAAGATTAAGTTCGCTAGCCAGCTAATTTGGATAAAAAGTCAACAAGATAGAGCATAAATGAGTTTTCTATTCTGGCTCTGAACTTCTTTATTTCTTCAATAGATGTTTTCTCATAATTGGTCAGTTGTATCCTTAATATAAAATCTCTAAACGATATTGGTAGGGTATCGTTTCGCAGAACTCGAATTTGACAGAATGAAATTTTGTCAGAAGAGCGCTAATTTCAGAGCGTGAAACTGTGGGCAGACAATTTATGAATACAAGAGCTGTATTTCTTTGTGAAATAGAGCAAAGGTCGGTAAAAGGAGGTGGTTTCTTTACATAATGAAGCAATAGCTGGCGATAAGCGTATATTTTTACTGAGGATGCCAAACGAAACCCCCAAATAGAACTTTAGTTTAAATATTTATTCAAATACTGGATACAATTTATTAATAAAAAGTTTTTGTTAAAATGATATTGAAATTGTGGTTTGTCGAAAGTTGTGCTTCTAGGTGTTAAAAATGCTTTAAAGATGTTTTTAAATAGTGAAGTCTAGTGACATTAGACAAAGAATCATTCTGAATAATAAGTGAATCAAACAATTCTCTAAAGTTTTCCCAATCTTTGTAATCGCCAGAAAATTCTGGTAACATAATTTGCGGAAGTTTAACTGATACCGAATCATTTCTTATAATTTGTGATTGATTTAAACTTTCAGGCGCAGCGTTTTCCGGAGTAAGTAAATCCAGCTGATTAACTAAGAAATCATGAGCATTTAAATACCTATCTTCGATCAAAAGAAATTTACTTTTGGTGAAATAGTCAATTTTTTCGCGTTCCACGGAACTTGACAATGATTTCATTTGCAGATGTAAATTTTCGCATTCATTCCAACGTTCATCAAGAAGTTCTAATCTAGATTTGATAATAGCCCTCGTAATATTGGCTTTTTCCAATTTTTTAAAGTTAGTTTCAGTTCTTAGAATAGACTGAGAAGTCTCAGATAGCTCCATTTTTAATAAGAATGTCGATATAGTGTGATAGCACGAGAAAGTTAGTTAACAAGTTCAACTATTCTTCGATTTTACGTAATTACTATCCTATGAATTTTAAGGATAATTACAATGTAAATTAATAAGCTTGAAGCTTAAAATTTTGAAAAAAAAAGAAAGGTTTAAAAATTGAAGCTTGGACTTATCTTTACTTCCATTGAACGACTGATTTCAAGATGAGTGTTGGTTGTGCCTCGTGGTGACATTGATGTAAGCTGTTTCTCCTCGCAGTAAATATTGTCAAGAGATTGACAAGGATCTCAGTCAGAAAGAGAGATCAGTGGAAAAGGTTAACGCATGAATGATCGTTATCGCATATATGAAGAGAAGGCAGGCTTCCTTCAAGAGCAGATGATATTAACTTCTGGCCGATTGAAATTGCGTAGAGAAAGAAGTTTGTAGCCACAAGATTACACCACCATATCCAAGTTTTTTTTTAAATGACAGTAAAGAATAAACAATAATGTTTTCAGTTTAATGTTTTCAGTTCGACGAGAAAAAGTGAAGAAAGTCAATTGAAGTGTCGTATGTAAGCGACCGATCACCACTTTTCAAATTCAACCGTCACACCGCCATATTTAAATTTTTATATTTCGCATCCCTTTTCACCTTCAACACTGTTCTTTATGTTACGTGAACTAATGAAAAGACTAAATCCCGGACGAACCCCTAAACGTTGAATAGTCTCAATCGTTTCTTTTAAAAAAGTTTCTTAACCAAGGGAATTGTGATGAGGTAACAGTTCACTGAATTCACTCAATTTTAAGCAAAAAAAAAAACAGTATTTATTGATGCAAAGTTCTAAAATCTTCAGACTCAACCGTTTTTACAAAGCGTCTCACTATATTGAAAACTAACGTTGATTATAAGTTTCGTTGTAACAAGTTACACGCGACAGAGATGTAACTCGGTGCCCGGTCTTTGGCTTTTACAACCGAGCAATTCACGCCTACCCCGAAAGGGAAACGGCTTAATGATATAATAATAATAATAATAATAATAATACCAATAAAAAAGTCTTTACACTCATAATATAATCCATGATCCATTGCCATAAAGGTGATCTCATACTGTCCTAAAATTAAATTCTTAATACCCCGGGTAAAAATATTTGGTCTTGATTTTGTCTTGAGCAAAGACCAACCCAAGACAATTTGAAGATATTCTGTTTGTCTAGCCTAGTTCGTGAGACGGAACCAGACTATTTTTTATGTCTTAAGATGAATATTTCCGACTTGAAGACAAAAATTTATGTCTTGAGACCAAGGCATCCGAGGATCATCACTAATCCACTTTAAACTTTATAGAATGTTTATATTATTTATCTACGTGGTATTAATTGTTTATGTTTAAATAAATTTATTTATCTGCAATAATTATGTTCTTTGGATGGATAGTCTAAAAATGTTGTTCATTTTTTCCTATCTCCATTAGTTCACTAGATACTTCTAGAAAATGACTGTTTTAATCTATTTATGAAAAATTGTATACACCTGTAGTTGTGTAGACAGACAGGTTCCGAATTTCTGATTTAAAAATTAGTTATTACAAAATTACAAGTCTTAGCGGTTGTAAAATTTTAATCCTCAGCAGATGTCAACTGTTTGGTCCTAACCTAGCTACCTGATTCCGGGAAATGGCAGGCCCTGCCGGTGGGGTCCATAGTTTATAGAGGTCGGAGTATAATGATCAATAAAATTTAAAAACGAAAAATTTTGTAATTTTGACCCTGGCAAATGTTGGAGCCACAAATTGGTAATATAATTTTCTTTAAGAGCAATTCGGTATATTTATCAAGACCTACACTTCTTGTCCTAAGACAAGACTACCTGATCCTGTCTTGGCACAGCTACAGCGATAAATGCGAGAGAAGTCCGTATATCTCCAAGGTCTATCTGGTGAGACGGAACCAGACATGATGGTCTTGAAAACATATTGAAGACATTCAAGACAAAATCAAGACCAAATATTTTTACCCGGGACTTTGCAAATGGCCCTGTAATGCTACGTAGAAAAATTTTCATTACGACAAGAAAGAAAAAAAAGTGTCCTTGCGGCACTATCACTCGCCAGATCTCGACTACACCACTGCTCCTATGTATTCTCAGATATTTATAATTATTCCAAAGGATTCCCAAATATATCCAAATATTCTCACATATCATAAAGTATTTCTCAGCAATTTCAACGATTTAATTACGATCTTATGACTCCGCAACTAACTCCCATCTAGAGGAGTCAACTAAGGTTCAAACGAATAGTTAAACAAAAAATCTTGTGCGCTAATTTGAAAATCCATGTTTTTTTTGTAAATTTCCAAAAATCGATTAAAAACTTGACTAACTTGGATAAATTAAGTCCTAGAGCAACAAAAACACTGTGTTACTCTGCTATGGATCCCTGGACACAGCGGTATCAAGAGCAATGAGATATCGGATAGGCTAGCCAAACTAGCAGCAAGAAGAAATTTTACTGGACCCGAGCCAGTTGTAGGTGTTTCCAGTAGGTCAGTCACTAAAGAAATTAACAGTTGGCTGAGTGAGGTACATCAGAATGAGTGGGATTTGGTCTTTGGTTGGACACAGGCCAAAACACTCTTGCGCTCAAAGCTTAACTTTAACCGAGCAAGGGAAATACTCAAACTCGGGAGAAAAGAAATCAAAGTTCTAACAGAAATGTTTATAGGACATGGGAACCTCGGATATCACAGACATAAGATAGGGCTTGCGGGAAGTCCCCTCTGTCGTCTCTGCGGAATGGATGATGAGACAGCTACTCACATCCTTTATCGCTGCCCTGCGATTGTGGGGAAATGTCTAACACTCACTGGCAGTTGCTGCATCAGTGAGTCAGAGATATCTGTCAAAAGCGTGGCTGCGGTCCTCTCCTTATGGAGAGGGCTTTGGTGTCACGCTTAGGCTCACTAGGGGACGCAACGGGATTATCCAAGCATCAGGGGCTACTACGGTCTCAATCCAACTAACAATAATAATAAAAAATAATTGTATTAAAATGAGCAGTTTCCGAAATAAACGCAAAAAAACACACTTTGGTCGCTATTGTTTATTATAAAATGTTTAGCTATTGTTTAATCGATTTTGATTTTTTATATAATCATTAACAGCCTATGGAGAAGGGGTTTTTCTACTATTCAGCCTGTTACCATTTTTTTCCTTTATGAAACCCTTCGTTGCCTGGCTTATGTATGAATTCGACTGTACATGTACTATCCATCTGGCCGACCGAACGAATAGTCACTGTATACTCGTTTGGTTGGACGGACGACTACTAGATACTACGACAAAGTAATACAAAACACTTTATACCGATTCGATACTTTGAGGAAATTGCTTATTTTATTATTCAATGAAAATTGTATTCAGGTTCGCTTTACGAGATATGTAGAGCGTGCAGTGAGTGACCAATTCCGAAAACGTTTTAAAAAGCAGTTATAAAAATACTTGTTCTAGCTGCTGCGCTTTCGCTCTTTGAGCCAGGTAACTCTTTCTAGTGATAAGTTACATAAATGACCATAAATTTATAGAAAATTTATTATAAATTTAAATAAATTTATTTTTCGAAAAAAAAAAATATTTCTTCTAAAAAGCTTTGGTTACCTGGCAATTTTCGGTAAATACCTATGCTTTTACAGACTAATTATAACAATGTATCAATTTCTGCATATATTTAAGGGCATTTACCAGACTGTCGCCCAATTATTTTGGTTTGTATTGTTCTAATTTTGACAAATATTGTCTAAGAGGAATTCGGAAGGAATGAGTAGTCGGGTTCTTAGAAATGAAAATGCAGCAATCTTCGCGGATCATCAACCATTCAAAAGATTTCATTACATTTCACAAGAGTTGATATGATTTCAAAAGGTTTCAAAGATTTCAAAAGATTTAAAAGATTTCAATTATTCCAAAAAGATTTCACAAAAATTTCAAAACATTTCAAAGATTCCAAAAGATTTAAAAAAAATTACAAAATATTTCAGAAGATTTCACAAAGTTGTGAATAGATTTAATAAAGGATTATAAATTGTCAAAAGATTTCAAAAGATTTTAAAAAGATTTCAAAACATTTTAGAAAGATTTCAAAAGATTTTTAAAAGATTTAAAAAGATTTTAGAAAGATTTCAGAAAGATTTCATTATATTTCACAAAAGTTCATAGGATTCCAAAAGATTTAAAAAAAATTACAAAATATTTCAGAAGATTTCACAAAGTTGTGAATAGATTCAATAAAGGATTATAAATTGTCAAAAGATTTCAAAAGATTTTAAAAAGATTTCAAAACATTTTAGACAGATTTCAAAAGATTTTAAAAAGATTTAACAAGATTTTAGAAAGATTTCAGAAAGATTTAAAAAGATTTTAGAAAGATTTCAAAAGATTTCATTATATTTCACAAAAGTTCATAGGATTTCGAAAGATTTAAAATATTTCATAAACATTTCAATGATTTCACAAATATTTCGAAGATTTCAGAATCATTTCAAAGATTTTACAAAGATGTCGAAAAAATTGTGAAGCTTTCAGGAAGATTCGAATATATTTCACAAAGGTTTCTAAGATTTAAAAGATTTCAATGATTTCATAAAGGTTTGTTAAATTTCATAATATTTAAAAGATTTTTAAAGATTTCATTACATTTCACAAGAGTTTCTATGATTTCAAAATATTTCAAAAGATTTAAAAGATTTCACAAAAGATTTCAATTATTCCAAAAAGATTTCACAAAAATTTCAGAACATTTCAAAGATTCCAAAAGATTAAAAAAAAACCACAAAATATTTCAGAAGATTTCACAAAGATGTGAATAGATTTGATAAAGGATTATAAAATGTCAAAAGATTTCAAAAGATTTTAAAAAGATTTCAAAACATTTTAGAAAGATTTCAAAAGATTTTAAAAAGATTTAAAAAGATTTTAGAAAGACCTCAAAAGATTTCATTATATTTCACAAAAGTTTATAAGATTTCAAAAGATTTAAAAGATTTCATAAACATTTCAAAGATTTCACAAATATTTCGAAGATTTCAGAATCATTTCAAAGATTTTACAAAGATGTCGAAAAAATTTTGAAGCTTTCAGGAAGATTCGATTATATTGCACAAAGGTTTCTAAGATTTGAAAGATTTTACAAAAGATTTCAATGATTTCATAATGGTTTATAAAATTTCAAAATATTTTAAAAGATTTAAAAGATTTTCAAAGATTTCATTACATTTCACAAGAGTTGATATGATTTCAAAAGGTTTCAAAGATTTCAAAAGATTTAAAAGATTTCAGCCCTCGCAGCACCATAAACTGAGCAATTGATGGTCCAGAGGTCGGACTCTTGCGAGATTTCTCCACGGAGGGAGGCTTAGATTACGTTCTGCATCTGCTCTAAGAGTAAGTCAAATATTGAAAATTTGCAATTGTGTTGAAAATTTAGAGTTTCACATTGCCGTAATCATTATTTTATTTTAATTACTTTGTTTAGTGAATAATCAATAAATATTTTTTCATCTTAATTTCAAAGTGAAGTGTTCAAAATTTTTGTCTGATATAATTGCACATTTTTCAGGAGGTTCAACAGGAATTTTTTAATATATTTGATTGAAAATATTGATATATGTTAAGTATTCTCTGAATTTTAAGTAACTATAAAAAAAATAATAAAACGTTTATAAAAAAATGAGGTAGCTAATTTTTCTCGCTGGCTCAAGAGGGTTACAGTCCAATATGCCAGAGGCATTTTTCGTTAAGAATTGGATTTTTTTTGGTAGTATTATGATTTCCCTAGAAGCTTGCTTCATTAAGCAATTTGTTGTCCTTCTATAAAGTTGCTTTCATAAATTAAAGAAAATCGTTATTCGATTTTATATATAAAAATTATACCGTTCCCATACAGTTATATATTTATAAGAACAGAGAAAAAGATTGTTCATATTGTTGTATACTTATTAAAGTGGCCTAGAATACATCCTTATTTTTTTCTTCTAAATAAATGGCTCGATCCCCTGAAAATTGTTCATTTTCGTGTAAAAATGTCCCCTGAATATTGGCAGAAGAAAAAAAATATTTTTAGGTAGCTCTTAATCTCATTATTTGCAAAAAGTTGCTAATTTGATTTTAGTGTCCGCTGATAATGGACTTTTGTATACTTTAGAATACAAGAGGATAGAATGCATAAGTACCGAAGTAAAGTAAATGTTACAATTTAGCCATTCAGAGATGGATAACACAAAAGAGCTTTTTTTAATATTATGTAATACTTTGAAGGGATCTAGAGTCAAAGTTGCTCTAAAAAAATAAGATAATTGATACTTGAGTGGCTTCTTAAACAGAAATTTATACCTGGGAAAAATGTATAGATACCTGGAAAAAACCCGGAATTGTCAGGGAATTTTCTTACAAAATTTGAGTAGATACCCTGAGATAATTTTAAAGATAATATTTTTGAATATTTTTATTGATATGTTTCAACATACTATATATCTATAATTGGAAAATAAGGTTAGCAACCACCGCAGGATCCCACTGGGAGCAAATGCCATCTAAAAATTGACACCGGCTCCCAGTAGGATCGCGGTAAAACTCACTCATGGCCACGTCTCACAACCGTGAGATGGGTGGTTACAGGACACGACGAAATCACAACGACAGGCCGGCGAAACCCTTGTGTGTTTTGAAGACACGAAGCGACCCAAGGATGACAGCTTTCTGCATCCATCTCGCAAGTGCCGTGGCATATTTTTGCGGTAAATCCCATTCATGGCCACGTCTCACAACCGTGAGATGGGTGGTCACAGGACACGACGAAATCACAACGATATCTCTTCGGTTTAAGTTAAAATGTTCCATATTTTTTATTAAAATACAACGTTGTTATTTAATGTTTTATATTCCTACGAAAGAACTTTTCAAAATAAAGATATAGTTTTATTTGAAGAGAAAATGTTCAATATTTTTTATTAAAATACATAGTTTTTATTCCATTTTTTATATTTCTACGAAATAATTTTCTTAAATAAATGTATCGTTGCAGTTTCAGATCAAATGTTTGATATTGTTTAATAAAATACAGTGTTTAATTACCTTTTTATATTTCTGCGAAGGAATTTTTCAAAATCAAGATATGGTTTCAGTTTAAAGAAAAATGTTGTATATTTTTATTGAAACACATAGTTTTTATTCAATTTTTTATATTTCAACGAAATAATTTTTTTAAATAAAGATATATTTTCAGTTTAAGATAATATGCTCCATATTTTTATTAAAATATATGGTTTTTATTTAACTTTTTTTTTATTTCTACAAAATAATAAAAAAAATGAAAGGTATCGTTTCAGTTTAAGATAAGATATTCCATATTTTTTATTAAAATACATAGCTTTTATTAAATTTTTTATATTTCTACGAAATAATTTGTACAAATAAATATATCGTTTCAGTTTAAGATGAAATGTTCCATATTTTTTATTAAAATACATTGTGTTTACTTAATTTTTTATATTTCTACGAAATTGTTTTTTTTTAATAAAGATATTGTTTAAGTTTAAGATAAATTGTTCGATATTTTTTTTATTAAAATAAAGTGTTTAATTTATTTTTCTAATTTCTACGACAGAATTTAACATCATAAAGATATCGTTCCAGTTCAAAATCAAATGTATAAATAATAGCATCTTAATCTATTTGTTTAAATTTAACTATTATTTCAATTGAGTAATGCGTCAATAATTTTAATATGTATTTTATTTTCATACTTTATCAAGAAAAAAATATATAAACCGGTGCGACCGGCAGTGCCGCGCGGTAACACTTATATTTAATATATCACAAACAGTTCAAATAAAAATATGGAAACATTAATTGCCAATTATTATATCCACAACAATAATATTATTAACATAAAGTTGAACGACAATCAATTATTGTAAATATACATATTTTATATTCAGACTTCCCTACTAAAAAAAAGTTAGGAATCATCACAAATTGTCAGAAGTTCTGACGATTCCTGGACATCCTGACTATTCCTGACGAGTCTGACAATGTTGCATATACAGATTCAAAAGTTAGAATCAGAATCTACGGGTTTCGAAGATTTAAGATACCTAAAAATTTGCCTAAAAAATTTAAAATTAGGATAAATATAATGTATCTTGTAAAGAGAAAGAGATACGTCAAAACGGACAAAATTTTCAGATACTATTGTGAGGTATATTTTATAAGCACTCTTTCTAATGCACATTATTTGTCTCACTATTATTATGCTTACCGCGATTTTTACAAAATTTTCTGAAAAATCCTTGAACATTATTTGTACGAAAAGAAAGAAGAAAAGAAAGAGGGAAAGAAAATAATACGTTTTGATTGAAAGAGATGTCATAATAATTTGTCTTTTTTAGGAGAGGTATTACATGTATAAATATATATGTTTTTTACATAAAATGTTATTAGTTTCATAATACATTTTTGTAGAAAAATTCTCTAAAATATACGTTTTTACGTGCAGACCTTCAGGAGTCGGCACTGCGGCTCGCCTTTCTCATAGACGTCGCTGAGTCCTACATTCACGACGCCGAGCAAAAGAATTAAAGCATCATAGTTTTTCAGCAGCTGGACTAATGAAAGTACAATTTTGCAGAAAATTTGAAATAATTTAGAAGAATGCAAGGGGATTCAAAAGAGTTTGATAATCTGGACCCTGGTAAACATTTCATCATGCAAAAATCTGGGATTTAAAGGGAGTTGAAGTGAAAAAAACACTGAAAATCGTCCTTTCTTAAAAAATGTGATTTTTGCATTTATTTTGGAAACAACAAAAGTGACAAGTTTTTACATGAGGAAAAAAAGATGCGCCATACAATTTTCTGTAAGGACATATGTTTTAAAAATGAAAATTTTAATTTAAAAAAAAGTCGCTCAGGGGCCAACCGAATGGGGCAGAAAAATGTTATGCCCTCTTATTGCATGCGGCAGTTCAATTTCCGAGTCATCAAAGTCGTTCTGCGGAAACTACTCTGTTGAGATGAAGGTTTATGCTCTGCTACAGCAGTTGCTACTTTACAAGTTCCTACAGATTTCGTGCTATCAGAAAACTATTTCACATAGTACTCTCTGGTCCTCCTCTGGGCAGGCAACGTTTTTTCTCGTAAGTCCTTACCTTCTCGATTTTGAACGGCAAAAATATGTCTGGAATTGATCGACAAGCTTTTGAATGTCAAAAAAAGCGTAACGCTGAAAAGCTCCATTTCGTCTCGCGTATAACCTATCTAAAGTTTTGGTGCAATTGCAGATCAGGGGCATCACCTGTGTTTTGGCAGAAAAATTTTTTGTTCGGCAAACAAACTATTACAATCTTTAATTGAATGATTAATTAAACGATTTGACGAGGCAAAAGTTTAAAATTATTGCTACTTTTGTTATTACGATGTCTCAAATATGAGTCTGTCATGATATCGGAATGATCATATTTAACTCAACGTTTAAGTGGTTTTAAACATCCGTACGGCCAGAAACACTGTAAATAATTAATTAGAACCCCTTTGACTAGTCACAAAAATAATGCTGGTAAAATCCCTAACCCTTTCCAACGTCTCGGGGGGGGGGGGCACCCCTTTGACTGGTCACAAAAATAATGGAAATAATCTCGATCATAATCTTCAACTGGAATAGTTCAATTTTCAATTTAAAAAATTAATTTTCAGCCAAAAAGATGAATTTTTAACTAAAATGACGAATTTTCCAAATTCTCTATCTTTATTCTGACCAATTTCTTTTATTTTCCCTGACCATTAATATTCAAATACCACAATCTTAATCTTGTTAAATTGTCAACATAGAATCTTTTATAAATGTAATAGAACAATTTCAAATTCAAATTAAAAAGTTTCAAATTTATTATCCTTGACAGTTAAAATACCTCTTACTGAAATTTCCTGACTTTTGCAAGATTTTTTTATTTTTCAAAATCCGTGACTTTTCCACTCGAATAAAATTCCCGGATTTTTTCTCTGATTCACGGGCACACTGTACAAATAGTATGGAATAACTCAATCAAACCTAAAATTCCAGGACCATGAGCAAAATTCAAGGAATTTTCCAGGTTTTTCCAGGTGAAAAAAAATTCAAGAACTTTTCCAGGTTTTCAATGATTTCCAGGACAAATTTTTTTCAAAATTCCTGACTTTGCCTGGCCAGCCAAATTCCCTGATTTCCAGGTTTTCCCAGACCTGCCCCGACAACCTGACGAATCTCAAGAAATAATATCAAAAAGGAATAATTTACCATCGTTATAATCCATAGAGATGTTCTCGACATAATGAGGTTCCAAAGGAGGCCGGAATCCGACCGTTCTTGAGGGTGGTGGCCTGTAAGCAGCTGTCACAGGATGAGCGATTGGATTAAACTGTGGTATTTTATTTGTCGAGAGCGAGATTCTCCCATTGCGTCCAGTCTTGCGAGAAATTCCCAAAAACGGGTCATTTTTCTTTAAATGCGTCGCTCGCAGTTTATCCAGTTTTAATCGAGCATCACTTTGCTTTGCGATTTCGGCTAATTTGTCGCGGGCATCTGTAAGTTTCAGTCTGTTTTTCTGAATTATTTTTAATCGAGCGTCCGCTATCCCTCCATTTCCAATTCCGTGGCCACGTCCTCTGACTGATCCATTGGCACGAGCACCTCTATTTTGTACAACACCTCTATTTTGTACAACACCTCTATTTTGTATGATACCTCGACCCTGAACTCCACCTCTGCCTGGTGCCGATCCTTGGCGGGCGCTGAAATTTAATAATTAAGAATTTTAAATCAAGGAGTCAGAATTTGGATGATATTTAATTCCTCGTATTTTTAATTTCTAGTTTTTCAATTTTTCCAAACGAGATTGGGTTTTTAAATAAATTCCACTCAGGACTATTTCCAATTATAATTATTAAAAAATTTTAGGGCGCCATTTTCGATTAATATCTCGAAAATGATACCGTTTTTTGCTGACTAAAATAAAAAGTCTGCAAACGTCAGGTTTATGAGAAATGTAACCATGACGTCATGCTAGAATACTCAATTGTAATAGCGGTATGTAACATAAATAAACTTTAAATGAACAGATCATATCGTCTGGTCTGATCATTTCTCCCGCCAGTCTGGTCGACTAGAGGGAGCAGATGCTGAGTCAGACTCTGGCCTCTGTCATTCAAGCCAGACGTTGCTACTAGGCTAAATTTGTATCTTAATCGTAGTCAAACTTTTAGTTTTCCTCAAAGTAGGTTAATCTACCGTCATGAATGACCTTTTTCAGTTTAATTAATTATTGAAATAATTATAATTATAACGTTTTCACATCGTTTTTACAATGGATTAACACCTTTTTTATAATGTATCTCCAGCACATTAACAGATATTTGTTTTTAATGCCAACGGACGATAAACTTAAAATATTAATTTATAAGCAAATATTGCAACGAGCAACGACAGAATAGCTTAGCCATAGTCAAACTTTTAATTTCATTCGCAAACAGGCAATACACTTAAAATATAGATTTACAATTATATATTGCAATAAGCAACGAACACAGAATATCTTAATCGTAGTTAGACTTTTAATTTCATTTTGTCAGACTTATAATATACAAATATATTGCCGCAAACAACGGACACAGACAATACATTCAACGGACAACACATTTCATGTATCGATTAATGATTATAAAATATTGAACCCCACTTTGAAAAGTTGGAGGTAGAAAAGAACATATAAAAGCCACAGTGTGGCCAAAAGCAATTTTGTGGACATAATTTTGCCTTGAGGCCAATTTTCAATGCATTTTTTTAATGGTGAGGTTAAACGAATATAGAATCAGTTAAATACAAACTTTTCAGAATTAAAAAAAAAAAATTGTTGAATTGAGCAGCATTGAGTGAATTTAGAAGAACTGAATTAAATTAAAATAATTCAAGAGAATTTCTCAGAATTTAACAGAAGTGACGGTGAATTCCAAAGAAAATTTAAAATTTCTCAAAATTTTTGAAACCCTCATAATTTCCAACCAAAGAAGTGACTCATGACTACAAAAGAATTTAAGTTTAATTGAAAATAATTCAAATGAAATGAAAAAAAATGGTAAAAATCTAACAAGTTCCACTGATTGCAATAAAATCTGAGTGAATTTCGAAGAATTTAAGGGAAATGAGATGAATTCGATGAAATTCATTTTAAAAATCCAGTTGAATTTAATTGTAATTGAATTAATTGAAAACGATTCAAAAGCACGAAAAAAATGATTGAAATGAGCAATTATGAAATGACTTCAAAAAAATTGATAGGGCAATCAAAAGAATTTGATGAAATTCCTACGAATTTAAAGTGAGTTTAAAAGGCTTCATGATGAATTATTGAACAAAAACTATTTAAAACTCTGTTGAATTGAGTAAAATTGAGTGAATTTGGAACAATTCAAGAACATTTAAAGGAATTTAGGATAAATTACTAACAATTCAGGGCGAATTACAAATGAATTTCAAAAAATATTTGAAAATATTGTAAAATCTTTGAAACCCTACGAAACCCCGGACTAGGGTGGTCCAATTGTTTGTTTCAATTTTTATGCATATCGCCCGGAAATTTGTTCGAATCCACAAGAAAACGAATGCATTTTTTTTCAAACAAAAATTATGTTTAGAAGTTCCGCCAAGCCGCATAAAGTTTAACACGTATTTTCCATAAGAAAAAAATACATTTTTGTAAATTTTATTCACAATCGTTAATATTAGGTGAATTAAATTAAAACTCAACATTTCTCTCCACAGTTAGCTACAGAATACAAATGAAAAAATAGTTTTTAAATATCACCCCCATAAGTCTGTTTTATAGGGCACCAAAAAACCCCCATAAGTTAAACATTCGGTTTTGCGAGTTTCTCGTACTAATAATGATTTTTTTGCAGTTTTTAAAATACAAGCTGTTTCTTGTACACAAAATACTACTTTCTCTTTATAATTAGATGTTAACATAAATTTTTTAAACAATTTGTTATTGTTTTTAGCAATTTTCTCTCAGAATAGAATTGGGCTTCCGTTTCCGGTACCGAATAGTAAAGTACGCATTTTTGTTCTGTGCTATCTTTTTTGATTTTGGCGACGGGCGTGGATGTGTTTGAGGTGAAAGGTGGTAGGGGGGGAGAGTGTAGTGAAGGGAGTGTGTGGTAGTGTGGGGGAGCTGTTTTGTAAGGATGAAAGGGTTAAAAGGAAGGCTGCGGCTATACCTACGCGAAACCTTGAAACTTTTGCAAGTTTCATTGGACGAGCTGGAAAAGGGGATGTTTTTCCACCAATCACAGACCGTCGCCAGTTCTCAGCCATTTTTATTTCGCGCAAGTTTAGGAACGCAGTGCCTAAACTTACGCGACATAAAAATGTCCGAAAACTGGCGACGGTCTGTGATTGGTGGAAAACAACCCCTTTTCCAGCTCGTCCAATAAAAGTTGCAAAACTTTCACGGTTTCGCGTAGATATAGCCGCAGCCTAAAAGGAACGATGTGCCTAAACTTACGCGAAATAAAAATGGCCGAAAACTGGCGGCGGTCTGTGATTGGTGGATAAACAACCCCTTTCCAGCTCGTCCAATAAAACTTGCAAAACTTTCAAGGTTTCGCGTAGGTCTAACCGCAGCCTAAAAGGAAACTTGTAAGTGGTAATTTGGAGGTTAGTTCTCGAGGACGGAAAAGTGAGAGGGACGATAGAGGACAGCAGATGGGTAAGGTAGGGCAGCATGTTTGTTGCGAGAAGCCCAGTGGGGTTCTGCAGAGGGCAGCAGCAGGTAGACAACAACCCCGGTGCTGATGAGCTCACGGAGGTCGGTGAAACAGTGAGGGGTAAGGGAGATGCCGGAGATAGTACCGATGATGACGAGGTACAGTTTACTACGCCAGGGAAGTTGGGGCTTGATAGATCCAGATCTAGTAGTTTAGGTTCGAGACAACTTTTTGACAAATGGAGGCAGGGGGAGGGTTTACGGATAAAAGCGATGTGTATCGCTTGCAGATTCATAATATTGACCCCTGATTCTTGATCAACCAGGAAGAATGCCTTTGGACTGCAAAATACCGTGGTAATCAGCATGACTGCTGGGAAATCTTCTAGTTGGCTCCGGGTTCGAAACAACGTGTGAAGTTCACCAGATCCTTCACAGTTCGTGGACGCTCCTGAGACTTGGAGTTTCTCGGGTCGTCCTGCTGATGACCTAGATTGAAGTCATATTTTTCTGGTCCGTGCTGCCAGGAGACACCGGCGATGCTCCGTGGCAAAATTTTGTCCTTTTCCTTTGTTTCAGAATCCGCATGTGGCATGTAGACTTAATATAGATATGAAAACTGATATCCTGGGTACGGGAAAGGCGTGCAGAGATAGCCAGAATGGTATCTATTGATTTACTGGAACATTGGAGAAAGGTATGCTGAAATGAACATCGCATTCTTCACACTAGGTACCTTGACAATCTATTTCTGCTCGGGATGGAAACACTTTTTCTTACAGTGAGGCCATGAGCTACTAGGTCTGGCTCCCTTTGCCTTTTCCGTTTGATTTATTAGATCAAAGGAGAATTGTTGTGTCATCCTATAGGTGTGGACCGATATCTCTAAAGTGGAGATATACTTTTTCACTATTTTGATGTGTGAAGCATACTCGTATGTATCCGCTAAGTTCTTTAAATGACTATTATCCACGAAGGTAACCATTTGATCCACAGTTCCGCGAAAGGAATCCGTCAAGACTATGTACTTGACTAGCTTAATCATTAGTTCGCTTTTTCTAACTTGCAACAAATTCTGTGTGCCTGTTAGTTTACTGGGCACTATCTTGGTCAGGAGCTAGATAATCTGACGGTAAGCAGACGGCTCCATTAACTATGTCCTGCGAGAACTCTTTCAAATGTATGTTATTTTTGCGAAAATAAGAGGGATGTGATCTCTGGCTTGCTGAGAAGTGCTTTGTCTGAGAAATGAGAAAGTTTGTCGCCCTGCATCGAATTTCAAGCGTGTGCCACCCGGGTTGATGTTAGGGTCGGAACCAAGTATATTGTTTCTGTTGCCCTTTGTGTTGTCTCCGATTCAGTCGGTTTGGTTTTATAGTGATGATACCTTCATTTGATAATCTTTAATCTGATTCACAGTATTTTAGAGTCTCAGATGCTTATTACCTGAATAATTCAAATGTTTATTTTGCTTAACATTTAAATCTTTAGTAGTCAGGTAGCAGATTCGATGAATCCTAGAATGATTTTTAAAAATTCAATGATGTGTTGTGACTAATTAACAACAATATTTTCTAGATAAGAATCAACAATTCACATTAGGCAAGTAGTTGCTTTATCCTCTCATAAAAACAACCGTGAACACGCGTGAAATCAACTAGGGTTTTAGCTGAGCGGTCTGAACGTGGGGGGATTACTGATAATACCGCTTTAGCCCTACCAAACAAAGCTCAATGATTTTATGAATCTTTTGAAGATTTTACAACTATTTTCAAGATTTTTAAAGTACTTTGGTGAGTTTGAAGATTTTTAATATTTTCAACTGTCTGAAATCTTTTGCAAAAGTTTCAAACATTTTAAAGATTTCTATATATTTTTTTGAATATTGAAAAAATTCGGCACAGATTTTTCAAGATAAAACAAATTAGATATATTTCAACATATTTCAATGATTTCATAAAGATTTTTAATGCTTAAACAAAATTTTAATCTTTCATAAAATTGGAAAAAATTTTAAATTTTGTCAATCATCAGGATCACTTCATTTAACCAGGTAATTTCAAACATTGAAAGAGAATAAATATTTTTGAAAATATTCCGAAGGTTTAAAAGATTTTAAGATATTCTGAAGATTTTTCAAGATTTACAAAACAATCGCAAAGATTTAAAAATATCTCATTGGTTTTATAAAGATTTTGAAGATTTAGAAAATGTTTTTAATATTTGTAGTGATTTTGGTGGTTTGACATATTTCAATGATTTTCTGATATTTCTAAAAGTTTGCAAGATCTCTCAGACCTTTTCAAAAATCTTCAAAAATTTGGAAAAAATTCCTAGGCATTTCATATTTATTCAATTATTTCATTAAGAGCTCATTTAGGCAAACAATTTTTAACATTGAAAGAAAATAAATATTTTTCAAAAAGATTTGAAAGGTTTCAAAGACTTTAAAACACTTGAATGATTTTATAAAGATTTTCAAGATTTCACAAATATTTTTGAGATTTGGTAAGATTTTGATGTTGTGGAAGATTTTTAAATATTTCACAGGTTTCAAAGATTTCCATAAAGATTTTTAAAAACATTTTAAAGATTTCACTAAAATTCTTCAAGGTAGAAAAAAATCAAAGAAATTTAAAAATATTTAAATGATTAGATTAAGATTATACATTATATAAAAAATTTGATATGTTTCGAAAAGTTCCAAAAGATTTCGAAAAATCATTAATAATGAAGATTGAGTGAAAAAAACTTACCAAATGGTTCATTTGTGCGATGCCAAAAGTCATCCCCTAACATCGATGGAACGTCGTCCCAGACTTCGTCGTGAACCTCACGCGGGTAGTCCCTTTCTTGATTTTCATCTTCATATCATTGTCACCGTTCTCATCATGGAAGACCTCCCCCTCGTACATAATCTCTCCCACTTCCACATTGGTCTCATCTGCCATATCAGGGTTCTCAGGGATTAACTCAGCATCAGAATTATCCTCACTGAGGTCAGGAGAGTAGCCCTGATGGGTTGCTACAGGCGGGACCTCATTTTGAGTATAGTGAATGGGCATCGCCATTACTTCGTCGAGCACTATAATTAAAACAAGAAATTGTAATAAATTCACGTAATATTGCGAACAACCAGTATACACATACACACACAGAGGTACACATAAACACACACCATAGTCACTTGATATTTTTAGTAATTCCAATGTCAAATGTGCTAGGAAGTGCATCATTATATGGATATAGAGTATAAACATATGGATGAATAAGATTAAGCTGGTGCTTGAACGCATATTTATATAAGAGAGCCATTTGAATTATTTGCTCTAGAATCCCATATGGTGATTTTAGCATTTAAATCGCCATATATCAGTACTTTGATTGAAAGGCTAAATACAATATTCAGATCATCAATATCCCCCGTATGCTGAGGAGCTTTATACACTGTTACAATAGCAGTATTATCTTCTAACATAATACCAACAGCCTCCAGCCTTTGTTTGCATCAAAGCTTCATAAAACTCAATATAATTTTTAACCAAAATCATGACACCTCCTCCAGTTTCCCCTGTATTTATATCTTTTCTAATAGACGTAAATCCTGGCATAATAACATTTTTCTTTGAGTTTAATTTGGTTTCATTTACGAGCATGATATCCACGCTACGACAATTATATTAAAATTTTTGTGAGAATGTGGACTAACTTGAACGCGGATAAAGTTATGAGCACGGCTGTTTCTGAACTTCTAAATTATTTTTTATAAGCTTAAATTGTTCTTATCTCTCCATTTCTTATCGCTTTAACTTTTTTTTCTCCTTGTGCACAGCCAGTGACGCGAATTTATCGATTTTTGGCTAATCAGCTGACTTATATTTTCTCTATAATTCAATTTTAGGTTTAAAGCTAGTGATTTTAACCTGAAATATCGATATCGGTTTCGAAGAAGATTTACAATTTTTGAACAATTTAACGTTTTGGTAACGTTTTCAGACGGAAATCGTTTATTTAAAACAAAAATGATTGAATTTTCGGAGAAATTTAAGGTTATGTTAACGCTTTTTATCCGAAAGATATTTTAAGATTTTTATAATTCTTCATATTTATACCAGACATTGGCATTTGTTGAGCAAAATGCAATGGTTTGATTGTATATTGTATAAAAATATTATACTATAATTATGAATTTCTTTGCAATTTTTTATGTTCGTTTTTGGCTTTAGGCTCAGATAACTTAAAAATAATAAGTTGTTTCGAACCTTTCAGAACGCAATGTTGGCCCTTATCAGTAAATTTGATTGAATCTGAAAAAATTACATAATTTCTTGAAGGTACGCAATGTACAATTTAAATAGTTACTCTTTGAAAAATTATACAAAATGTTATTATAATTAATAAAATTATATGAAAATTTCTGAGGAAGTAAAATTTTTTTTAATTAAACTGTATAGTATCTACAAAATTATTGAAAACATTGTAGTTAAATAACTATTCATATATTCTTTGGAAATTTTTCGATGTAGATTTGAAGAAAACCTTAATTACACTGTATAGTAAAAAAATGATTAAAAAAAACATTAAAAAAGATTGTAGCTACAAAATTCTTAAAGTTAAGTTATATATATATATATATATAAATTTCCGGAAATTTATGAGAGTTACAGTCATCTATGACAATTGTACAAGTAAATATGGTAACTTACCATAAATCACCAAAAATTCATTCTAAAAAATTTCCATAAATTTTTGGAAATTTATGAAAATTTTCGGTACTTTACGGTAATTTACGGTAATTTCATCAGCTATTTATGGTAAATTTCCATAAATGCGAGCTCATTGATGTCTACTTTTCATTATTCACATCTAACGTCACTTTTCTGTCCCCAGGGAGAAAAAAATACTTTTTACTCCCTAGGGAGCAAAAAGTAGAGATTTAGCCCTGCTTAACAGGCTTCGAAAAGGGCTGAGATCATGCGTGTGTCATAAAAAAAACTTTGATGTTGGTGACGGGGATCCAAGAAATCCTCAAAATACTTCGAAGTTAGAAACAGGGATCCAGGAACTTACTAAAATACTTTGGACTTGAAAACGGGGATCCATGAACTTATGAAAATAATTTGGAGTTGGAAACGGGGATCCAAGAAATTATTAAAATAATTTGGAGTTGAAAACGGGGATCCAGGGAATCATGAAAAAACTTTGGAGTTAGAAACAGGGATCCACGAACTTAATAAAATACGTTGTACTTGAAAACGGGGATCCAGGAACTTATTAAAATAATTTGGAGTTGGAAACTGAGATCCAGGAAATCATCACTATACTTTGGTGTTGGGAATAGGAATCCAGGGAATCATTAAAATACTTTGGAAACGGGGATCCAGGAAATCATCAAATTACTTTGCGGTCAGAAACAGGGATGCAGGAACTAATTAAAATACTTTAGATTTAGAAACAGGGATCCAGGAACTTAATAAAATACTTTGGATTTGGAAAAGAGATCCGCATACACTCGGAACTTCTTAAAACACTTTTGAGTTGGGAATCGGGATCCAGAAACTTATTATTACACTTTTGAGTTAGAAACAGGGATCCAGGAACGTATTAAAATACTTTGAACTTGAAAACGGGAATCCATGAACTTATCAAAATATTTTGGAGTTGGAAACTGGGATCCAGGAAATCATTAAAATACTTTGGAATTAGAAACAGGGATCCGGGTACTTATTAACATACTTTGAACTATGAAACGGGGATCCATGAACTTATCAAAATAATTTGGAGTTGGAAACCGGGGATCCAGGAAATCATCAAAATACTTTTCAATTAGAAACAGAGATTCAGGAAATTATTAAAATACTTTGGAGTTAGGAACAGGGATCCAGGAGCTTGATAAAATACTTTGGAGTTTGAAAAGAGATCTGCATACACTCGGAACTCCTCAAAACACTTCTGACTTGGAAACCGGGATCTGGAAACTTATTAAAATACTTTTGAGTTAGAAACGGGGATCCAGGAAATCATCAAAATACTTTGGAGCTGGAAACGCGGATCCAGAAACTTATAAAAATACTTTGGACTTGAAAACGGGGATGATTGGAAAAATGGACTTCGATAGATGTAGGATATGATGCGATAGAGAAGAGGAAATTAGAAAAAGATAGATGGGAATTGAGATTGACAAAGTAATAGAAAAATATTGACGTGAATAGCTAAAAGATAGGATAAGATAGAGAAGAGAAGATTGAAAAAGATAGACTTAAATTTAGGCTGACAAAAGTGGATACAAATAGACGTTTATAGGTATAGGATATGATAAGCTTGAGAAAAACAGATTAGACAGGAATGATGTAAAGTAGATAGAGAGATAGACAAATATGTTCGTAAATAGCTAAAGGAAAGATAGAGAAGAATGGATTAAAAATAGAGACTTTCATAGATGTAGGATATGATGCGATAGGGAAGAGGAGATTAAAAACAGATAGAGTGCAATTGTGATTAACAAAGAAATAGAAAAGATATTGATGTGGATAGTTAAAGGATAGAATAAGGTAAAGAATTAAAAATTAAGGAAAATAGACGTAAATTTAGATTGACAAAGAAATGGATGAAAATAGACGTTCATAGGTATAGGATATAATCAGCTAGAGAAGAGGAGATTGAAAAGGGAAGATGGTAATGTAGATAGAGAGATAGACAAATATTGTCGTAGATAGCTAAAGGAGAGATAGAGAAGAGGAGAGAAAAGTGAAAAAGATAGGCGGGGATTTGAGTTGACAAAGAAAAATAAAAAAATAAACTTCGATAGGTATAGGATATGATAAGCTAGAGAGGAGGAGATTGAAAAAGGAAGATGGTAATTTAAATGGAGAGACAGAACAAATATTGTAGTAGATAGTTAAAGGATAAGATAGAGAAGAAAAAAGTGAAAAAGGTAGATATAAATTTAGACTGACAAAGAAATGGATAAAAATAGACGTTCATAGGTATAGGATATGATAAGCTAGAGAAGAATAGTTTAAAAATGTAAAATGGTAATGTAGATAGAGAGATAAACAAGTATGTTCGTAGATAGCTGAATAAAAGATAGAGAAGAGTAGATTGAAAAAATAGACTGTGTTAGATGTAGGATATGATTGCGATAGAGAAGTGGAGATTAAAAAAAGCTAGAGTGCAATTGAGATAGACAAAGAAATATAAAAAAATGTGGATAGTTAAAGGATGGAATAAGGTAAAGAATTGAAAATTGAGAAAAATAGACGTAAATTTAGATTGACAAAGAAATGGATAAGAATAAACGTTCATAGGTATAGGATATAATAAGCTATAGAAGAGGAGATAAAAAAGGGAAGATGTTAACGTAGATAGAGAGGTAGATAAATATTGGCGTAGGCAGTTGAAGGATAAGATAGGGAAGACAAGATTGAAAAAGATAGACGTAAATTTAGATTGACAAAGGAATGGATAAAAATAGACGTTCATAGGTATAGGATATGATGAGCTGGACAAGGGGAGATTAAAAAAGGAAGATGGTAATTCAGATAGAGAGATTTCCAACGACCTAAGTATATCCAATTTTTAAAAATAAATTCTTGAATGGCAGAAATCATTGAAAAATCATTGAAATTTATTTCAAAATATAACATTTCTTATAAAAAGGTTGTTTGTTCTTTTCGACATGTAAAAACAAATGTTTACTCTTTCCCCTATTTTCCCCCTTTTCATGAGAAAATTACCCTATTACCCGGCCTCATAGTCCCTATGGCATAAAATATAGGGACCAAAGGGTACTTTTTGTCACGCTCATAGGGAATTCGAATTCAAAAGAATTCAAATAAATTTTTAAAGAGTTGAACAAATTGACAAAATTTCATTGATTTCTGTAAAATTTAAATGAATTTAGAGGAATTTAGGGGAAACGAGAAGAATTCGATGAAATTCATAAAAATTTAAGGCGTGTTTAAATAAATTCAAATGAAATCAGTAAATCTGAAATCAGCTTAAAAAATTCAAGGGAATTCAAAAGAATTTGATGAAATGCCTAAGAATTCAAAGTGAGGTTAAAAGACTTCAGGAGCAATTAAATAAAAACCTAACTTTTTTTTAAATCCATCGAATTAAGTAGAATTAAGTACATTTAAAAGAATTCAAGTGAATTAAAAGAATTCAAGCGAAATAAAAAAAGTCAAGTAAATTAAAAAAGTTCCAGAAAATTTCAAAGAAACCCTACTAATTTCTAACCAAAAAAGTGACTAATGACTACAAAACACTTCAAAAGAATTCAAATGAATTAGAAGTAATATTGAAAATCGAAAAAATGCCACTGATTTGAGTGAAATTTGAGTGAGTTTAGAGGAATTTAAGGGAAATGAGAAGAATTCGATGAAATTCATAAAACAACAAGCTGGTTTAAAAAAAATCTAGTGAATTGAAAACAAAGAAAAATGTGTAAAAATTAATTGAATTTAGTAAGTTTGAAATAAGTTTAGAAAAATTAAAAAGAACTCAAAAAAATTTGATGCAATACGTCAAAATTTAAAGTGAGTTTTAAAGATTTCAAGATGAATTAAACAAAAACTTTTTAAAAATCCATTCAATTGAGCAGAATTGAGTGGATTTAGACGAATTCAAAAAATTTATAAAGAATTTAGGATAAATAATAAGAATTCAGGGTGAATTCCAAAGCTCTCCAAGTCTTTCAAACCATACGAAATACCTTACTTCTCTTACATAAATTCTTCAAAATCCACTAAAATATTATAAAATGCCGCAAAATTCATACTATTGAAATTAATTAAATTAATTAATAATTCCTTGGAATCTTTCAAAATTTCCTAAAATATTTCAAATACTTGGACCATTTTATCAATTGATCCTCAGGATCAATTATATAAAAACTTTAAAAATTAGAAAAAATCAATTTAATTGAGGGGCAGCGCCGACCGGTGGGGCAAAGGCGATTTTGCTTATAACATCGCTATTATTTAACAATTTTAATTCTACTATTTTAGTTAAAAATTCATCTCTTCGATTGAACATTCATTTTTTGACTAAAAATTTAGTTAATTGATTTTTGATTGAAATATTATCTTTTCTAGTTAAAAAGTTGTCTTTTATAATTGAAAATTATACTATTTCGTTGAAAATTTATTTTCCATAGGAAACTGAAATCAGTAAAGTTTGTTAAAATGATTTGACATGAAGAATGATGAACTTGAGTATCTAAAGTTCATTTTTATTTTACAGTTTTTTTTCTTAAGCAAAAAAAACCTTCTTGCCTCTCTGAATCAAAATTGTTAAAACTCAACTAATTACTAGTCGAATTTTGCAAATTTGATTATCGAATACTGGGTCACCAAAGATAAGTAAAAAATTGCTAATGCAATTTTTCAAGATATTTCTTAACTCAATAATGAATATTAAATTCCATTTCAATTTCAATGTTTAGTTAGTTCCTGATTTTCAAACAATTTTCCTGGCCGCTTGAATTTTTTAAAAACAATCCTTATTTATAATTGAAGAATTTTTAATTTTCAAATACAAAATGATTCAGTTTTGAACGTACAATTTCTAATTGAAATTAGTGAATTTCCATCGTATTAATTTAATAACTTGTTTAATAATTTATGGACGTTCGATACAAAATCAGAATTAATTTTTCAATTTTAAATATGATTTTTAATCAGGATGACTAACAAATCGCCGACGAAGCTTCTAAAATTGATATTAAATGTTTTATAAAATAATTCAAATTTTACAATTCTAAATTGAGGAGTTGACCACTTTTTAATAAAATAATTTCAAATTATTCGGTTTGCCTGTGAACTTTCTCAAGAATATTTGAAAGCAATCAAAAATGGATAAATCCAGTTTATTGGAACAAAACTGAATAAATCGATTTTAATTTTGTTCGTAAAAAGAATAATAAATAAGATAAGATAATTTTTTAAATTGTATATTTATTTAGATGTTCTCATATACGGGAATCTATCTTCATATTTTTGTTAAGACACAACATTTGTCTTTTTTAAACTTTTCTTTTGTTTTAACATCAACTTTTTTTTCACTCGATTTTTTTAAATTTAATTAAACAATTTGAGAAATTGACATAAATGGATCTATAATGTTTCGTTCGGTTACTCGTGTTCAAATAAAAAGGGCAAAAAATGAAAGTAGATGTTTTTCGTATATATAGATAATTTTATTGAATAATATATTTTTCTCATTACAATTGAAATATCGTTTTTCATCTAAGATCGGAATAAAGTACGAAATATAGTAGATAACTGACGGAAGGCTAGTGAACGGAAGGTTGGTTTCACGCGCGTAGAACTGTTGGTGGGAGAGAAACTTTCGCCTTAGAGAGCGCGTGAAAGGATGGTTGCCAACTTATAAAATTCATGTACTCCAGCTGATGGAAACTGTCGGTAACGTAGGTCATCAAAGGTAATGATGCACAATTTAAAATTCTCCCTTTTTTAAGATTTACAATTGAAGGTTTATTAATTTGAAATGTTTATGGTTTAAAATTATTTAGTCTTAAACGTTTTTTTAATATGTAGTTCCATTTTGAAGATTTATAATTGACAATTCGTCAATTTTTAAGATTTGAAATTGAAGATTCTTCAATTAAAAAATGTACATCATGGGAATAAAATAATTTGTAATTTTTAAACTTAAAATTTGCTTAATTTAACCTTTTTTAAATTAAAAACTCTGCAATTTTAAAGATTAATCATTCAAATTTTTACCATTTTTAAGAGTTACAATTCAAAATTAATTAATTTTGAAAATGTAGGATTGAAAAGTATTCATTTAAAAAAATGTTATCTTAAAGGTATGTAATTTTGAACGTTTTTTCAGGAATAGTCAAATTTTGAAAATATAGAATTGGAAATTATTCAATTTTCAAGATTTGTATTTTCAGTTTTGAAATTTTTTTAATAGTTGAATTTTAAAGATTTGCAATGGCAAATTCTTCAATTTTACCGATTCGCAAATTAAAATTCTCTTATTTTTTAAATTTACAATTGAAGATTAATTTTTTTGCAATGTTTATAGTTTAAAATATTATTTTTAACGATTTTTTAGAATATGTAGTTCAATTTTGAAGTTATATCATGGAAAATTCTTTAATTTTTAAGATTTGCAATCAAAGATTCTTCAGTTGGAAACAGATATAAAAAAATTCTCAAGTTTGTATGTTTTTGAAAATCAAAATTCAAGAGTTTTCAATTCCAAATCTTGAAAATTGAAGAAATTTCAAATGTAATTCATCAAAATTATATAAATTTTCAGTGTAAAACTTTAAATATCGTTTAAAATGATTTGAATTTTTCCTAAAATGTTTCCAAAATTAAAAAAAAAACCTGAAAAATAAAAAATATTTCCTTAAAATCTTCCAGAATCGTTTTCGACAATTTTGCAAAACTTTTCAATTTTTTTTAAATTTTCTCTTGAAATTAATTTTTCAAAATAAAGAATCATTTTCAATTTTCCTAGGAATCTTTAGAAATAGTTTTTTATTTTTTTGAAACCTTTCACAATTCTTTTACATTTTTTCAAATTTTAAATTATTTCTGAAAATTTTCAGAACCTCTAAACATCTTTTAAAATGATTCGAACTTTTCCTAAAATTTTTCCAAAATTAAAAAAAAATCCTATAAAATTAAAAATATTTCCTTAAAATCTTCCAGATTCATTTTTGACAATTTTGCAAATCTTTTTAATGTTTTAAAAATTTTCTCTTCAAATTAATTTTTCATAATAAAAAATCATTTTCGATTATCCTAGGAATCTTAAGAAAATGTTATTTATTTTTTTGAAACCTTTCACATTTCTTTTACATTTTTTCAAATTTTAAATTATTTCTGAAAATTTTCAGAACCTCTAAACATCTTTTAAAATGATTCGAAATTCGTCTTTTTGGTTGAAAAGTAATCTCAATGAATGAAATATCATCTTTTTGGTTGAAAATTGAACTATTTGGTTGAAAATTCGTTTTTTGAGGATTCAAGTATTTTGATAAAAATTAATTTTTTCTTGTTTCAATTCAACTTATTTTTGTTCAAAATTTAACTCTTTCACTGAGAACTCATCTTTTTTGCTTGAAAATTCAACTACTTCATTGAAAGTGGAACTTCGTTGAAAAATAATTTTTTTGGTTAATGATTCATCATTTTAGTTGAAACCCCTGTTCTTTTTGGTTTAAAATTCAACTAGCTTGTTGGAAATTATTTTTTTTAAATATATTTTTTTAACTGAAAATTTAACAACTCCATGTTCGGTTGAAAATTTAGTTTCTTCGTTAAAAATTCATCTGTTTGATTGAAAATTGGACTATTCATTTGAAATTTTATTTTATTTTGTTGAAAAATAATTTTTTTTTACTGAAAATTCAAATATTTTATTTTAATTTGAAGATTTATCTGGTATGGATGAAAATTCAACTATTTTGTTACAAATTCGTCTTTGTTGGTAGAAAAGTAATCTCATTAAATGAAACATCATCTTTTTGGTTAAAAATTCATTTCTCTGGTTTCAAATTCAACTGTTTTGTTGAAAATTCGTCATTTTGGTTAAAACCTCATTTTTTGGTAGAAATTGCATCTTTTTTGGTTAACAAGCACGACTACATGGTTGAAAATTAATCTGTTTTGATTGAAAATCCAAGTATTTTTATGAAAATTGGTCTTTTTTTATTCAATTCAACTGTTTTTAGTTTAAAATTTAAATCTTTTTTAGTTGGAATATCAGCTATCACATTTTTCGCTGAAAATACAACAACTTCGTTGAAAGTCGAACTGCGTTGTTGAAAATTAATTTTTCTTATTTATTTTAACAGTTAAAAATGTATCTAATGTAGGTGAAAATTCAACTATTCTATTGAAAATTTGTCCTTTTGGTTAAAAAGTAATCTCAATAAATGAAATATCATCTTTTTGGTTGAAAATTCATTTCTTTGGTTGAAAATTGAACTATTTGGTTGAAAATTCGTTTTTTTAGGATTCAAGTATTTTGATAAAAATTCGTCTTTTTTGGTTCAATTTAACTGATTTTGGTTTGAAATTTAACTCTTTCACTGAGAACTCATCTTTTTTTCTTGAAAATTCAACTACTTCGTTGAAAGTGAAACTATGTTGTTGAAATTTTTTTTTCTTTCAAAAATTTATCTAATGCACGTGAAAATTCAACTATTCTTTTGAAAATTCGTCTTTTTGGTTGAAAAGTATCCTCAATAAATGAAATATCATCTTTTTGGTTGAAAATTGAACTATTTGGTTGAAAATTCGTTTTTTAGGATTCAAGTATTTTGATAAAAATTCGTCTTTTTTGGTTCAATTTAACTGATTTTGGTTTGAAATTTAACTTGGCTTGGGTTGGATTGTTAAGTTTCAGTGGGTTCCTTTGTGTTGGTTGGTTTATGTTGGATTGTCAAGTTTTATTTAGTTCGTTTGGGTTGTTCGGTTAAGGTTGACTGGTTTGGGTGCATTAGTTCGGGTGGGTTGATTTTGGGTTGGTTTTTTGTTTGTGGTTGGTTTGGGTTAAATTGTTAAGTTTCGGTTAGTTCATTTCGGTTGGTTGATTCGGGTTGGATTGTTACGTTTCAGTTGGTTCGTTTGGGTTGGTTGGTTTGGGTTGGATTGTTAAGTTTCTGTTGGTTCGTTTGGGTGGGTTGGCTTGGGTTGGATTGTTAAGTTTCAGTGGGTTCCTTTGTGTTGGTTGGTTTATGTTGGATTGTCAAGTTTTATTCAGTTCGTTTGGGTTGTTCGTTTAAGGTTGACTGGTTTGGGTGCGTTAGTTCGAGTGGGTTGATTTTGCGTTGGTTTTTTTGTTTGTGGTTGGTTTGGGTTAAATTGTTAAGTTTCGGTTGGTTCGTTTGGGTGGGTTCGCTTCGGTTGGATGAATAAGTTTCAGGGGGTTCGTTTGGGTTGGTTGGTTTGGGTTGGATTGTTAATTTTTGGTTAGTTCGTTTGAGTTGGTCAATTGAGGTTGATTCTTTTTGGTTCGTTGGTTCGGGTGGGTTGATTTGGTTTGGTTTTGGTTGGTTTGGGTTGGATTGTTAAGTTTTGGTTGGTTCATTTGGGTTTGCTTGGGTTGGATTGGATTGTTGAGTTCCGGTTGGTTCATTTGGGTTGGTTGGCTTGAGTTAGATTGTTAAGTTTCAGTTGCTTCATTTGGGTTCGATTGTTAAGTTTCGGTTAGTTCGTTTCGGTTGGTTTGTTTTGGTTGGATTGTTAAGTTTCAGTTGATTCGTTTGGGTTGAATGGTTACGTTCCAGTTAGTTAGTTTGGTTTGGTTGGTTTAGGTTGGATTGATGAGTTTCAGTTAGTTCGTTTGGTTCATTTGGGTCAGTTGGTTTGGGTTGGATTGTTAGGTTTCTGTTTGTTCGTTTGGGTTTGTTTGGGTTGGATTGTTACGTTTTGGTTTGTTCCTTTGGGTTGGTTTGTTAAGTTTCAGTTGGTTCGGTCAGGTTGGATTGATAGGTTTCGGTTGGTTCGTTTGGGTTGGTTGGCTTGGGTTGAATTGTTAAGTTTGACTTGGTTAGTTTGGGTTGGATTGTTGAGTTTCGGTTAGTTCGTTTGCTTTGGTTGGTTTTGTTTGGATTGCTGAGTTTCGTTTGTTTTGTTCGGGTTGGTTGGTTGGGTTGGGTTGGATTGTTAAGTTTCGGTTGGTTCATTTGGGATAGTTGCTTCGGGTTGGATTGTTAAGCTTCTGTAGGTTCGTTTGGGTTCGTTTGTCTGGGTTGAATTGTTAATTTTCTGTTAATTCGTTTGGGTTGGTTGGCTTAAGTTGAATTGTTAATTTTCGGTTGGTTCGTTTGTTTCAACATGTGACAGGTAATTTTTACAGTGTCACAAATGATCCCAGGCTTACCAGTGATTTCGAAAACGATATGCGAAATACACACATGTCGTTAGACCCCACAGAGACTATTGAATCTCTAGGACTTTTTTGAAATTGAAGCACTAATTCAATCAATTATACAGTCTATCTCACTGATTCAAATAATTTGATAACTAAAAGAATAATTTTTTTACAAATCGCAAAACTTTTTGATCCACTAGGCCTATCAGGACCAGTAATTGTATCTGAAAAATAATCACTCAAGATCTTTCGAAAGCTGAACTTTCGTGGCATGAGACAGTTCCTCCAAATTTACAAAAAATTTGGGTATATCATCGCAATCACTTACCTCTGTTGAATCACCTTGGATTCAAAAGGTGTATTACTGTTTCAAATCAAACCGAAATTCAATTACACGGGTTTTGCGATGCCAGTGAAAAGGCATATGGAAGATGTATATATCTTCGCTTCACTGATAATCAGGGAAAACATTACCTATCGTTCGTTTGTTACAAGTCACGAATTGCTCCATTAAAACACACAACGATTTCAAAACTAAAATTATACGCCGCGCTCTTGTTAGCGAAATTATACACAAGTACCATTTTATCTCTTAACGCAAAAGTTGCTAAACTTCAATTTTGGTCAGATTCTACTCTTACGCTTCAATGGATAAATAACCCGTGAATTTCTAGACAATACTTTTTGGCAACATGAGCCGGAATGGCTCTGTCAAATAGAAGACACTTAGCCTGAATTACAGTTCCACACTGGGGATACTCTCGAAAAACGTGAAAATTCATTACCTATTTGCTCATATTTTGCATTTTATTTACAACATACGAAACAAGGACAAACTCATAGGTCCATTGTAGGAAGCCGAACTTCATGCTTCACATTTTCAAGTTCTTAAACTCACACAAAAGTCTGTATTTTCAAAAGAGAAACATTCTCTTCGAAATGATGAAAATGACCACTGAAAAATTAGTTTACTCTCGCTCAATTGAAAACATCCTACTGTCTTACCACGAAACCATCACATTACAAAACTTATTATTCGCGAAGAGCATGTTAGAAAATTGCACGCAGGTACTGAAGCGACTTTGTATGGCGTTCAAGAATTGTATTAGACAATTGATGGAAAAAATCTCACACGACACACTTTTCTTAAATGCATCACCTGTTTCCAAGAAAAACCACATAGGGTCGATGATATTATTGAAAATTTCCCAGAAAATTGCGTAGTTTCAGCCCAGACATTCTTGAATGTCGGATTAGATCATCGTGGACCTTTTTATGTTAAAGAAAAGTGTTAGAGAAACCGCAATAAAGTAAAGGTCTATGTCTCAATTCTTGTTTTTTTTCGCAACTGAAGCTATTCATCTCGTGTTGGTTAGCGACCTGACTACTGAAGCTTTTATCGGTTACCTAAAACCAAAATTTTCCCCCTTCACACTCAATAAAAATGTTTAAAATATAAACTTTCCCTCTTGTAATTCAGAATGAAAATGAATGACAACAATGTCCTACCTTCCAACTCTACAAAAGTCTCGGAATCAAAAAAAGGACTTCATTCAGAAAAAATTGAAAACCAAAATTTTTACTCATTAAAAATATTAAAAATTGCCCCTATCAATATAAAAAGAAATGAGAACTAAAATTTATTCCCTCCTAACTCAATAAAAATGTCAAAAATAAAAAATATTCCTCTTCCAATTCATAAAAAAAATAATGAGAAAAATCTCGTCCCTTCCAACTTTATGAAAATCTCAAAAACCAAAAAAGTGCCTCTTCTAATTCAGAAAAAAAATAAATGACAAAAATGTCATTCCTTCTAACTCTACAAAGATCCTAAAAATTAAAAATAAATGTCTCTCTTCCAAATAAAAAAAAACAACTCAATTTCCTCCCCTCCAACCCAATAAAAATCTTAAAAATTAAAAATTATTCTTCGTTCAATTCATAAAATATTGAAAACCAAAATTTCTAACTCTATAAAAATCTTGAAAATATAAAATGACCCTCTGTCAATTCAACAAATATTAAAATTTTCTCGTTACAAACTAAATAAAAATTTTTAAAATAAGAACTTTCTGTTTTCAAATCAAAAAAAAAAAAATAAATGACAAAAATGTCCTCCCTTTCAACTATCTATCTGAACCAAATTTTTTAAATTATATATTATGTATATTATATTCTTCAATTTATATCTAAACCAAAATCTCGTCCCTTCCAACTCTAAAAAAATATTAAAAGTAAACAAAAGTGTTCCTTATAATATAGAAAGAAATGAAAAACAACATTTTCTCGCTTCCAATTCAAAGAAAATGTTCAAACAAAATTCCCCTCTTATAATTCAGAGAAAATTGAAAACCAAAATTTTGACTCAGTAAAAATATTAAAAATTTTAAAAAATTCCCCTAAAAATACAAAAAGAAATGAAAACTGAAATTTCTTCCCTCCAAACTGAATGAAGATGTAAAAAATGAAAAATATCTCTCTTCCAATTCATACAAAAAATAAATGACAAAAATTTCGCCCCTTCCAACTTTATGAAAACCTCAAAAACCAAAAAAGTGTCTCTTCTAATTCAGAAAAAAAAATGACAAAAATGTGGTTCCTTCCAACTCTACAAAGATCCTGAAAATTAAAAATAAATGTCTCCTTTGCAAATAAAAATAAAATAACTAAATTTCTTCCCCTCCAACCCATTGAAAATCTTAAAAATTAAAAGTGTTTCTTATTCCGATTTATAAAATATTGCAAACGAAAATGTCGAACTCTATAAAAATCTTAAAAATTTAAAATGCCCTTTTGCCAATTCATCAAAAATTAAAAATTAAAATTCTCTCGTTAGAAACTAAATAAAAATGTTTAAAATAAGAACTGATAATATTTCTTATAATAAAAATGGTTCAACAGGCTTGAAAAGGGACCACACATGGTTCGAAACGTTGCCCTTTTAAAGATCAAGTTTCGTTTCTTATTTTACTTTGCTTCTCTGGAGACTTGCTAATACATTATTTATTATCTGTTCATGAATAAAAAGTCAAAGAAAATAAAACATTTCAGAAAAAATGAACCTTTCCAGGATAACTGTGAGAGAAGCTAGATATAAACGATGATAGACTGTTTTAACAAATAATGTGTCATATCACATTAATTGTTACCTGACTTGAACCGAAGGATATATTTCGTCTATTTAAAGCTTAATTCTTGAAATATAAATATAACAGTTAGATTTTCTAGAAAAATTATTTTAGTAAATGAAGATCAAACGCATTCTGGAACAAAAGTCAGACTTTCCATGTTCAATTTTTGAACTTTCAACTAATTTGAAAGGATGAGGTGCTCTATCATAGCTTGATTTATGGCTTAGAAATAGTACACCAATCCCCCCGCCCCCACCGAAACGCAAAAAAGTTTAATTTTAATAGTTTACAATCTGAAATTTCATTGATTCTTAACACTAATAGTAATTACTTATCTGAATATTTCACTGGGATTCCGACTTTGTCTTTTGAGCTTTTTCTTAAATTTTTTGAGTTGATTTCGAAATTGAATAGCGCCAGGCACGCTCTAACCAACCCCTTTTGGACAGTGAGCAAGAGGGAGGGGGAGACGCCCCAAGAGGTTCTCGCAATAAACCCTTGGATATTGACTGCCCTTATGGCCTTAGCGGCGACAGCCTTAGTGAGAGATATCCAGGACAAGCCACTATCAAGCATGATGCCCAGATAATTAAGGCTGGGTTGGCATTAAATGAGCGTCTGATCAATCGCGATAGAGATGTCCTGGGCCCTCAGTGTTCCTCTAGAGAAGATGCTCAGCTGCAACTTCGGGATTGAGATGAAAAGCCCAAAGGTCGCACACCATGTTTTTAATTCCTCCGTCGCTATTCTTAAGAGGGCAGTTGCTTCCTGGATCAAGCCATCCGTGACATACAGCACTAAATCGTCCGTATACATAGCTACCCTTACGCCAGCCGGAAGATGTTGTACCAGCATTCTAAGGGCCAAGTTGAACGGAAGCGAAGATAGAAATCCACCTGAAGGGACACCCAACTGCGAGCTCTCAGATTGCCCTGATCCGAAGAGAAGAAGAAGTTCCGTTTGCCGACCAAAAGGTAGACAAGATTAGGCAATTTCATCGGAACCCCCAGGTCTCTCATCTCATCAATCAAGGGCCCCTGAAAAACAGCATTGAACGCGCCCTTTAAGTCTAGCGCTAGAGCAAGCGTGTTTCTGCTTCTGCCAAAGTCCGTCGTGATATCCAAGACAACCGAGGCTGTGCAGTCCATGGATGACCTGCCCCTTCTAAAGCCGAACTGAAATTCCGCGATAAATTTTCAACTCGATGTGGCTATTCGGGTGAAAATAAGTTTACAAATAAAAAAAGTGTCGGTAAGGTAGGAAGCCGGTCGCGTGACCCACTCATCACATGGCCTTTTTCAATATTTTAAACTTTTGCATGGTCTACTATTTGAAAATACTAGAACATTGTACGTGCTATGCGCCCACTAATTACACTTTCTTTAGAAAAAGAACTCGGGTCATTTTCCAACATTTTGTTATAGATTTTACAGAAAATCTTATATTATTTAAAATGTTGTACATGATTTACAGGAGTTTCCTTATTATAGCGAAAAAATTCCAGTGAATTCAATATGAAGGAAAATTTTTTCGACTTACAATTCTTGCTTTTGATGGAAAATTAGTCTTTTTATTGAAAATTTGTTGTAACTAAAAAGTTAACTAAATTTTGTTTTGAAATTTTTTGATAGACATTTAATCTTCTCGGTAGAGAATTCATTTGTTTCCTTGAATGTTTGAATACTTCTAAGGAAATTTAAGTTATTTGCTTAATTACTTATTTCTCTATCTGGAAATTTAACTAATCTATTTTTTATAGAAAATTTATCTTTTTTAGTTATAAATGTATGTATTTCGTTGAAAGTATGTCTTTTTTGGTAGAAGATTAACCTCCTTAGTTGAAATTAATGTGTTTCTTTTTCTTTGTTTAAAAATAGTTTTTTGTTATTAAAAATTAATTTCTCGAACTAAAAATTAAACTATTCTATACTTTGTTGAAAATTTATGGTTTTTAGTTAAAAATTTTTTTTCATAGAAAGTCAACCTTTTTGGTGGAAGATGCAACTATTGGGTTGAAAATTCCATTAAAAATAAAAAATTTTGATGGGAATTTCATGTATTTTATTATAAATTATTCTTTTTTGATAGAAAATTAATCTTTTTCGTTCAAATTTTCATTCATTTAGTAAAAAATTATTTTTCAATCAAAAAGTAATTTTTTTAAATAAGAATTTAAAAATTAATTTTTTAACTGAAAATTGAAATATATTTCATTTCTTGTTAAATTTTTGTTTATAGTCATTACATCTTTTCGGTTGAAAATTCATTCGTTTGATTGAACATTTATTTTATTTGCTTGAAAACTTACTTCTCAAACTGAAAATTAAACTATTCTATTCTTTGTTTAAAAGGTATGTTTTCAGTTGAAAATTTGTTTTTTTTTTTATAGAAAATTGATATTTTTTGTTGAAAATTCATCTAATTGGTGAAATTTTGTTTCGTTTTGTTTTTGTTTGGAGATTTTGTTTGAAAATTGATATTTTTAATTTGAAAATTCACTTATTTTGTTAAAAACATTTCCTCTTCTATGATAAATTCAATTATTCAGGTAGAAACTCCATATCTTTGTGTTATAAATTCAACTTTGTTTTCAAACATTAGTCTTCATGACCTGAAAACTCAACATTTTGGATGAGAATTTTTTTGTTATGTTAGCGTTTTACGCCAAAAATTGGTATTTTAAAACAAAAATAATTATAGTTTGAAAAATATTTTTAAATTTGAGCAGTTTCAGGTTTTATGAACGTTTTTCACAGGAAATATATATTTTTTTTTAACAAAAAACATTAGATTTTAAAGGTTTATAATTTGTTAACAATTTCAAAGAATATTTACATTATTTGAACAATAATAGGTCATGTTTATATTTCTCGTAAGAAATTATCATTTTTGATCAACTATCAAAAAAATTGTACTTATTACAAAAATTTTGTATGAATATTAATGTTATAAACTAATCTAAAAATTGCGCGAGACAAAAGAATTAATCGCGTTTATCGTTTAAAATTATAATATTTGACAAATTCTGATTTATACTTTTTAATATTCAATAAACCAAAATTACCTCCGTACAAATTCTGAAAAAAATTGAAGTAAATAATAAAAATTCAACATTTTCAAGCCTTTAACTAAATAGAAATGTTATAAAAAAAATCCCCACTTAAAATTTATAAAAAAGGTAAAAACCAAAATTTCCAACCTTCTAACTCAATGAAAATATTAAAAATAAAAAGATTCTCTCCTGCATTTCAGAAAAAAACGAAAATATCTCTCTTTCAACTCAATAAAAATTATAAAAATAAAAAATAGGGCCGAGTGAAAATGCTAAAATTAATCGAATCAAATTTAAAAAAATTAAAACAAAATCTTCTATAATATCCTATTAAAAAATAAAGAATAAGAACTGTACAAGAAATAAAAATATACCTTTGTATAAACCAGTAAATCCTTCTTTGGAAATAGTTTTTTTAGCACAGTCCAATGTCCCTCTATACAATGGAGATTCATTTGGACCTGGTCTAGGCATAGTTTGAAGTCGCACCTAATAAAAAATAAAAAATATATAAAATATAAAAATAAAAATAAGTCGATAAATAAAATCATAACAAAAGAAATCTCAGACTTCACAGGGCAAAATGACCCAAAAACAGAAGAAATTGGGTGATTTTTCAGGAAAATAGGGAAATAATAGAATAAATTCTTTTAAATAAAATTAATTCAAGTACCATATTAAATTCAATATGAAACACTTTAAATTCCTAAGATTTCAAGTCGTAATATGATACATTTTCAACAGATCAGATGATTTTTAATCGAATGGTTGAATTTTCTATCAAAAAGATCAATTTTTAACAAAATATAAGAATTTTCAACAAGAGAGATGAATTTTTGAAATAAAAATTAATTTTTAGACAAATAGTTTAATTATCAAGAAAGAAAAATAATTTTAATCCAAATAATTGAACTTTTAAGCAAGAAACATAAAATTTCTAAAAAGTCTGGAATTATTATAAACATATTATTTTTAAATGTAAAACAATGAATTATCTTCAATTTTGATATTAAAATTCACAGTTATGTGCTAAAATACTTGTTAAGACAATTTAACTATTTAATTTTGGTGGAAAATTGATATTTTTTAGTTGGAAATCCAAATACTTGGTTGAAAACTATGTATCTTGTTAAAAATTCATCATTTTCGATAGAAAATTAATTTTGTTGTTTGAAAATTCAACCATTCAGTTAAAATTTGATCTATTTGGTTGAAAATTTAACAATTTCATTTTTGGTGAAAATTTGTCTTACTAGTTGAAAATTCATGTATTTCTTTGAAATTTGTTTGTGTTTTTTTTTGTAGAAAATTAAGATTTTTCTTCGAAAATTAATCTTTCTCGTTTAAAACCTAACTATTTTGTTGAAAATTCAACTATTTGGTTGAAAATTAATATTTTTTGTTAGAAATTTGTCTTTTTTTGAAAATTCGTCTTTTTGGTTGAAGATTGAACAATTTTATTTAAAAAAATTGTTATTTTTTTCGTTGAAAATTTATTTTTGTGGTGAAAATTTAACTATTTAATTTTGGTGGAAAATTGATATTTTTTAGTTGGAAATCCAAATACTTGGTTGAAAACTATGTATTTTATTGAAAATTCGTCATTTTCGATAGAAAATTAACTATTTGGTTAAAAGTTGATCTAGTTGGTTGAAAATTTAACAATTTCATTTTTAGTGAAAATTTGTCTTTCTTAGTTGAAAATTTATTTATTTTGTTGGAATTGATTTATTTATTTATTTTTTTGGTAGAAAATTGTCTTTTTTAAAAATTTGTATTTTTGTTTGAAGATTCAACAATTTTTTTTTTAAATCGTTATTTTTTTTGGTTGAAAATTGATTTTTGTAGTTGAAAATTCAAATACTTGGTTGAAAACTATGTATTTTCTTAAAAATTCGTCATTTTCGATAGAAAATTTATCTTGTTGTTTGAAAATTCAACTATTTAGTTGAAAGTTTAACAATTTCATTTTTGGTGAAAATTTGTCTTTCTTAGTTGAAAATTCATGCATTGTGTTGACTTTTTTTTTCAAAATTAAGATTCTTGCTTAAAAATTCATCGTTTTTGTTGAAACCCTAACTATTTTGTTGTAAAATCAAGTATTTGGTTCAAAATGAATGTATTTTATTAGAAATTTGTCTTTTTTCAAAATTCTCGCTTTTAATTGAAGATTCAACAATTTTTTTAAAAAGCTTTTTTTTGGTTCGAAGATTCTTCATTTGAGTTGAAATCTTATCTCTCTGATCGAAAAGTTAACTATTTTGTGAAAAAAATCGTTGCTTGTTTAGTGGGAAATTTGTTTTTGTTGTGAAAATTTAACTATTTCTGATGAAGATTCATTTTTTTAATTGAAAATTTATATTTTTTGTTAGATATTCAACTAGTTAGTTGAAATTTTATTTTAAGTTGAAATATAATTTATTAAATGAAAATATAACTACTCTATTTCGATGGAAAATTGATGTTTTTTGTTGAAAATTCAAATACTTCGTTAAAAACTCTTGAAATATTTTCAAGTAATAAATTATTTTGTATCTTTTAAAACTTCAAAACATATCTCAAACTTACTTAAATTTTGTCTAAATTAAAAAATAAATTTTTTGCTCAATAACAATTTTTTGAAAATGTGCAAAAAGTTTTTTTTTTATTGAGTCATATGCACACATTTTAAAAAAAAGCAAAGTATATCGAACTCAAATTTATTCAGCTTGAACCAAAGAAACATTTTATCATTTTGCTTTTTCGGAACAAACTTTTGTCGTGATTTAGGATGTTTGGGATTTCATTTTTTTGTTGCGATTTCGGAACGTTATAAACACCAAGCAAAAAATGTTTCCCGTGAATAAAAAATAATAGCATGTTTCTTTGGTTCAAGCTGAAGAAATTTCGGTTCGAATAAATCCAAAAAACATGTTTTTGTACATTTTCAAAAAATTATAAATAAGGCAAAATTTATTTTGGAATTTTTAAAATTTTGAATTTTGAATTTAAAAAAGAGAGCAGAAGATATTAACCGATTTCAAAAAAAAAATCCTTACTCGTTTTGGATGTTGATCAAAAAATTGCTATCCCTTCAGCTCAAACGATTCGACTAATTTTAGCATTTTAACTTGGCTCTACTGTAAAGTGTAGTTTTAAATTTACATTGAAAGTATTAATTATAGTAAGGAAGAAATGACAAATCTTAGAAAGAAATATTTATGAGAACGATGTTAAACATATTAAAATTAGTTCTTTTGTTTTCACTTGAAAATTTAACAATTTAGTAAACAATTAAACTATTTAGTTGAAAATAAAATTTTTTGTTTAAAATTCATATTTTTCGTAGAAAATTCAACTATGTAACTTCAATTTTTGGAAAAAAATTGATCTTTCATGGTTCAAAATCGAACTATTTGGTTGAAAATTCGTCTTTTTTTATAGAAAATTAAACTTTTTAGTGGAAAATTCATCTCTTTTTGGTTAAAAATCCAACTTTTTTGTTAGAAATTAATCTATTTTTGTTCAACGTTAATCTCTTTTGTTGAAAATTTATTTTTTTTCTCAAAGATTCACCATTTTAGTTGAAAATTCATCTCGGTTGAAAATTTAATTTTTTTTAAATCTCTTTTTTTTTGTTTGAAAATGACTTTTTTGGTTCAAAATTGTTCTTTTACAGTTGAAAATCGTACTATTTGATCGAAAATTCAACTATTTTGTTGAAAATTGTGTGTTTTTTTGAAAAATCGTCTTTTTAGGTAGAAAATTAATCTGTTTTGGTTGAACGTTAATCTCTTTTGTTGACAATTCATTTTTTTTCTCGAAGATTCATCATTTTAGTTGAAAATTCATCTCTTTGGTTGAAAATTCAACTATTTTGTTGAAATTTCTTATTTCTTTCATTCTCTCAACTATGCTTTGTAAAAAATTCATTGTTTTTGGTAAAAAATTTATCTAAAATTAGTGTTTTTTTCACTTAACTCTAACCAATAAAGAAAATGAAAATGTATACTTTATGCGTATGTAAATTGAATAGAATGTAACAAAAAAATCGGAACTTGAAGTCAATTTAAGGGGTTATTGTCTAACGGTCTCCCATGGAAGAAGAAATTTAGATACACTAAGTAACGTTACGTTCTCTATATGTTAATGGATGTATATGTGAGTAATAAAAATGAAATATAGAACCTAAAATACCAAAGTGCTCCATTTGAAAAAATAATATAACATTTTAGGCCAGTTATTGCAAATATTACTTTTTTGAAATTTTCACATTAAATTCACGAAATGACTTTATTTTTATTCAGAAATTTGATTTCAAAATGCGCTTATTTTACTTTCGCTCCGCTTATTGCGTGTATTCATCTTGCACAAAGAAACTTAAAATGAGAGTAGTATTTAGAAAAAAACAGTGTAATCGGCCCATTAGTGAAAGTTACGTAACAATGAAAAAAAGGGAGAATAAGAGAAGAGACAACCAAAACAACCTCACTCTCGTTTCCTCAGTTATTTTTTATTATTCGTTGATCTCTTCTAGGTAAACGATTTTTGTTAGTTCATTTTTGTTATATCTTACACAGTTTTACCGCAAAATGAATATTTTGATTTTGTATTAGATTTTTTCATGGAGAAAACCAAAACCGTTGGTCAAAAAACGCTGATTAATGAACACGAAATTATTTTTGGCCTCTAAGCATGTGTGCTAAAGCCCAATCAAATCCGATAAGTTTTTTAAAAGTGATCCAGTATACAGACAATGACGACGACGACGATGAACAACTACAGACAGACACCATCGTAACAACTATTTTATCAGATTCACGGGTTCTCGAAACTTCAAGATTCAATAAAATCCATGGCACCTAACAAAAAAAAAATTATAGAATTTATTTAGAGTTTGTAGCGACAGCAGCAACTTCAAACTGTTACAGATTTGATCGATTCTTTTCTCTCGATTATTTTCTAAATGTTTGCCTATTTGTCTCTCGACAAGTAACCTGTCAAACATCAACTACTTTAATTTGATTTGTGTGAATATAATAATAAAGTGTAAGCTTTTTTCATAAGAGAAAGTGCAGAAATCGTATGTCAATAGATATTATGCAGATCGCACAGATTTTACACCTAATACAATTTGCAAAAATGGTACGTATTGTTCAAATGAAACAAATTGCACATTAGAATGTAAAATGTTGAAGCTCTGTGTCTCTTATAGTTATTCATCATTCACCTTGGATTTATAATCAATTATCATTTATTTATTTATTTAACATCAGTTATCTATTTCCAACATGACACGATATCGAAGAATGGCTACGACTATTCGTTGAAGAAAATCCAGTGCATAAGAAAATCACAAAAATGTTTGAATGATCACTATGTTTTCTATGAAGTCAGACTGAACATTGTCATAAAGTTAAAAAGAGCCCCAAAGAATAAAATCTATTCAATCACTTTGAATGTCATTTGATACTCAACGATATGATACCTGTTAATGATTTCCATCACCTTTAAACTTTTCTAGTATTTCAATTTAAAATTATAGTTTTAAATCCGCGAACCTAAAATAGTTTAATTTTTGATGCCTTGAACCCGATGTTCAGCTTCAAAAGTTTGAATACGCAAATATTTGTTTTGAAGTTTCATATTGCAAATTTTGCTATGTAAAACAAGCATTCAGTAGATTTTCTGCTGATGATATCATCTTTAATAACAAGACATTCCATTAAATCGTATAAAATCACAAAAATTGAATCGCACGTTGCAGAAGTGAGTTTAAAATTTTTTGTATGCAGAAAATTCTTTTTCGGTAAGAAATGTAATTATCTAATTCTGTACTGAAACCGTTGAAATTGTATATTTTTTCGTTGCTAAAATTCAACTTCTTGGTTGAAAGTTGAACTATATTCTAAACATTCGTCCGAAGATTCCTTTTGGATGACTGATTAATCCTTAGTCTATGGCGTATACAAAAAGCTAAAGATTTCAGAAAGACTTTAAAGATTTTAATCATCACCTAAACATTTCGGATAGATTTAAAAGATTTCACGAAGACTTCAATAATGTCCCAAAGATTTTAATAATATCACAAATGTAACTAAATATATTTTAAAAAGATTTCAAAGGTTTCAGGATGATTTCAATCATATCACAAAGTTTCAATTATATCACAAAGATTTCAGATAGGTTACAAAGAGTGCACACAGATTTCAATGATCACCCAAAGACATCACAAAGATTTCAAAGATTTCGAAAAGATTCAAAGGATTTCCAAAAGATCCAATTAATTTCAAAAATATTACTAACTTTTCTAAATATCTCGCAAAGATTTCCATAGATTTAACAAAGTTGGCAATGATTTCTTAAAGATTTCATAAAAAGTTATCAGCTACGTTTTTTTGAAATTTCAAAATTATATGTGGGGCTGTTAATAGTACTCGAAAATTCCAAGAATTTATTCCAATGACATTGTTGATTAAAATGAAAATTTTCAGACTGAGAGCATTTTCAAAATCCAACAGATGAAACGCAAATTAACATTTTAAGCCAAACAACGCACGACACAAAAAATAGTATTTTTTTTTCGCACGCCCTACAGGATTATCATAACGAATTTTATGAATGATGAGTGAAAAAAAAAGTTTTTGGTTCCATGTCTAGGGGTAGGCCGAGAATCGGCAGATGGGAACATATGAACTCCTATCTATTATAACTCTGCTGAAGGCTGGTGACCTTCTCGGCATAAAACATCTACCAATTGCGACTCTATCAGTTTCCTCTCCCTGCCTCCCCCCCCCCCCTCGTCACCACATTAACAGAAGTTTTAGTGGGACTGACGTTACACCTGGACTCTCCACCATATGACGAATCGCTACTTAACTTGGACATGGTTTTGTACAGCATTCATCTCTTTGGGTTGAAAATTCAATATCATTGTAGAAAATTAGTTTTCTTTTTATTCAAATTTTTTTTTTAACTGAAAATTTAACTATTCGATTTTTGGTTGAAAATTCAACTATTTGGTTGAAAATTCATGTATTTTCATTAAAAATGTATATTTTTTTATAGAAAATTAATCCTCTTGGTTTAAAATTTAACTATTTGGTAGAAAATAATTTTTTTTTTTAAATGCAACCGTATGATTGAAAAATAATCTGTTTTAGTTGAAGATTCAAGTATTTTGTTAAAAATTCATATTCGTTGGCTAAATCCAACTGTTTTTTATTTTAAATTAAAATATTTGCTGTGAAATATCAAATATTGCATTCTTCGTTAAAAAGTAGTATTTTCAGGTTGCCTAAAAATTTAACAAATTGGTAGAGAATGCAACAGTTTTGTTGAAAATTTCTGTACTTTGTTAAAAATTCGTCTTTTTAGAGAAAATTCTACTATTTCGTTAAAAATTTATGTATTTTGTGATAAATTCATCTTTCTGGTAGAAAATTCAATTATTTGGTTAAAAATGTATATATTTTGTTTTAAAAAATCGGGTTTCTGTTAGAAAATCAATCTTCTTGGTTGAAATTTCGTCTTTTTTGGTTACATTCAACTATTTTTTATTTAAAATTAAAATTCGCCTCTTTGGGTTAAAAATTCAACAGTGCTGTGTGGAAAATTCGTTTTCTTTTTATTGAAAATTAATTTTTTTATATGAAAATTTAACTATTCATTTTTGGTTGAAAATTGACTTTCTGTAGTTGAAAATTCAACTATTTGGTTGAAAATTTATGTATTTTCTCAAAAAAATCGTATTTTTTATAGAAAATTAATCCCCTTGGTTTAAAATTTAACTATTTGGTAGAAAAGGATTTTTTTTAAATGCAACCGTATGGCTGAAAATTCAACTGTTTTGTGAAAAATGTATGTACTTTGTCGACAATTCATCTTTTTGCTCAAAAATGTAACTATTTGGTCGAAAATTGGTGTATTTTGTTGAAATTCGTATTTTTTAGTTAAAAATTAATCTTTTTTAGCTGAAAATGTAAGTATTTTGTTGAAAATTGGTCTTTCTCAGTTAAATCCCATTATATTTTTTATTTCAAATAAAAATATTGTTTTAATATCAAATATTATATTTTTCGTTGAAAACTCATCTTTTTGGACTAAAAATTGAACTCCTTGGCTGTAAAATAATTTTTGTTGTTGAAAATTCATATTCTCGGTTTGAAAGTTCAACTTTTTAATAGAAAAAATCTTCTTTTTGACTTGAAAATTCATCATTTTGGACAGCCCTTAATCAGCCATTGAGACAATTTGTATCCAATTAAAGATATTATATATATAATATATATCCAAAATATTCCAGTTATTTTATTTATTTATTTATTATTATTATATATTATTACGTTATTCTTTATGTTTCTAAATTAACATTCATGTTCCAAACTTTATCTTTTTTGTTGAAAATTCAAGTATTCCAGTTAAGTATTCTTAATTTTTGTCTTTTTTAATTAAAATTTCATCTCTCAGATTGAAGATGAAAACTGTGTACTTGTTTGAAGGTTATTCTTTTGTTAAAAATGCATCCTTTTGGATCAGAATTAATCTATTTCAGTTGACGATTCATCATTTTAGTTTGAAATTTGTTGTTTTTTTCTGTAAAAATAATTTTTTAACTGAACATTCAACTATTCCATTTTAGGTTGAAAACTGATATTTTTTAGCTCAAAATTCAACTATTTGGTTGACAATTCGTGTATTTTGTTGAAAAATCGTCTTTTTTGGTAGAAATTTAATCTTTTTGGTTCCAAATTCAACTATCTGGTTAAAAATTCACCTATCTTGTTTAAAATGGAATATTTTTACTCTGAACTTTAAAAATTTTAAACGGTTCAAATTGAATTTAATGCAGGACCCACATTAATTTGGTCTAAATATGCACTAAGTTGTAAGTATATGGATATATAATGAAAATTTCTTTAAATAATTATTCAAATTTACAGAATTACGTATTTTAATAATATTCTCTACATTGTAAAATAAGTTTGTTAATTGACTTAAAACTAACGTTTAAATTAGTAACCAGCAATACATTTACAAATTATTTTAGTAGTAGCACAACAATTCCTTCAGTATATATAGTTACTAATTCATTTGGACAGTTTATTCTTACTCATTGAATTAGTAAATTTTTACTAATTGCTTGCAAACGAATCGGTACTATTTTAATTAGTACAAAAATACTACCAATTGGTAGTTTTCTACTAATTCAGATTTGGAGAGAGGGGAAATAATTATTTAAACAGAAAATATTTGATTACAAGTTTTATTATTTGGTTGCAAATTTTTTTATATTGCGAGAAGTCATTCATATTGTATATTGATGAATGCATTGGAAAAATATAAAACTCTTACCAAAGGAAATTAGTTTAAAAAAACCGAAATACGAATTTTCAAGTAAGAAGATAAAATTTCTACTAAAGAAGACGAATTTTCAACAAAATATACCAATTTAAAAAAAACGTTAAATGTTTTTCAATAAGATAGACCAATTTTCAACTGAAGACATGCATTTTCGACCAAACTAATATATTTTCCAACCAAATTAAGAATCTCCTTCAAATGAAGATTTTTTAGTCAAGAAAGAAAAAAAAGTTCATCCAAATTGAACCAAAAATAGTTTCGTAAAAAATTATTCGTTTTCGTTTAGATTTCTACTTTTTTTAAATTTTGGCTGAATTCAACTGTTTTTGGTTTATTATTTAAATTTTTTTTTTGAAATATCAACTTTTAAATTTTACATGGACAATTAATTTTTTTGATTTGATTTTTTTTATTGACTTCTGATTATGATTCATTTTTAATTGAAATATAAAATTGAATAAAAATGATTCTTTATTTGTAAAAGTAGCTTTATATTACTGTAATTAACTATTTTGTTGAAAATTTATTTTTTTTTCGTTTGAAATTTTTGAACATTTCTTGAACATTCAACAGTTTGTTAGCAATTTTTTCCCTCTCCTGACTGAAAAATCTTCATTAGTTGAAAATTCAACTCATGTTGAAAACCAGTCTTTTTTTGTCGAATTCAACTGGTTTTTATTAAAAATTTAAATATTTTTTCCTTTTAATATCAAATACTATATTTTTCGTTCGGAATATTCATCTTATTTTTAATGAAAATTTAAATTATTTGTTTAAAGTTAAACTCTTTGTTAATAATTAATTTTTTTCGTTGAAGATTTATAATTTTAATTAAAAATTTATCTCCTTGGTCGCAAAGTGAGATATTTTGTTTAAGAAAATGTTTTTTGTTGAAAATTAGCTTTTTTTAAACTGAGAATGTAACTATTAGAATTGAATATTTTATCATTTCAGTTAAAAATGCATCTCTATGGTTGAAAATTACGTTTTTTTAACTAAAAATTTAAGTACTGAATTTTTTGTTAACAAATTATATTTTTTATTTAAAAAATCATCTCTTTAATAGAATATAATATTCTTCTTTAAAAATTAATCATTTTGGGTAAAAATTCAAGTATTAATTTTAAATATTCTTTATTTTAGTTGAAAATTATTAATCTTTTTGGTCAATCAATTTGATTGGAAATTCATTTTTTGCTTACAAATTAAAACTGATTGGTTGAAAGTTAAACTCCTTTGTTAAAAGTTCATTTCTTTGGTTGAGAATTAATTTTTGTTATTGAAAATTTAATTATTTCATCTTTGGTTGAAAATTCCACTTTTTGGTTGAAAATTCAAGTGTTTCAGTTAAATATTTATCAATTTGATTGAAAATTCATCTTTTTAGTTACAAATTAAAACTATTTGGTTAAAAGTTAAACTCTTTTGTCAAAAATTAATGTTTTTGGTTGTAAATTTAACTTTTTTGTTGAAAATTCGTTTGATTCTTGGTTGAAAATTAATTTCTTTTTATTGAGAATTTAATGATTTCATCTGAAATTTTAAATAATCTGAAATCTGAATTTCCGCTTAAACATTATAATAAGTATAAAACCTTTTTATTTTGAAAGTTTCAAGGAAACTTTTCAAATTATTTCCAGACTATTTATTTGCTATGCCTAATTGGATTCTTTGTTATGTTTCTTGAACTGACAAAATTAAATTTTTTATTTCAAATTGGTGGATACTTCAGTTTCATTGATTTTTTAGTATTAATTTATCAATTAAATTTTATTCAGAAAAAAAATCTTCTCCTTTCACTCCGCTGGGATTCAAACACCAGGTCAACTGATTTCCGGTCAGGTGCTCCAACCACTGAGCTACTAGAGAGATCAGAGGAAGAATTCTTTTTTTGTCCAAAGTGTACACAATGCTCAAATAAATCATAACAATAATAAGAATAATAATAAAATCTCTAACAGGCGGTGCGGCTGAATCAAGTCTAAATGAGCGATTGATTAATAATCAATTATTCAAGTGTAATTACAAAAACCTATTATGTTTTATTATGATTATAATTACATGTTTTTATAATATAGTTAATGTACAATTCACTCAGTATTAAAATAATTTTTATAATCGTCCTTGTAATAACTCTTAATAATTATTCGTTAATACGTAAGAAACTAAAAAAACTATATCTAAATTTTGTGTCCAAAATCTTTAAAAATCGATATTTTGCTTAATTTTTTTTTAAATCTTTACAAGTCTTAAATTATTGTTAAACATTTTAAAAGCTTCTAAATATCACTTAACCTTAATCGAATTTATCATAAAATTTTGTAATCATGGAAAATTCAAAATTTTAGGAAATGAATACTCATTTTTCAAAATAAAAAATCATTTGAAATGTCTCATGAATCTTAAGAAAATTTTCTTATTCTCTTGAAAACCTTCAAAATTATTAAAACGCTTCTAATTTTTTTTCGAAATATTCAAAAATCCACATTTCGTATTAAAATTGTTAGATTCTTTCCATACTTTAAATTATTTTTGAATCATTTAAAACTTCTAAACCTTCAAAACATCTTTTACATTTTTCGAATTTTTCGTAAAATTAAAATTAAAAATTCTGCATAAACTTCTAAACTTTCTCAATATCTTTTAAAATGATTCATATTTTTCTAAAATTTTTTTTTAATTCTAAATATTGAAAAAATTGCCTTTAAATCTCCAGCATTACTTTTTTTTAATTCAGTTTTCAAATTCAAATTGTCAAATTTTAATCCTTTCGAATTTACATTTATTAAAATCAAAAAGTTTTCACTCTTAAATGACTCAATTTTGAATTTTTTAATTAGTAATAATACATTCATTTTTTTTCCTCTTAATTCAAAATGATCTACTTTTGAAAATTCTAAACAGAAAATATTCCATTTTTAACGTTTTGAAATTGTCCTTTTTGGACATTTTAATCTGACATCATTCAATTTCGAGATTCTTGAATTCAACAGAAAAATTGCTCAATTCTGAAAGCTTGAATTTGAAATGAGACAATTTCATCTTCTTCCTAAAGAAATTGTCCAAATTTAAAGATATTACTTCAAAGGTTTTGAATTTTGAAAGCTACTGTTTAAAAATGTTCTTAATTTAAAATTATCCAATTTTAAACGATTTTATTCGGAAATGATACAAGTTCAATTCCTTTTCAGTCCATTCGAAATATTGTATATAATTTAAAGGAATTAAAAAGCATCGAATGAATTGAAAACAATTTAAAAATATGAAAAAACTTAATTGAATTCAGTAAGTTTGAAAGCTTAGAAACATTCATGAGAATTCAAAAGAATTTGTTGAAATGTCTAAGCTTGGTATGCTTTCCAACGGAAAAAATCAAGCTTTTTTTCTAGCTAACTTGAAGAAAGTATAAAAAATTCCGCATTTCGATAAAAACTCAAAAATGTCCTTTTAAATGAAAAATCAAGGTGAAATAATTCTTTGATTGTATAATGATTATTTTTATTACAAAACCTCTTTAAAAGACTACCCCCCTCCCCTAAAAATATTTCCATTTTCGGAGAAAAAAATGTCTTATTTTTCTCGAAATTCGAATATTGAAACGTGCCACCGGGCACTTCAAAATCCCCTTTAATTGACATGGGGAAATTTTGGATTTTTGTAAAATTGAACTCATACTTCAGGGTTTTATCAAAACGTGCCAACTTTTCTAGGGATTGAAGAGGAGTACCTATAAAATGAAACCATCCTAATAACTTTTGATTTCAACTCACTCTTACCCCCCCCCCCCTCACAGCGCCCCAAATATGACCCAAAAATAAAAAAACTTCATTTTTACGTGTTATTGTTAATTTTTTAGCAATTGTCGTGGTATATTTCATACAAATGATTACTGATAGACAATTTGAATATTTCCAATGAGTATTTAAACAATTTTTAATGGTTTAAACAAATGTAACTTCTTTGAACAATTATTTATCCCCAAAATATGTGAAAAATAATCGTATTTAATGACTAAAATGTAATAGTTCGTCATTGTTTGGAGTAATTTTTTTTCAAACATTATGTAATTATTTAAACAATTAATTATTGTTTATTCTCAAAATTTCGAAAAATTTACCCAAAGATGTCCAGTTTTTTCTCAAACTGGTATCCTATGCTACCTTTTGTTGAATATTTAATTAATTTTGATACATATTTTTCAGTGTTTGATAAATTTATGTTTGTTTAAACAATTTTTATTTGCTTTGGCAGTTTTTTTCGATAACTTGAAAAAAATAAAATACATATAATTATATTTCTGACTGTATAGTGTATGGAAAGAATAATTTAAACCATTTTTAATTGTTTAAATAAATATAAATAGTTTAAACAATTATTTTCGAAGATATCCTTTTTAAATCGTATTTTCTGAATTAAATATAATATTGAATGATTTCGAGGAGTAGTAAATTCTGTTAAAAACGTCAAAAAACAATAATTAACTGTATAAACAATAACATAAAGTTTTTGGCAGAATTTATTACTCCTTGAAAATATTCAATATTATGTTTAATTCAGAAAATACTATTTCAAAAGTATTTTGAAAAAGTAATTGTTTAAACAAATTATATTTGTTCAAACAATTAAAAAATGGATAATATATTATTTCTATACACTATACAGTCAGAAAAATAATTACATGTATCTTATTTAAATTTTTAAAATTTATCGAAAAAAAATGCTGCAGCAAATCAAAATTGTTTAAACAAATAGAAATTTATTGAATATTTGAAGAAATGTATCAAAATTATATAATTATTCAGTTTTCGTATATGTTACGTCTATTTTTGCGTTTTTGGGAAAAATACGAGCTAACTTGAATATTTCTACTCTGGATTCTGATTCAGCGACCCCAAAAACATATAGATATGCTGGTTAAGTCCACCGGGCTCAAAAATATTTTTTTTTTGGAAAAAATATACCAGAAAAATCGCTGTTTTCGTCTATTTTACGTCTAATATAGATATGCTGGTTAAGTCCACCGGGCTCAAAAATACTTTGTTTTTCGTAAAAATATACAAGAAAAAATGCTGTTTTCGTCGATTTTACGTCTATTTCTGAGTTTTTAGGAAAAATACGAGCTAACTTAGCTATTTGGACCCCGGATTCGGATTCAGCGACTCCAAAAACATATAAATATGCCTGTGTAGTTTGCCGGGCAGACCACTTTTTTGTGTGCCGGTGTTATCATTGAAATCCAAAAAAAGTTGTCGAAAATATCACAATTAAAAACAAAAGTCGACCTCAAATTTCAAAATGGCGTCACACCCAGAATTTTCGAAATTTTTGAAACTCCTGCAGCCAAAAAAAATTAGTCATAAGCTACCACAACAACACTGGGTTTCATTGAAATTGATGAAATGGCTGCCAAGATTGATTTTTTTGATGTGGAAGGCGTCTTTTATAAAAAAGTGACATTTTTTTAAGTGATTAGAAAAAAATGCATGATCTAGCCCTGTAATTTTTTTCAAGGATTTTGCCTATTAACATTTTCATGTATAACACGCTGTTTTCTTCAAAAAATCATTTTTTATGTTTTGACAGAATTTCGATTAAAATAAAATTGTGGTACTTTTATTGAAAACGATGCGGTTGAAATATTTTGTGATCTATTTTAGATGAAAAATTTTGACCTCTGCTATTTTATTTTGACCTGCTCATAGCAAAAAAATATTACATTCGACAAAAACCGATTTCAAAACTAGACTAGGGCACGCATCTTTCAAATCTCACACTTTTCGGTTTGCCATTGCGCTTTGCACACATTAAAATGTATACTATGGTGGCTCTCATTTATACTTAGTGGATTTTAAACCCCTCTTATGGGTTCCCAAGAAAACCCCATAAGTGACAAATTTGAATTTTACGTAATATTGCGGTTTATTGACGCAGTTTGAAAGTTTTTAAAGAATAAATAACCATAAATTGGTAATTTAAGAATACCCAGTTATTCATGAACTAATATTCAATTGTTTAAACAATATTCATTTGTTTAAATATTGGCTTTTTTCAGTGAACGCGTAAAATGGACATATTTTCTAGACTTTATGAGTTATTTAATGAATGATAATAATGAAATAATTTTTTGAAATAATTTTGCAATTATTTAAATAATACGTATTTGTTCAAGTATATATTTTACCTGTGAAAAAAGCAGGACAAACATTTTACCTCACTGAATTTTCGAAAAATTTTAATATTTTCAAGTACTAGTGTGCCGTATAGTACAGCCGGCACAAATAAAGTATTATATAAGGTTATTTTAGTTTTTTTTTATTTGTTTTTATTTCTGATTCAAGTAATCCCAGTATTCCGGAGTAATCCACTCATAATTCAGAGTAATCCAATTCTAATATGAATCTAGGCTCTAATATGAATCTAGAGTAATCTAATTCTTAGCTGGAATAATCCAGTTGTAATCTAATGAAAACCATTTATAGTTCGAAGTATTCTACTTGCATCCTGAAGTTTTTCCAGTAATACTATAGTATTCCTCAGTAATCCACTTGTAATCCAAAATTTAGCAGTTTTCATCTAAAGCATTCAAGTTCTGATACGCAACAATTCACTTGTAATCCGGGATTATACATGTAATCCCAGTATCACGGAGTAATCCACTTGTAATGCAGAGTAATCTAGTTACTAGACGGAGTGATCCAGTTATAACCAGCAGTACTCCACTTGTCATCCGGATTTATGCCTTTTAATCTGGAGTAATATACTTGTAATCCAGGCAATTTAAGTAATGCCAGTATTTCAAAGTAATCCACTTGTAATACAGAGTGATACCTCTTAATCTCGGGTATTTATGATTAATTTAATTATTTATAATTATTCATTATTATTATGTTTATTTATTTCACTTATAATCCAGGGTAATTCAAGTAATTCCAGTATTCCAGAGTAATCCACTTTCAATTCAGAGTAATCCAATTCTAATATGAATTTAGTACGAATCTAGAGCAATCTAATTTAAAGCCTGAGTAATCCAGTTTTAATCTGCTAAAATCCATTTATAATTCGGAGTATTTCACTTGTATTCTTAAGTAATTAAAATATTCCTATAGTATTCCAGAGTAATCCACTTGTAATCGAGAATTTAGCAGTTTACATCTAAAGCATTCCAGATCTGATACCCGACAATCCACTTAGAATCCGAGTGTAATTCATGTAATCCCAGTATCACGGAGTTATCCACTTGAAGTCCAGTGTAACTTAGATATAATGAAAAGTAATCCAGTTCTAATCCGCCGGAATCCACTTATAATCGGGAGTTTTCCACTTGTAATGTAGAGTCGTCCAGTTATTAACCGGAGTGATCCAGTTCAAACCAGCAGTTCTCCACTTGTCACCCGGATTGATGCCTTTTAAGCTAGAGCAATACACTTGTAATCCAGGGTAATTCAACTAATATCAGTATCGCGGAGTAATCCACTTATAATTCAGAGTAATCTCATTCTAATCTAGAGTAATCAAGACCTAAACTGGAGTAATCCTGTTCTAACCAGCAGTAATCTACTTTTAATCCAGAGTAATACACTTGAAATTCAGGGTAAATCAAGTAATCCCAGTAATCCACTTTGTAATGTACAGCGATTCAATTCTAATCTGAAGTAATCCAGTTCTAATCCGCCGAAATCCACTTGTGATCCTTCCTTTTCCACTTGTATTCTCACAAGTTATTCAATTTAAAAAAAAATTTATTAGAAAGTATGTAATTGGACAGATTTTTTTGGAATAGTTCAGTTTAGAAGACTTAAAATGGAGGAACCTTAAATTTGAACGATTCGCAATTCAAAACTGTTTAATTTTAAGGATTAACAATCGAAAATGGTTGCATTTTAAGATACGTTTTCAGTTTTTTTATCAGACAATTACTTTTGTTTCAATAAATTCCCGCATTTTTTAATCCATATGTATATCTAAGTTCAGGGTTTTAAATTTTCAACTAAAAAAGAATCATTTTTAACAAAAAATGAAATAGTAATGAAAAAAAGTTATTTTTCAACCAACAAAGATAAATTTTCAAACCAACAGTTGAATTTTCAATAAAAAAAGATAAAATTTCAAACAAAAACGGTCCAATGATCTGTTAAAAAAATCCATGTTTATTCAGAAAAAATAAATATCCAATGAAATAGTTCAATTTTCAACACAAGACATGAATTTTCAACTGAAATGATGTATCCTGAATTAAAAAAATCAAATTTTCAACAGAAAAGATCAATTTCTTATATTATTTTTTAATCAAAAAGTTTATAAAATAGTAATTGGCGAATTTTAATGATCTCGCAACATTCTATTGTGACATTTTTATGAATCCACACAAATACACATATATATCTACTATCATTTTGTATTCAATCCTAGTAAGAATGTATTCTTTAGAAATTCATTGTCTGTTCTAAATAATTTTTATAATATGTTTTTTTTTAATATTTAGGTCTGCTTGTTTCATATTTTAATTACAAATTACAAAATCTTCACATATCTTTCCGGAAAATAATGTTTCTCATTTTCCATTGCTTTTGCATTAAGTATTTTACTTTGCCTTATAGTTAAGTTTTCTATAAACTTTGACTCCCAAAGAATTCAAATGCATAAGAAAGTGCATGGTCAGTTTGATAAAAACAATAGAAATTATTCATCCTCAATGTTTTTTGGTTAAATGTGTTTATTCTTGTGGAGTATTAGCATGACTGGATACCTCGAAGCCAATTCAGATCATTTTCCAAAAGTGATTACACTTATGATGAGTTATTTTTTTGCAAAGTGCTCCAATTTCAACGTTGCTGAGACTCTATCTGTGGAGGCGAAAAAATGAGTCAACCGGATGAATAACGTTAACCCTTTAAAACCTTTATTTTTATTCATTTAATTCACCAATTTGAAATGATAATTGCTTCAGGCGAATCGTAACATATATACAATATTGGCAATATTGCATCCAGAAAAGCTAACCTTAATTTTGTATAGATGCTTTTATGAAAACTTCTATAAATACTTCTATAAGATTATTATAAAATTTATGGTAATAAGATTTATGATTTATTTGATAAATACTTTATTTTATAATACGTGTTGCGTAAATAAGCGATTTGATTTCACAAGGTTGTACCTTAAAGGCTCCTCCTACCCCTCTTGTACTCACCTTTCCCTTCTTCACCTTTAACCCCCCTCCCCGCAAAACTTTCCCTCTTACCACCTACTTCTCCTCCACTCCCTTCTACACTTCCCACCCTACTTACATTCCCCAACTTTAATTCCTCACTCCTAACCGCTCCATCCTACGTCCCTGTCCCTCCTATACTTCCTCTCTCTTACGTCCTCTTTTTCTACCCCTCCCGTACTCATCCTTCTCTTCTTCACCTTTAACTATTTTCCCCACCTCTCACCTCCTACTTCTCATCCAGTCCCTTCTACACTTCCCACCCTACTTCCATTCCCAAACTTTAATTCCTCACTCCTAACCGCTCCATCCTACTTCCCTTTCCCTCCTACACTTCCTTTCTTTAACTTTTCCTTCTCCTACCCCTCTCGTACTCACCCTTCCCTTCTTCACATTTAACCCCCCTCCTTGCCAAACTTCCCCTCTTACCTCCTACTTCTCCTCCACTGCCTTCTACACTTCGCACCCTACTTCCATTGCCGAACTCTAATTCCTCACTCCTAACTGCTCCATCCTACTTCCCTTTCCCTCCTATACTTCCTCCCCCTTACGTCCTATTCTCCTACCCCTTCCTTACTCACCCTTCCCTTCTTCTCCTTTAACTCTCTTCCCCACCTCTTACCTCCTACTTCTCCTCCAGTCCCTTCTACACTTTTCACCCTACTTCCATTCCTCAACTTTAATTCCTCGCCCTTAACCGTTCCATCCTACTTCCCTTTCCCTCATATACTTCCTCTTCCTTACGTCCTCTTCTCCTACCCCTTTCGTACTCACCCTTCCCTTCTTCACCTTAAAATCTCTTCCCCACCTCTTACCTCCTACATCTGCTCCAGTCGCTTCTACACTTCTCACCCTACTTCCATTCCCTAACTCTAATGCCGCTTTCCTAACCGCTCCATCCTACTTACCTTTCCCTCCCATATTCCCCTCACTGGAAAAAAGTACGACGGACGTACGTACAGTGGGATGAAATAAAACCAAGAAGCTCAAAATAACTTGTAGAAGGCAATTTTTCACCGGTTTTTTTTATTTTTTTGATGAAAAATTCAGCATTACATTTTGAAGAGATTTATGTGGCCCGATTTCTTAATTATTTTTTGGTTTAAACTTTTATGCTAATGCCCAGCATCGCTGGACGCGCCTGCAAAAAAGGGTTTCATAGCCTATTAGGACGTTAATTAAGTCGTCAAAATTTCCCCTTTTCATTCTCTTGCTCCCCTCCCCTAGTTCCCCTTCACTTCCTTTCCTATACTTTCTCTCCCTTACTTCCTCTCTTCCTACCCCCTCCCTTACTCATCCTTCCTTTCTTCATCTTTAAGCCCCTACCCCACCCTAGTTCGCCTCTTACCTTCTACTTCTCCACTCCTTCTTCACTTCCCGCCCTACTTCCATTCCCCAACTCTAATTCCTCACATTTAACTATTTTGTTGAAAATTCCACATTTGGTTAAAAATGTAATTATTTTGTTGAAAATTCAACTCTTTTGTTGAAAATGTAATTATTTTTTTGAAAATTTAAGTATTTGTTTTGAAATACAACAATTTTGTTAAAAATCCAAGCACATATTCTGTTGAAAATATAATTCTTCTGTTGAAATATCAACCATGAAATTGTCTGTTTTTGTTGAATTTTATTTTTTGTTTAAAAATTTAACTATTTGGTTAAAAATTCAACTTTTTAGTTGAAAATATAACTATTTTGTTGAAAATTCAACTCTTTTGTTGAAAATTCAAATTTTTAGTGTAAAATTGAATTCTTTTGTTGAGAATTCAACTTTTTATGGCAAAATTGAACTATTTTGTTAAAAATTCCACGTTTGGTTAAAAATTCAATTATTTTGTTGGAAATTTAGGTTGAATTTTTTGGTTTGTTTGAAAATTCAAGTATTTCGTTAAAAATTCAACTTTCTATTAAAAATTAAATTATCTGCGGTTGAAACTTCAACAGTTTTGTTAGAAATTCAATTTTTTCTTGAAAATTGATCTTTTTTGTTGAAAATTAAACTTGTTGGTTGAAAATTCAATTATTTGGTTGAAAATTTAAGTATTTGCTCTAAAATTCAACAATTTTGTTGAAAATCCAACTATTTTTTTGAAATTTCAACTATAATATTTTGTGTTTTTGCTTTTTTTTTCTTATTTTGGAAATTCAAATATTTGGTTAAAAACTCATCTTTTTTGGTAAAAAATGCAGCTGTTTTGTTGAAAAATCGTCCTTTTGGGATGAAAATTCAACGGTTTTGTTGAAAATTTACCTTTTTGTTAAAAACTCCACTCTTCATTTGAAAATTTAGATATTTCGTTAAAAATTCCAACTTTGGTTAAAAATTGAATTATTTTGTGTAAAATTCAACAATTTTGTTTAAAATTTAACTTTTTAGTTGAAAATTTAACTAATTTGTTGAAAATTCCACATTTGGTTAAAAATTTAATTATTTTGTTGAAAATTTAAATATTTTGTTCAAAATGTAAGCATTTAGTCTAAAATTCATAAATTTTGTTAAAAATCCAACCCTTCTGTTGAAAATATAATTCTTTTGTTGAAATATCATCTATAATATTTTCTTTTTTTGGTTGAATTTTATTTTCAATATAAAAATTTAACTATTTTGTTAAAAATTCAAATTTTTGTTAAAAATTGAATTATCTGCGTTTGAAAAGATAACTATTTTGTGGAAAATTCCACATTTGGTTAAAAATTTAATTATTTTGTTGAAAAGTTATCTTTTTTGTTCGAAAATTAAATTGTTTTGTTGAAAATTTGTCCTTTTGGGATGAAAATTCAACAGTTTTGTTAAGAATTTAACTTTTTGTAGGGAATACAACTTTTTAGTTGAAAATTCAACTATTTTGTTCAAAATTCCACATTTAAGTAACTTGTCTTCGGTCAAGTTCTTTGTGCTTAAAAATTTGTATAATAATAAACTTAGTTCAAATGAATTATATGTTGGCTCTCTTTGGTTTGCTTTCCCGGCTTATGTGCCATAAAAAAGGTTATATGTTACGTCATAGGAAATGCAAAATACTTTCCTTTTTAATTAAGTTGCTCGTTTTATTCAAGATCGAAGATCTAGAACAGGGAAGAGGAAAGAGTAGCCAATAAATAAGTTATGAATAAGTTTTAACAATTTATTATAATAAATAACAATCGAAAGTTATTAATTATTGAGAGTTTAACACATGAAACTGACGGAAGAATTATAAGCTTTTTTCTAATTCTTGGCCAGTACCTTTAAAATAACGGAAACTCATAAATTATGGCCCAAAGGAGTTAGCTAAATGAAATTCAGAGTTTTGTGGAATTATTACTTACCCATTATATTGATTTGAATGAAGCATCAATTAAATCTATGTGATGACCCGCCTCTGTGATCTTCGTGTAGTAGTGTAGAAAAGGGTAGTGCAATGTGGTACATACTATTCTCTTGACGCTCTTTTTCTTAAAGAAGGCTTTTCCTTGAAACTTTAATCCTATTTTGAAAAATTAATTTTCTATTTATCGTTAGTCATAAGTATTAGTCACAGTTCATTTCCAGTTCACAATGTTTGATGTTTGAAGTGATAACTTGTTATGGCACATTGTGAACTCACAGAAACTAACAGGATTTGAGGGGAAATTCTGGTAACGCTTGTCGGGTAACGCTTTCTCTCCTCTATCTCTTCTTCGCTTCTCTCTCTCTCTCTCTCTTTCTTAATTATTGAAACAGTTTTTATCAACAAGTTAAAAATTGGGCTATTTTTAAACGAATAGGCTCAATTTTTTACAGAATTAACTAATAATGTCTTTGCGATGTCTCTTTGAGATGATGCGTTGCAAATTTCCAAAAATTATTAATTATTTTAACAATTTTCACAAACAAATTCAGAGCTTGGCTATTTTTGAACGAATAGGCCTAATTTGTTTACGGAATCAATGAAGAATGTCTTTTCGATTATTTTGTTCTATGGTGCTTGGAAAAGTTACAATAATTATCAATTATACAAACAATTTTAATTAGCAGCTTCAGAGTTTGTCTATTCTTCAACGAATAGACTCAATTTTTCAAAGAATTAAATAGGAATTACTTTGCCATGATTCTTTTCTATGGTATTTTGCAAGTTACCAAGAATAAATAATTATCAAAAAAATTTTCATTAAAAATTCCTAGTTAGGTTATTCTTCAATGAATACCCTCAATTTTTTTCATTGGATGAACTAATCTTTTTTTTCGGTCAATCTTTGAGATGTTACATTGCAAATTCACAAGAATCATTCATTATTGAAACAATGTCCATAAGCAAATTCAGAGTTTGACTATTTTTCAACAAATAGGCTCAATTTGTTTATAAGAGACAGGCTTCTATTTGGATGGTAAATTCGTATTTTTCAGTTAAAAAGTTGTCGTTGAAAATTAATTAATTATTTGATTGAAAATTTGACTATTTTGTTGTAAACTTATTTTTTTCAAATTAATTTTTTTACTGAAAATATAACTTCCAATTCTGGCTAAAAATTCAACTATTTGGTTAAAAACTCTTTTTTTATTGAAAATTTAACTGCTTCAATTTTGGTTGAAAATTGATATTTTTCAGTTGAAAATTTAACTATTTTAATTTTATTAATTAAAAATAATTAATTTTTTACTTGAAAACTAAATATTTTGTTGAAAATTCTTTTTTTCTTCTTTTGTTTGGAATTTCAAGTGTTTTTGTCGAAGTTTAATATTTTTTGTTTGAAAATTAAAAAATTTGGTTAAAAATTCAACTATTTTGTTGAAAATTTAATTATTTTGTTGAAAATTCGAGTATTTCATTCAAAAGTCCTCTAAAAATTTCAATTTTTGGTTAAAAATTTGTTTGTAAATTTCACCATTTGGTTGAAAATTCTACTTTATAGGTTGAAAATTCAACAATTTGAATAAAAAATTCAACCATTTGTTTAAAAATTGGACTATTTTGTTAAAAATTCTTCTTTTTAAATTATTTTTTTACTGAAAATTTAAAATTTCCAATTTTGGTTGAAAATTGAACTTTTTAATTGAAAATTTAACCATTTCTTTGAAAATTCAGGTATTTTTTACGAAAATTCCGTTTTTTTTCTTTTTATTTGAAATATCAACTCTTTTTGCAAAAAGTTTATTTTTTTTTGTTTGTTGAGACTATTTGATTGAAAATTCTTCTTTGTAGGTTGAAAATTCAACAATTTAATCAAAAATTCAACTATTTGGTTGAAAATTTCTTTTTTTTTTAAATTAATTTTTTTACTAAAAATATAACTTTTACAATGTTGATCGAAAATTGATAATTTTTAGTTAAAAATTTAACTATTTGTTTGGAAATTCATGTATTGCGTTGAAAATTCGTCTTTGTGGTTAAACAT